>OY757317.1:75843358-76273009 GCA_963583905.1 Stenurella melanura
TTAATCGAGTTCCAGAGTTGATAGATGCTTTGTTGTAGCGATAGAAAAGAACGCACACACTATGGCACTCATTTTTGTTGAATTAGGACTTTTAGCAGTTTTCCTCTTGGGTTCATGTTTCCAATGTGTTTTCTTTCCACTGGTATCAGTTTCGCTAATTCTGCCTTTATACTGCATCTGAATTTCCCACTGTTATCAAATGGAGATGGAGGTGACATACGCAGCTTATTTTTTTAATATAACTTTTAGATTAATTTCACGCTCACTTTTCACAGCTTAAAGCATCTGCCGAAACAACATATCTTTGTTTATTTTTATTAGACTTTAATAATTTTCTAATAGATTATATCACTATTAAAGTTGTAAGAAAAACACATTTTTTGAAAATATTTTAATATTTATAAAAGTCTACCGCCTAATTTTATCATAAAGCGAGTATAAAATAGGTTCCTTAATTAAATCTCGACTATTTTATAATCCTTTATCGAGTTTCTCCAAACTCTCTACAGTCAGCTTAGTTCGAAGTAGCGTTCTTCAGATATTGTTTTCCACTTCAGATTCACGTTACATCAGTCTACATAACCAAACTTCTGACGAGGTTCGAGTGTGTTTAGACTACATAAAACTTGCCAGCCGACAGCAAAGAAACGATCAAATTTCTAAACTGAAACTCATTATGAAAGCATTCATTCACTGTGGCATGCAAGATCTCAGCAAGTTTATTCGTTAATAGTTGCTCAGTTACTTGTTACTTGGCTAGGAACTAATAAGAAGTAACATCGTTTACAAAGGAGAAAGACGATGTACTAGGATATGGACAATTCTCTACGTGATTATTTGTTTTTCTTGTATGTGATTTAATTAAATGAGTACAGGGTTTTTGTAAACAATAACATACGTGGTCTTGCAGTTTTCTTTAATTGAAGATTTTCAGTTTTTTATATGTCTGCGGTATTTATTGCGATGCTTGAGAGAGCTGATTGGCCCTAAGCTAGACGCAGTGTTACTGAGCGTAACAATTTGTTACTATTAAAATCACAGCAACCAATTTTTAGTAGAAATCAAGCAATGTGGAGATATTTTCACTAGAATTTTAGGTGTTGACATAATTATTGCATTTTTGGGATTTTATTGGGGCTGACAGTTTAGTTGTGTGTATACAGATGTTACCGTTATCGCAACAGAGACGGTTAATAACAAAACAAACAGCAACAAATTTGCTGCCATCTTCATTTCATTTTCACGACTGAGCAAAATAAAATACGGAAATCAGAAAGATACAGGCACAATGCCAAGAAACTGATTTTCAGCAGTTAATGTAGACTTGCGTTAAAAAAGGTGTTTAATTTAGACTTTAGATGTTATTTAACACCAATATTATAGCAAATATTGCCTGGGCGCCAGTCGAAAACTTCGACGAAGGTAGATGGGAATTAAGACACTCAAGAACAATTGTGTAAGTAGTGTAAGTAAATTTAATAAATAACAGTTTTATTGTTAAGAAACAGTATGTACATGGATGTTTGAAAAGCCAGACTACCATTTCCAAGTTAAGAACAATTATTTTGTGATGTATAATAGCAACAGGAAACCACACAAAAAAATTGTAAAAAACTATAAGCAGTGACTGGTAAACAAACGACAACGTATTATATCGTTATAAAAAACGTAAGATACTGGTAACAATAATTTTCCAAATCAACGTGAATTGTAAATATGCACATATACAGGGCGTCCCAGAATTGAGTTCCTGGACGGGAACCTGTGCTTCCTGAGTTCATATTGGACCCGTATATATACCTTAGTCCAAAAATGCATCCCTGGAGGGGTACATTCTCTTAAAGTGAAACAGATTAAAAAATTTCCAATAATTTCCGTTATATTGAAGATAAAATTTTCAAGTTTTCGTGGGACCTGTATCTCTATAAGTACTCTATATAAGCTTGGTAGCAACTAAATACCTTTTTTTCTCAAATGCGACAGGTTTCCTGTTTCACAAGCACCTATGACCTATAGAGAAAAAATTATAATTCTTGATTTTTCGTTGATATTACACAAAATTGATTATTATGAAAAAATATTGAGAAACAAAAGATGTTTGATTGTTGTCAAGTTTACGTAGAATGCTTATAGAGATATAGCTCCCACCGAAATTTGAAAATTGTATCTTCAATATAAAGGAAATTATAAAAAAAATATGTTTTTTTCTGTTTTGCTTTAAGAGGATGTACTTCCTCAGGAATCCGTTTTTTGGAGTAAGGTTAGTTGGGTTATACGGGTCCAATATGAACTCAGGAATCACAGGTTCCGGTCCAGGAACTCAGTTCTGGGACACCCTGCATACATGTATTTTTTCTTACACGACATGTATTACAAAAAGCAAACTCATTTAGTAACCAAGGTGTGTGCCAATTATAGTATGCGTAACCGGTAAAAGGGAGGCGCAAGAGACGCAAGACGAGGTAAAAGGCGCCGACAACATCGTCCGTCTTTCATCTCTTACTTTATAAAACCAGACGGAAGGTCATAGGCTGTTCAAGTCACGCCAAAGCGTGCAAACAATAGTCAGGACCGTCTCACTGATGTATCACGTTAGTCTTGTGCTCACACCTGAATAGCGCAACTAGTCTGAATAGATTCCAATTGTTGTTAAAAGAATGTCTACATCAAAATACATTTTATTCAATAGAAGAATTTATTACCCCTGTACAAAATAGCTAAATATTCTATATATTTGTTATAACTGATTATATATTTTCTTTAGTATGACATGTTTATGTATATGTGTTCATATATGTATATTTTATATTTGACTTGTCTATCCAATGTAAATTGGCGAAATATAAATAACCAATCAATAAGCCAATGTTTAGCGAAACATTTGTCGTGTTGATAATACATCAGTTAAAATTTAAAAAACGGTTCAGTGCTTTGTTTGTTAACTTATTATATAGTGTTGACATGAATTATCACCAAGTAAAGGTAGAATATTTTAACTATTCAAAAAGTCTTTTAACAAAAAAACAACTCATTTTTAAAACTTTTTTCGCAAATTTCCATGGAAATCTTTTCCGCAAAACTGCTTTATTTTATCTTGGTGGTCATGATATAAAATATGCCTTTTGTCCTATGGCTCAATACCAAGATATTACCAATCTAAGTTTCACAAGACGCCGCTGACAAATAATACCTACATTGAAATAGTAATCTAGCGAACAATACCGGTAATCCGGCTCTGCCTTTTACGTCGTCTTGCATCTCACCCGTCCTTTAACAGTTGACCTCTTAGCAATTACGCATACTATACCAGAATGATTTGTCTCTTATTTTTATTAAGCTACCAAGTCCAATTTTATTTTCAAATAAAACTTGAGCCTTTACCAAGATTAATATATTGATATAAAAATATTTTGCTGTTTTTAAGTATAGCTTACATTGAAGGTATAACACAATATAATATTAATTTATACCCAATTAACAGCTGTTAGTCGGGGAACAAAATATAGTAACAATAATTTAATTTAAAAGTGCATTGGATTAATTTAAAAGTTAGAGGAGCAAGGACACTTGGTAGATTGAAATAGATAGACTGCACAGAGGTTGAGGTGCTTACGTAAAGTCCAAGAAGAGGTTACGTAGAGTCTAGGAAGGGGCCTAAAAAATTATTACATCTTAAACCTCTGGCATTTTCAGTTTCAAATCGCAGTAGGTAGATAGGGTATTAATACTTAGACACTCGCCCTAGGTTTCATGGGGCCTCTCGAAAGTCTATCCCTCACAATATTACCACGAGGTATGAGTAGACAATAATGGCCTGAGAATCAAAACGTGTATACAAATTTGATGTGAATTTAAACGCGTTCAAATAGGTAATATATGTATATTTTTAAAGTTACCCTAGATTTTATGAGGCACTCGTGAATCTTTAAGATTTTAATATAATTATAATTAAGAAATAGACACACTACGTATTTATTACCTCAGTCTAGCTCTCTCCAAAACGTAGAAACCTCAATCTCTCGGACAGCTCGATCAACTTTTTATACCATTACTTTTTGTAATTTTTGCTCTATTGTTTGATGCTTATTTCTTCTAAACTAATTTTTGTTAAAAGGTCTTTATGCAGATCAATATAGCTGCCATTACATTTATTTATTCATGAAATTTCTTTTTCTCGAACTTTAAATAAAAAATAAATTAAACACGTATGCAACCAGATATACCAACTAACGATTTCTATACAGTGTGTGGCATATAAGCCACGCTCGAAAAATTTTAAACTTGTACTATAGGATTTTTTAACCGCTACAATACTAATAACTAAATAATTGTATATTACTTAAAAAAACAGAAGCAGTCACATTTTTTTCAGTTTCTTTTTTTTCTACTTCTGTGACGAAATAGTTTGAGTTATCACTGGCGCCTTCTCCAAATTCTCCTATAGAAAAAAATATTTTTGCTCACCATGTACGAGAGATGGCTTGATAAAACTAATATATAACCACCGTTGAAGCATACTCTATAGTGTCATAGAAATAACTTGACGTTCCTAGCAGGGATTGAACAAACATCGAAAAACTACATGTTCATGGGTTGAACTGAGAACCGCTTCGTTTCAAAAAAATTTGAAAGGTGATTAAAAAATAGTGTATACTACAGTAAGAGATGAAAATACTGTTTTTTTCATGAGATGAGAATTTGCCCACGAGCGAAGGGAGTTGAGCAATCTCACGAACGAAAAAATCTTATTTCATATCAAGTAGAAAATGCTGTTTTATCGATATCGCAATAAAATTTACAACTTTTTTATTCTTAAGTCACTTGGAAAATACATATTAGGTATATGTAATTTAGTAGTGAAAAAAACTTCTTTTATATTGAGTAGAAAATGCTATTATTTGTTTTTTGTATAAATGTTGCTGTTGGATTTGTATTAACAGTGCTAACTTCTGCGGTACTTGTGGAAGGTAAATTGTCGATTTTGTTGCTATACGCTGATTGATTGGTACATTGTCGAAGTCATCAACATCAAAGTTAGCTATAGTTTCAAGCATATTTGCAGTTTCAGACGTATTTTCAAGAGATTGGAATATTCTGTGTCCTCGTTTCATATTAATATTTTCACTTCTAGAGATGAAAATATTTTCATCCCTTGGGTAAAAAAATGTTACTTTCATATAGAGTAGACAGTGGAAAAATGACCATTTTCATATATATGAGTAGAAAAATACTTTTTGTCATACCTGTGTAGTCCAGTGCATCTAGTTGAAGAAAGTGCGTCATTTTTGAACTCCACGGATTTTAATAAAAATTTTTGCAATGTACTTAGTTCTTAAACACTATCAATATCTCTAGCTACGATAATTTTGCCCAAATCAAATAAATTAAAGAAACATTTTATCTTTCTTTTTATTCTCTATCATCTTCAAGAAATCAAACTAACAAAGTCGTTTACAAAAAAAACATATTTGTGCACCTAATTTGTTAAATAAAAATATGCAAAAGGGTTAGTTCAATCGGTAAACTATTAAGTTATCTTTTCTACCATTTTCAGAATATCCTCTAAAATTTTCAGGGAGTTCAAGAGAATTTCTGCAACAAAAATCTAAATACATTCTGCTAATGTTGGTAATTTTACCAAATGTATGTTACTTTCCGGACTCCCTGAATAATGCAATACAATCTCATCCATTTTTATTAAAAGGTAATCTCGCACAATGACAGTAATCAGATGTTGTACATTGCATCTGGAGTGCAACATGTCTCTCCATGTTCCATTGCATCGTAGAAATAAATCTTGGTCTGAATTTATTACCCTGATGTAACTGCAATAGAACATTTCCTTCAACGAGAAATTTGCCATATTGTAGAATCCAACACATGTCTAGCGCCTCGCTATCAGATCTAACCTTACAGGATGCTGCACAATATTTTACTGATTTTGGATTAAGTTCTCATGAGTGCTTTTTATCACTTCTTCCGGAAAGGAATTTGATATTCTACAATTTTAAGTATACATTTAAGTATTGTATGCTTCCAGAAAAAGATAAATGTTTCATGTCAATACGAATGTACAGTAAGTTTGTTTGAAAAGCAATGTTAATGTTAAGAAAATATAATGAACAAAAATATGGTTTAAACGAGGGTTCAACGAATAAAAAGCAGATTGGAAAAGGAAACTCAACAAAAGAAATATTATTTCACAGTAAATGTTCCATTGTCCACCATTCTCCTCAATACACTTACATATGATTCATGAAAGATCGCCTCATATTAAATAATACCATTAGATCAAAAAAGGCCGTTGCTGCATTGATGTTTTGCCAAATTTAGGCGTGGATATTTATGGAATTTTTGTAAGTAAGATCTTTCATTGAGCTCCATATACCGAAATTTAATGGATTAATATCCGAATTACGTACTGACCAAGGGATCAGACTACCACGACCAATCGAGCGCTCATGAAAATTAATGTTTAAATAAATTCGTACTTGATTGGTAAAATGTGGCGGTTCACCATCCTGCATGAACAACATATGTTGTCCCAAATTCTGAGGTAGTGCAATCAACGTATCATCGTCTAAACCTAAAATTATTCCACATTTAGAGGTCAATACTACCGAACAACTCTGGTTGTCTATATTTTATTCCAATAAGAATATCGCTGTTGGCACTTTGTATCGCCCTCCAAATTTCAGTGTTGTAGAATTTTTAGATGAATTTGAAAATTCACTACATTTTGTTTTGCCTAAGTATGATGATATTTTATGTGCAGGAGATCTTAATATCGATTTTCTGGATAATGACTGTATTCCCAGCAAATTGCTAAATAATATTCTTGATTCATGCGCACTCAGACAAATTATAGAGGAGCCTACCAGGTACAGTTCTACTTGTGCAAAGTTACTAGATCTCATTATCTGCTCTGACAACATTAAAATAATTGATGCAGCGGTTACTGATGTATCTGAAATTTCTGACCACTGTTTAGCTTCATGTAAAATTGATAAAATTCAAGATAAAGTTGAGCCGCTTCTATATACCTTCCGTGATTTTAAAGATTTTAATTTAATACACTTTGAAAATGATCTTCATCTGGTAGATTTTTCTGAAATATATCTAGGCGATATTGACTCTAAAATAGAATTTTTGAATTCTTCCATTCTTGACTTATTTAACCACCACGCACCTATTAGGACAGTAAGAATCACTAAACGTACAGCACCTTGGCTTACTGAGGCATTAAAACAACTCATAGAAACAAAGCGCTAGCCAAATACAAAAAAACTAATATTAATCACTGGAATTACTACAAAACTATGCGTAACGAGGTCAATTATGCAATAAAAAGAGAAAAAAAAGCATATCTAGATCAGAAAATGAGATTTTGCAATAATAAAGACATGTGGAAAATTTTGAAAAATTTAGATATTCACACAAAAAATAAAGCCGAAGTACCTGCACATCTGCAAAATCCTACCGCTATTAATGACTTTTTCTTACACGCCATGCAACATGGAAATAATACCCCCGATCCTGCTACAATTCTTTTTTATAATAACAACAGATTACTAAATGTGGATAACTTTGAATTCTCTCTCACTAACGAAATAGAAATTTATAAAACTCTCATAGCAATTAAATCTAAGGCCATCGGTGAGGATTTAATTAACATCGATATGTTGTTGTATTGCTGTCCTGTAATTTTGCCGTATGTCGTACATATTTTTAATTTCTGTATCGAGTCACAGATTTTTCCAGCAATATGGAAACGTTCGCACATTATACCCTTACCTAAAGTTGCCAGTCCCGATGAATTTAACGACCTTAGGCCCATCAGCATTTTGTGCTCACTATCAAAGGTTTTCGAAAAAATTATTGATAGACAGATACGTCAGCACTTTTACGCTTTTAATATCTTACCAGAACACCAATCCGGATTCAGACCGGGATATAGCTGTAGTACAGCACTGGCAAAAGTTACTGATGATTTGTTCTCGGCAATAGATCAAAACAAGTTATCCATTTTAGTACTTCTAGACTATTCGAAAGCCTTTGATAGGATAAATCATGAATTATTACTAGCTATTACGCACTACGCTGGATTCGCGTAAAGTGCTACTTCTTTGCTTAGAAGTTACCTCAATGGACGCACTCAGTGCGTCGTGTTAAATGGTGTGAAATCTGGATTTTCACAGGTTGTGTGCGGGGTACCTCAGGGTTCTATTCTGGGACCCCTGTTGTTCACCTTGTACACATTCGAGTTCTACAAAAGTATATTGTTCTGTACCACACATTTCTACGCCGATGATACGCAAATTTACTACTCATTTGATGAAAAAGATGTACAACACGCTTGTCAAAATATTAACCAGGACCTTCACAATTTACTGCAAATTTCCCACAAGTTCTGCCTAAACATTAATGCCAGTAAATCAAAGGCCATGCTATTTGGCCGAATTGCCTCACGCAACCGAGTTAAAAGAGAGGTGAAGATTTCTGTTGACAATGAAACGTTAAACCTCACAGATAGTGCTAAAAACTTAGGCTTGATCTTAGATGTAAATTTGAGGTTTTCTGCACATGTTTCATCCATCGTTAGGAAGTCGTACTGCTCCTTAAAACTGATATATGCCAACAGACATATTCTGAATAAAAAGACCAAAATCATTTTATGCGAAACTCTTGTGTTATCACATCTCAATTATGCCGATGTAGTGTATGGACCATGTCTACTTAAAGCTGACGCAAAACGGCTACAGTTAATTCAAAACTCTTGCATCCGCTTAATTTGTGGACTACGTAAACGAGATCATGTGTCTGCCAAAATAGCTCAAATTGGATGGTTAAATACTGAGAGAAGGAGGATTCTACATTGTTGCACATTTTATCATAAAATCATCACTACAAAGAAACCTCAGTATTTACTAAATAAATTAAGATTCAAAACGGACATCCATAACATCAATATTCGATTTAAAAACATTTTAACCCCTCCTCAGCGTAGAACCACTCTTTTGCGGTCCTCTTTCACATTTTACTCCGCAAAACTTTATAATAGGCTCTCACCAGATCTGAAACAACTCGGCTCTGTCATGTTCTCAAAAAGACTCAAAACGCTATTGCTACATAACAATACTTTCTTGGCATAAACGACTGGCTAGTTTGAGTATTGATGTTTTTTCCTAGGCAAATTAGTTATCTTTTTTAGTTATTTAATTTTATTGAACTTTTTAGGTTGAGTGGAAGAGCAATAATTTTGGATGATATATCCTAAATAATTGAACTCCGCCTTTTCCACAAAGTATTTATTAATTATGAGTATTGTTTATCTGTTTGTAAGTGTATATATTTTTGTGGAATAAAGACTATTATTATTATTATTATTATTAAAAAATGTAAATAATTGTTACCATTTAAATTTCATGGCAACTCCTGTGGTCCTAGAAAATGATCCCACACCAAACTGATTTTTAATTCATGTTGGAAATGTCGTTCTCGCTTTACACGAGGATTTTCATCTTCCCAAGTGATTGTTTCTTAAATTGAAAATAGCTCGAAGGGTAAATGTACCTTCATCCGTAAGTAGTATTCTGTTGACCAGTGAGTGGCCAATAGTTTGTTCCGAATATCACTTGCAAACTGATATCTTAATAGAAGATCGGCATGCAATAAATTTTGCACAGGCGTAAAATGGAATTGATGGTATTTTTCTTCATGCAATATTTTTAAAATGTAAAAAGTCTTACTGATTCCTGTAACTGCACATAGTCGTCTTGTATTAGTTTCAATTAATATTTGGTCTTCCTCGTAATATTGTTTATATTTCACTTGCTTATAATTTGTTGTTTATTGCTTGGATACAAGATATGTAAACAAGGCCATTATACCCCAAGGCCAAAAAGAGCGGGCGTGTTGATTACGTCCGCTTATTATGCCCTCCAATATTCACTTTTAGACATTAAAAAACAAAACTTTTTCCTGAAGGTACGTCTCGTCCGAAACTTCTTTGAAAAACTTTAAAACATCCTCCCGTGTCAATATCTTGGATTTTTTCGGAAGATATCCTTTTGAAGATTGTTTCAGAAAGGCCTCCAGCCGATTATAATATCCTATGTTTATTTTTCTATTCACCATCAATGTTGCCTTCAGCATCGAGTACTTTGACAACAATGTGTTCGGGTAGAATGTTTCCGCCTATAAAAAATAAGAAGTATTGATTGTTGCTAAAGGTAAAATATTGTATTTTATAAGCGTCTAATGGTGTTCTCTTTCATCATCATTTTGTAATTTAATCACCGAATAAAAATTATTTTCTACTTTTTAGTGCACTTCAGTATTAGAAGAAAACTATTGTTTAAAAAAATATATATACATTTTTTTTTTACTTTGTAGTTTCCCGTCTGCCTCATTTTTTATTCAAGCTGCATCATTTCGGTTACTCTTGTCAAACTTTCGAGGGAGTTGTAAAGAAATAGGTAATCCGCCGTTTTGTGTCGGTTGGCTTTAGAATAACGTACACAGCTTATTGTATTCTACTTGCATACCTTTTCATTTGATACCCATGCCGAGGGAACTGTAGAAAAATAGGAGAGCCTCCATTTTGCGCCGGCCGCCATATTGGATTTAGAATGACACCACACAGCTTATTGTATTCTACTTTATACCGGGCGTAAAAGGATCATGCTATACCCCCGTTTCTTCTTTACTTTTGAAGATAATTGATTGAAATTTTGGATATACTACATACATAATAAGCGGCACTTTTTGACATACAATTTATTTTTTTTCACTTCCGGTTTCGCCGGAAGTGACACTAACTAACTCAATGACCCGTGTAATTCTACAAAAATCGAAATCCAGTTAAAACACTAAATTACGCGATTTATGAGCATATGAAATGCACCTAAATTGTTTTTGGGGCAAAACTCAATTTTTTCAAATGGAACCTTTCCTTTCCCCATAAATAATTAACATGTCCACTTTTTCATCTCTTGTATAAATTTGCGGCATTTTGAACATAATTAACAATAATTTTAAACAATTTTTAAAAACACAATAAAAATACCGTTAAACCAACAAATGTTTGACAAGCTAAATATTTCATTGTTTTCGAAGCCACCTTAGTTGCTTCTTAACATTTAATTAGAATAAAATTGTATTCTCTTATTTTCTTTTAGCTGTAATTTTGTTTGTATTTATCGCACATTTTAATAGGTACAACATATGAATAAATTCCTTATTAATAGTAGGTACTAATAAATGGTACCACGGTACCGATATAGTTCCATTTTAAAAAATTGAGTTTTGCGCCAAAAACAATTTTGGTGAATTTTGTTTGTTCATAAATCACATAATTTAATGTTTTTAACGGAATTTCGATTTTGTAGCATTACATGGGTCATTTAGAATAAATCGGAACCGTCATGGCACACTTGAATGGAAATTAAAAGTTACTTATATTATAAAGAAAATGATGTTTGAAATGTCACTTATTTGACATCGTTGGATTCAGAAAATTATGCAGAATTCAAAAATGCAATAAAATATATGGCGTTCCATTTAAAAATCGAAAGTTAGTGTCACTTCCGGCGAAATCGGAAGTGAAAACAAAATCAATTGTATGTCAAAAAGTGCCGCTTATTATGTATGTAGTGTATCCTAAACTTCAATCAATTATCTTCGATACTAAAGGAAAAAGGGGGGGTATACCATGACCCTGTTACACCCGGTATACCCTTTCATTTGATATCTATGTCTTGTGATGTAGATGCCATGACGGGCCCCTTGGCAAACTTGTTTTTCTCTTTAATATCCTAAAAAAAACAGAAAAAAATACAAAAAAATACAAAAAACCTCAACAAAAAAAAAAGAAGCAAAAAAGAAAAAACAAAAGAAATATTAAAAATATATATAATAAAAAACAGGAAAAAAAAACTTTACAACATTCGATTTTAATAAAAAGAAAAAGAGAAAATGAAAAGTACAAAAAATTAAAAATTGTAATTTATAAATATAAATAATGTATGAATGAATAATTAAATATCAGAAATAAGTTAGCAGACAAATTGTGGTAGGTTAGAGTAAAATCTTTTTAACATTAGGTAGGTACTTACCGACCTTATAGACAGACTCCTGTTCATCGGTGTTGTGCGAATGGCTTTGCAGCCACAGCCATAGATTATAAGTATACATAAATAGATATGCATGTCGAGTGGGTTGTAAAGAAAAAGGTAATTCGCCGTTTTGTGGTGGCCGCCATATCTACCATGATATTGAATATATCATATTTTATTGTCATCAGAACCAAAGTTGTGAGCAAAATTTCAGCATGATTGGATATCGGAAAGTGGTCAAAAATTCGATCACCAGATTTGAACATACATATACACATAGAACATTTCGAGCTAGAGAAAACCATTTAAAGACGTCATTCGCGCAAATTAATATCACGTACAGATCTATCTGGCTCTTTATATTGCCAAGGAAAACTTGCTGCAATATATTATAGAGATTTATCCAAAAGTTCAACTTAATCCTCATTAGTACATTCAGATATGTTCTGCATTAAAATAAAGTCGTCTATATCTGTAATCCTGAACGATTTAAAAAATTCCCGGAGCTTAAAATAAATCCGCTTTTTTATACATACACAACGAATGTATTTATAAAATATCTGCAGTTGTACATCCTCCGATTTTGTATCAGCATAGCTGAACAAAACACTACAACTCAACAACAGCGCTTCAATTATGTTGTCGATTTTGCGAGAGTACAGCTCCCTACCTTCAATTAATCTTTGTATAGGAGCTGCATATTAAAAAAAACAGATCGATGGAAAAGTTCGAAATTAACTTTGTAATATTTTCTACTCCTATAAAAGTGTTTACTGAACCACTCCATTTATGAACAAGGAGTTTTAATGTCGATATTAAGATCTTTTTAAAATACATTCGTTTTATCTAAATAGTTTGAACTTTACAAGAGCAATTACAGTTTTACGAGTATTTTATACGATTTTTAACCGCTTTTAAGAGAGCCCTGTCATTAATCTGAACGCTAGGGTTTTTACGTAGTTTTAAAACAGCGACCACGAGTATATAAAAGGTCTCTGGAGATGCATTTGCTTGAAGAGGATGCCTTCTAATTACCCCGAAAAATAATAAATCTAGTTTTCTGACTTCAAGGTAAAAGGTAGATGTTTATTGGCAAACTAGCCGATTGTGACGCAAGTTTTCATACTTCGAAATGAAATTCAAACGTGGTGGTAAAAAGTATCTACAGTAAGACAATAAGAAGTGTAAATATAAATTGTTTTATTACCGCGTTGTCAAAAGAGACTTGAATTGAAACTTATTCATCCAATGGATCCGAAGTCAAGTTTAATTGTTTTCATGATGCGCTAATTTATTATTTTGATAAGGAATGCCCACAAAACTACAAAAAATCTAGAAAAGAATGGCTCAAAGACCTCTTTTATTTACAAAAAAAGCTATCCTAAATTAGAAAGTAAATATGATTTGGCAAAAAACAACATAGCAAATTGATTACAAAGTCAGTTTTGCTTAAACAAAATTTATAGTGCCAGTAACAGAAATAAATGTACTTGGAATGTCATATCGGAAAGAACAGGTAAACCTAGACACGAGAAAAACATGAGTTATCAATAAATGACATTAATACTGTAAAACCACAACAAATATACGATGAATTTAATCACATCTTTATAAATGTACCTCAAGAAACGATAAATAAAATAACGTCCTCAAACAAATCTTAATTTCAATGATACCAAAATTTCTAACAGTATGCTTCGGTCACATGTTTCAGAGGAAGAGGTTTTTATTTAACATTACACATAAATTTAAAAAAAACGCTGCCCAAGGAATCACTACTTCCACATCCATATTTTCCATCCAAGTTGCTCTAAATGAAATATCTTGACTATTATTTGCACTCTAGTATGTGGAAATTATTTATCATAGAATTTTAATAATATTTGGGACAGATGTCATAGAAAAATTTGAGGCTTTGGTTTTTACCACAGACGTATTAGGACCTGTTATGTTCATTATTTATATTAATGAGCTACTCGATATACTGACTGGGGCTTTCATCTCATTGTATGCTGACGATGCCACCTTCCTTTTTTGTGATATACCTCATGAGGCTCTCCAACGTAAAATTGATACTACTGCTGATCGTTTATGTAGCTGGTTTAGTAACAATGTGTTGTTCTTTAATGCTTCAACGGCAAGTTATATGTCATTTCATACTCAACAAAATACTGCCATTCCAGACCTTAATGTAAGTATAAATAACTGCAACATTGAAAGGGGTGGTTGTACGACATTTCTTGGCATAGATTTCGATAATACTCTGACATTCAGTAATCACTGCAGCAGACTTACCAGTACCTTACACTCTAAATGGTTCCAGATTAGAATATTGAAAACAGTCTGCATATGTCTGGTCTAGTGCTGTTTTATTTCGGAAAAATTCGTTCCAGATTATCTTATGGTATCACTCTATGGGGAAGTTCCTCTTATGCACATAACGTTTTTGTTGCACAAAAGCGCAATAAAGGTGTATGGTGAAAGTACCTCACATTCATTCGTGTCGTAACTTTTTCCGACAGTATAAAATTCTGCCTTTACCAAGTATTCATATTCTAGAATTACTACTATACGTTTATAAAAATCAACACAAATTTGATAAAAATGAATCCATACATTATCATAATTACGCGCGATAAATGTAATTTTCGCGTTCCATTCAGACATTCAAATATGTCGTCAAGAGCCCACAATATCTTAGGCCAGAAATTGTGTAACCACTTACCTTCAATATACAAAAATTTAAAGAACGTTTTTATTTTTAAGAAGAATGTCAAAAAATATCTTTTAAAAATTTGTGCTTATTCTGTTCAAGAATATCTTGATAGTGATACCGTGCTATGACACATACCAAAAATTAACATTACGATTTTGAATATTTCTGTGGATTTTGCATATACTTTTATGATTTTTTATATATCTTTTACTTTTATACCTAGGTAAATGATGTATATGTATGTGTTTTAAATAGTTCTTTTATGTACTTATATGTACTAACTTGTACCAAAGCACATATATTGTGCTCTTATTGGATTAATAAATATTCTGCTCTAAGAATACAACAAAAATAACCGTTCGCTATTTTAGTTTCTTCGCGTTTTTGTTAGTCATACTACGGTAAAGAAATTTGGAAATTGTTATGGAGCGTTGTATTCAGATTCTTCTTATTTATAAAGTGTGGCCAGATATTTTGTGCAATAGAACCAACAACTTAAAGCACGTGTATTAACAGTTTTCATACAATTAGAACATAAATATAATAAAAATCTCTTCACATTTATCTCACAATCGTTCTAAATAGATTACATTATTTTCTTGCATTTTTAAATTTTTTAACATTATTTTCATTTTAGTTTTGTCCCTGTTAGACTACTGTGTCGCCATTTTGTATTTATGAATGTCGACTAGATATTAATCTTCGACCTCGAAAATCCCCAGATTCCGATGTTCACACGAATCAGACCATAAATTGCATACTTTATCTGCCATATTGAAACCGGCAATTTGAATTAATAGATTTCGACAAAATATTTATAATCTGCAATCTCGATAACCCTCAGATACCGATTTTCAGTCAAATTAGGAGATAAATTATAGATTTGCCCGCCATTGTGATCACAACCTGCGACGTCAAAAATAAACAGACGCCAATTTTCAGTATAATCGGATATTAAATGATAATAAACTATCCACCATCTTGAAAACGTCATATTTCTATTAAAAATATCAAAATGTGCACACTGTACGTGCATATGAACCATATGCACGTGCAAAATTTTAAGTCAATACAACATCTGGAAGTGGGTGAAAATTATGTTGCATGACTTGCGTAAACTTACTATGGGTAGCTGGCATAGCAGATTTCTTATTAAGAAACTGTGAAAATCTTTACCTTACCACTTTTGATTAAATTTAATTTAGTCCTTCAAACCACTACATTTTTCCAAATTTGGGCTCGAACAAAAATTTGTACTATTTTCAAAAAATGTGATAAATATTGAAAACTGCAGACTATTAATTGATTTTGTGTAATTTTGATAAACTCTATGAAATTGTGTACGATATAATCTCTTTTTATATTAAATCTCAAGCTCTTGTTGTCAACATCAGTTTGTAGCTGGTAAATCTACAATAACTAACTTGTTTATTGCGAATACACTGGATGGTGGTGGTCAAGTAGATGTAATTTATACAGACTTGTCAAAAGCTTTGACATACTTGATAGTTTCTTCTGCAATAATTGTCAAAATTCGGACTTGCGTTGGATTTGGAAGTTTTTTTTAATTCTATTTTGATCAAAGATATTTGAATGTGTAGTATCACGGCTTTCCATCTTGATGCATAAGCAAGATCGGAAGTTCCACAGGGTTCCATTCTGGGGCCACTGTTTTTATTGTGTTTATCAACGACATTTGCAGGTGTATGCAAAGTAATGTTCTTCTATATGTTGATGACCTTAAATTTTTTGCATTTGTTGACTCTGATGAAGATTATCGTCATTTTACACCATGAACTTTCAAAAATTAGTTTGTAGTGATATCTAATAGATTTCCTTTAAATATATCGAAACGTAAGATCACACCTGTTTATCTAAAGAAATTGTTGAATTGTCCTTTTACCTGTTTTTATATTTATTTTTCATCACTGTGATAGGAGTGCTAAAAATATTCCCACTTGTACGCCCTGTAGCCAAATAAATGAAACTAAGCTCGAGCTTAACTAAGATATATTTGACAAAAATGATTCAGTTATTAATATACAATACACCGTGGTATTTATTTTTTCGGATAAAGCAGTTTTTGCAAAACCTGCGTCAACTGTATCCTAGCCGATAATTTTTCCACTTCGCCCAACTTTTTAAATAGCGGCAACATGGATAGTAAAAACATTCTGTCTGGATCATTAGCAGCTTCGCCATCCTCACCATTTACCTCATCGATGCCTCTTTTCCTTCCACTTGAGCTGCTGCTAACAGAAGAAGAGCTCGGTTCAGTACTCCGCGCAGCTTTGCACTCCGAACTATCGTTACTTTTTCCGAAACTGACTTTCGAAGCACGCTTCGGAGACAAACGTCCGTTTTCACTATTACTATCACAGTCGCTTGAAGTTATCTGGTCGTTCCTGATACTATACATGTCGACAAATTTAATTTTGCTATGTTGGATTACGTCCACTTCATCAGCGTGATCTCCGGGATCTGCCTTAATGGTTATTTCTTTGTCTGCCAAGTCTTCTTCATAGTCCAACGATAATTCTTCATCTCGCATTATGTTTTCTTCTTTCTCGTCATCGTCGGTTGTTTCTGCGAAATTTTGTGCGCTAGAACAGAAAGGCTGAGATTAAAAAAATTATTTTGTTATATAGAGTATGCCTATATGTATGTATTTTTACTTAAAAAATTAACATACCATCCTTGGACATTTAAAAATTGCAGTAAGTCTGTGTAAATGTATTTTCTCTTCTTTCGTGAACCGGTTTGGCTTCGTATCTTTTGATCTTTGGTGTAAGTGTCCTTTATGTTTTTCCATTTGTTTTTTATTTCTCCAGCTGAAACAAATACATAATTTTTAGAAATATTGCAGTGTAACGTGATCTAGATCTGTGGCAAACTTTGACGAAAAAGGGGAAGAGATTTCAAGAAAATTATGTTATAGGAATGTAGATCGTATTTCAGAGATTGCGTAAAAACTCAATGTCTCTCTCTTGTTAAAATTTATCAGTTTATAAAATAAGTAGATTTTGATAAATATTGGACGTTTGTCTCTCATATTATGAGACGACAAAGAGATAAAGATAGAAAGCTAACTCCACTAATTGTTTATAGAGTGAGAGCCATTGACTGTTCTTGAATAGGAATTTAAGGCACGCCCAAACTTCGTACAAGAGATACATTTCGAAAAGCCATAGAACAATAGTATTTCAGTTTCTAGAGTTAAATAAAATATTCTTTATTTTTTTCACTCTATATATTAGTCGTTTCGAGAGCTAAAATAGCGTTAACGTATTTAAGTGTATTTTTTTACGCCCTATAAAGGGTGGAACACATACGTGTCAACAGGCGAATACTATTCTGAAAATAAGCTATGAAATTCATCCCTTGAAAAATTGTACGTTAAGTTTGATCACCTGTCATATATTTATTATTTATTTATTTATTTATTTATTTATTTACAGAGTTGCAAAAATGTAAAACAAATTGTTTAAAACACATGTTTCAAATATGTCTTAATATTCCGCCAAAAATTTTTGAACTGAAAATTAGATTGGACAGCATTACAACTGTATTTACCAGTGAGGCCATAGCAATCTTGAAAGCCTTAGACTATGTTAAGTGTAAAGGAGTTAAGCAAGCCGTTATTTTCTCGGACTCCCTAAGCGTTTTACATAATTTAAAAACAGCTAGTATAAACAATTATCTCAACATAAACACTTATGCCCTTCGAATATTACTCCTTCTTTGTAGCCTATATAAAGAACATATTATAATTGATTTTGTCCACGACTATTGAATAATGTATTCATTATGTATGTGTTTTCTCATGGATAATACTATCCATTATTCGCTGCAGTGAATAATGGTTTCATTATTCACTGATTGTAGTGAATAATGAGGGCAGTCAGTTGTTTATAAGAAATGACATTAGTGACTTTACTAAAAATTTAAAATGTCAAAATTGCAGCAACCAAAAAATAAGTGTTGTCTTTCTAAGTTTTCTAGGAAGCACTCAAATGGTACATGCAGAAGAGGTACTTTAATGAACAGTCAAAAGCTACATTAGTAAGTTTTTTTCAAAGCATCATCTATTAGCAACACGCGGCAATCCCCATTGTTTTTAAACCATTTAGCTACGTGTCTACAAACTGTATTATTTTATTAGTAAGCCATGCCAATGTGTCAAAGCGTATTCTGTAATTAATTTGAAACGTCAAAATTTGTGCGATTTCAACGCCAACGTTATTTACAATAATTTTACATATTAGGGACTCAAGAAGAGTAATGTAATTAAATAAATTGATACTGACAGGGAAGACGAGATTTCTTTGACACCGTCAGAGATAATGGAAGTTGCAAAAATCGCCTCATTAAACTTGTTACCCGAAAAATCGAAAAACTATATATGGTGACTTATGAATCTTTCTTAAATAGGAGAAATTAAATGAAGCTGAATTAAATAAATATTAAATACTTATTTATTTTTTTTTTTTTTCCTCTAACTTTTTGGCCTTGGAAACTTGTCCTTTAGCCACGTATGTTGTACTTATTTATTAGTCGTGGACAAAGTATAGTATTCTACTCGCATATCATGGCTATTATTCACTCTGGTGATTTACGACACTCGCCTGCGGCTCGTGTCTTAAACTTCACCATCGTGAATAATAGCCATCATTATATGCTCGTTGAATAATATACTATTGTTTGGGTAAAAGCTCATGTAGGCATACACTACAATGACCATGTGGATAAACTTGCCAAGGAAGGAGCTGAATCTGGCAAAAATATACATTTAAGGATAAGTTTGCCGGACTGCATTAATTTTTCTAAAAAGCACATTTCTATTAAGTGGAGGGAATATTACAATCAGTTCAAGAATGACAACCCTAATAATAGATATACCCTGATTGAAAACGATTTAAATAAAAAGCCTTGGTTCCATCACTTAGAAGAAAGTAGAAAACTCATCACTACTGTTACTAGATTGAGATTTGGTCATGCTTGCTTTCCACAACACCTGAAGAGGATTGGAGTTATTGACACAGACATATGTACGTCATGTGGAGTCATTAGCGGTTTAGATCACATCTCTTTTGCCTGTTCAAATCATAGTAGAGCCACAATTGATTTTATTAATAGTCTGCTAAAACTGAGAATATATCTTCCAATTAATCTCCTACATCTATTATCCCTGAAGAATATACACATATATAAAGAAATAGTACGTTTCCTGAGTAAGGTAAACCAGCTATTATAGGGCACTATATGTTTAGATTTGTTCATTTATGTTTTTAAACCTGTTTATTTTACCTCCTATCCGTGGTCTTAATCCTGTGTGTCTTTATAAACGCCTTGATGGACCCCTGGGCGAGAACAGTATGCCCCTGTTTACGTCCTTGTTGCTAGTCTTCAAGTAATTATTCCACTAAGTTGTTTAGGGTAGCTTTCAATATATGCAACTGGCTAATGGATTAGGTCCAATGCCAAAAAAAAAATCAAAAAAATGTAAAAGAAAAAACGTCTTAAACATGTTTAAAATTAAATTGTTTTTTATTGATTTTTTGTAGAAAAAAATTATTTTTTTTAATTTATAAAAGTAGGTATTAAGTTATAAAAACAAATGAATAATCTATACTTATTAGAAATAAAAATAATTCTGAATGAACAAAAGTAAACGGCATGCATTAAAGAAACCAACAAATTTTTCCGTAACAAAATAAATAAAACGAATGCTGAATAAACGTAAACATAATAATACATCGAACATAAACGAAAGAATCTCTACTATTAATCCATAACCGCATAGTCGGCGAGTAGAACTATGCCGACTATGCCTTCATATTCACAACGTTTTTTGATACATGAGTTATTCTAGTTGGCCTCCGTTGGCTGTATAGCACGTCTTATAGCATCCCGCCATATGTCGCGGTTGGCTGTTAGGCGCACGGTCTCTTCAAAGCTTCTTCTTATTAGCTATTTGGTGACATCAGCCCAACGTTTTGGAGGACGCCAAACAGGATTCTTCCGTCTGTCGCCACTCATGATGAACAAAGTACAATATGCACGTACTGCACCCGCAGCAAACAACATGTGACACATCAATAGCCCTTAGTACTAATTTGTACAGAAATAGGTAAAATATTGCTGCCATCTAATTTTAGTGCAGTGTCAAACTGCATTGTAGAAAGCATTTAAGTGTTAAATAATATTGTTACGCATTACAACCCCTGAGGCCTGGCGAGTGTTACGCCCATGTTACTAATAGCTGAAATTAAGTACCAATGGTTACGCAACTAGTAATACACGCCATCTCTTCTGGAAGTCTGTAGATGGCTCTAGAGTTATATAAGGCGAAATCGACGGCGGAGAAGGAAGTTTTATTAAAGTGAAGTTTGGTAGCGAAAAGTAGTAAAAGTTAGTTTGGAAGTATTGTGTAATCAGTAAATTATTAAATAAAGTGGTGTGGTTACCCCTTGTTAAAATTATTTGAAACCCACGGATTCATACAGGGTGTTTCCTAGGGGCGGAAACACGCAACAATATTGTCCTTGACCATATGAAGTGTACAGACTAAAAAGGATGAGAGTCCAAAAAATGAATTTTTGAGATAAATACGCTAAAATATAGTCAGACATCTACAGTTTCCATATACCTAACTGTACAGAGTAACAGAGATAAGAGCCGCCAGTTATAATGACTTTAAAATATGCCGTACAGGTGAAAATAGATGAGGGTACATCAGATTTACAAAAGAAAGATGAGGGTCTAGTGCTGTGTCGCAATTCCATCGTGCCTGTGTTTACGTATTCAATATTCGATAACCAGTACATTCTTCTTAGTTGTTCATGGTAGTTCGAATTGTGGTTAATTTGTTTCTGCCCCGTGCTGTTCTATAACTTTCTTGTTAAAAATCTGGCAATAAAAATACAGATTATCAGTCGCCGTCGTCCTAAAATAGACCAAAGCATGGCTGTGTTACTGACGCCTCAAAAAGACCCAAGACTTCAAAGTCACGAAATCGGTAAGAGTTCGAGACAAGCAATAAAACCAGCCAAAAAAAGCAATCAGTAAATTCAGCCAAAGAAACATAGGAGAGATCAGGAAAGGCACTGGCACTACCTGCTGGTCAATTTATATTACCCAATTTAAAATATTATAACACAGATTTCCCATAGATTGATTGATTGATTGATTGATTTGCCAGCGTAAGGTGGGCATTGCTGCCAATTCCGGTGCAGGGAGATTTGTTCCACCACGCAGCCCGATCGCCCACCGATCATCCCACCGTGTGCCAGAACAAACCCCCAGTGCTTTTGTATACCGCCGGACCAGCTGCATACGCTGGATTGGACATTGGACATGCTTGTTGTCAGCAGCGAGAGCCGCATGACGCATGGGGTAGGAGTATAGGATGGAGCGTGTAGGTGTTTGTGAGATGTTTCTTCTTGTTTTCCTTCTGTCTTCATCGGATGGAAAGTGTAGGCGCTTGTGAGATGCTTCTTTTAGGTTTTCGTGCTTCTTTTTACTTTCAGGTTTTTGTGATATGCTTCTTCTTAGTTTCTGTCTGTGATCATCTTCTCTCCTATTCTACTTCTGAGTTTTCTGTTTCTTCTGTTTCTGAGTCTGGCAGTGTGTATATCCTTGATATTTCTTTATTGTATTCCATTTTTTGTTGTGCAAACTTTTCCCAGTGTGTATAATCCTTTCCTAGCTTATTCATAATTCTCTCGATTGTTGTAATCCATGTGTAGCATGGCCTCCCTATTTTCAGTTTGTTGCTGTTCATTCGCAGCGCTTTCTTCAGTAGGTGTGTCGTGTCCCGTCTTTGGACATGTCTCCAGTATTTCATCGCGTATGATTCTATTCTTTTGATTATTGTTCTTCCCTCTAGTAATGTTGACGTTTTCTGTCGTTTTTGTGGTTTTCCTGTTTTTGCTAGCAGTTGGATAATGTCCCTTTCAGCTCTTCTCAGGCTTCTTCGGTTGGCCTTTATCGTTGCTGCGTTTTTGACTCCATATATCATCGTAGTAGGCATTATGATGGTCGTGTATACCTTTTTGGTTAGGCACCATGGTGGTTTGTTGTCCTCAATGAAGGGTAGTAGAGCTCTTGTGACTCTGTAGGCTGTTTTGACTTGGTCCAGGACTGTGGTGAATAGTCGGGGGGATAGGGGACATCCTTGTTTGACTCCTATATTCTTCATTTTTGATTCCGTCGTCTGTCCAAACCATTGTATTGCAGTGTTTTCGTGTAGGCATGCTTTTATTATTCTGTTTATTAAGTATTGCGGTACTCCCCTGTTGAGCAAAGTGTTGACTATAGCCAAATGCCTTTTGGAGGTCAATTGAGACTATATATAGTTTTGTTCCTTCTTTCCACTTTTCTTCCAGGATCCGTCTGGTGGTGTACATGTGGTCGTCTGTCGATCTACCCTTATAAATGCCGTTTGATAATCTGGTAGTTCGCCGATGTATTTTTCCATTTCTCTGAGGAGGAATTGTGCGTAGTATTTATACCCTACACTGCTGAGTGTTATTCTTCTGTAATCGTCCACGTTTTGTGGTGATTTGATTTTAGGGAGCGGTATCTGTATTGTTGTATTCCATTCCTCAGGCAGGGGTGTGGTTTCCGTCCATGCGTTGGTGATGATTTCTAGGATTAGCTGTTTTATGTTGTCCGGTCCATAGTATACTAGTTCGTTATTTATTTTATCTATTCCCGGGGCAGTGTTTCTTTTAGTTCTGACCATTATTTCTAGTAGTTCGTCTTTTGACGGTGGCTTTCCCAGAGGCCAGTGGTCCATTTCTTGTATTGGTTCTATTTGACTTCTCTCTGCGTTTCCTTCTTCTAGTTTCCTGACCCAATGCTGCAGTGGTATGTATTTTCTTGACTGCGTATTAAAAAATACTAAAACCTGCAAGAGCTTTTGTAAAGCTCTTGCTCAAGCGTATTTCGAGAACTTGCCTTCTGCAGCTAATATATCGAAGAAAAGAACGAATAAGAAAGCCTCGAAGAAAACTCAATGTTATGTTAATGAAATCCTATTTCATATTATGTTTGTTTTGCTTAATTATTTTATTATTTACGACTTTCTTTATAACATTAAACTAATATTCCAGTTTCGGTTTGTGTTACATTTTCTCCATAATTTACGTTATTATTATTATTATTACTATAGTGGTACTTTTATCTAAAAGCCTCTAAAACACAATATATTATTATATTGTGAATAAATTTGAAAGAAGTAAAGCAAGTCAGTGCCTACTAGTTCATAACATTACTATTTAGACCTATACGGATTCGGAAATTATAGTTGGTAGTATGTAAACGTGTATCTGCGCAGGTACCACGCCTTGCCATAGATCATCGCATTGCATTGGTATTCGTTCATAGCACCACCGCTTGACTTCGTCGTTAATCCCGCGCATTCTACTTTGACTAAATTCAATGTCGACTCGATTACTTTCAGAAACTGCTTTCACGAATTATGGGGCGGGGCGTTTATTCCCTATATTGCAAACTACAATTTCTGAATCTGTATAATTTTTCGCCTGTCTAAACGTGCATAACCCCTTTTCAATTTCTTTCCGCACGCCTATGTCTAAACAATATAAATAATTAGGGGTTCGTCTAGAAATAGATACAGTCTTCATTGAAAATTTAACCAAAGTCGGTTATTACCGTTTAGTTTAAAAAATATGAGGTTTTAATTTTTATTATTCGTTTTTATCGAAACTAACATTTTGTGACCCTCACCCTCTTTAGCCTGTACCCTTCATATGTTTTAAACATGTTTTTTCTTTACCAGTTTAAACCAATTCAAAACAGAAAAAAACTGTTTTAAATAAATTAAATGTGTACTTATGTTTTATTTTAAAAAACAGCACAAGTTTAAGATGGCCTGTCGATAATTTGAAACCAATCAAGTCGCCTGGCAATTTTTAAATATATTTCACAAAGTCCCAAATATTAAAATTTCAAGGTGCCCCATACATTTTTTGTAAATAATTTTTTTGCAATTTCGAAAACTTATAGGTGCACTAGGCACCGCTACCCGTCAGCCATTTCCTCGATATGTTGTTCAGGTAAAATAGAAATGTTACTGTATGAAGTTTCTGCGTACCTCACAATCCTACCCAGGAACGACCAACAGCTCTCGGACTATTTATTCCAGAACTAAAAATGCTCCACAAAAAATAATAATTTTCTTACCTGTACCATGTTTCTCTGCGTCCTGTAAATTATCCCAATTTATAACGATCTTCGCTGCAATCCTCTCCCACGCCTTATTTCTCTGCTGTTTGTTAGAATGATCCGCATGGTAAGGATTCCACAACACCGGCTGCTTTTCTACCAATCTTATCAAGTCAACCGCATTGAAATGATCAGGAAAATACGAATAAGACCACATTTTCTTCAGTTTGATAACGTAATATAACCAACAGCTAGTGTCAATGCACTGGAATTACTAACGACGCCAGCCTGCGATAAAAACCGCCCGGGTGAGACACAACGACGATCGGCGACGAAGTCGTTTCGGCAAGGGACGTGACAGTGGTTCGATCGAGCTGCTAAAACCGCGTGTAACTGTTGCCAAGGTTCGTAGATGAGAGAAGGTAGTATCGATGTGCAAGCGTGGAGATACATAAAATATAGTTGAATAAAACTAAGGGTGTAAGTTGCCTTAAAATGAATTGTTTTACAATAGCAATTTTTTGCTGGGACTTATTGTAAGCTTTACAAGAAGTGTAGGAAAAAGTTTTGGATTAAACACGTGCGGGGGAAAGCTTTTGTTTAAACAAAAGAATGTTCAAAATCGTGTTTTTTCGCAGTTTTTCTTATACAGGGTGGGGCAATAGTGAGTCGGACCTCGGTATCTCGAGTTTTACGATAGCTAGAAATGTTTTAAAAAATTGCAAGTAAACTACACTGCTGGCCACTCGAACTTACACATAGAGACTTTTGGGCAAAATTTAAAGTTCAATATTTTCAACAGGAATGCAAATTTTTGAACGCGGTTTGCAAATTTTAAGAGCTAGTTTTTTTCGGATTAAGCTGCATGACGTATATTTATCGTAGGACCATAAGTTTATTATATACGGGGTGATCAATGAAGGCATGCAAAAAATCAAAAAGTTTGTATGAGTGAAATTTCCGCAAAAAATTTTTTTGGTCGTTGCAATATGGTTCCTTACTAAGGTAACATCAATATCTCTAGACGGTTTTGTCAGTTTTTGGATTAAGGCCCTTAGGCCTTGTACACACTACTCAACATAAAATTTGGATACCGAAATCTTTAAAATGCTATAACTTGACATTGGATTGACGGTTCTTGATGATTTTTGCGGATTTGGAATCCTTATTTCACGTAGATTTTCTATGGTCTAAGCATTTTATTTGAGGGTTGAAATTTACACATTATACCGGGTCGATAATAAACAAAAACGTAGAGACAAGAACAAGTTTATTACATTAAATTCTACAATATACAACATTGCTTAACAACGACCAAAAGTCATTTCTTAAAAAAATTATAATTCTAATTCTGGTAATTTTTAATAACTGAAAAAAAATTTAACTAAAAAATTGAAAATTAATTTAATTTAAACTTAAATTAAAATTACCTAATTAAAATTAGGTACATTAATTAAAAAAAAGAGAAGCTAATATTTTGGTGGTCCTCCTGCTCGAAATATTACTTCCCGACATCGATTTGGTAGAGTATCCACAAGATTATTTATAAAATCTTGTGGAATATTCTCCCATTCTTCACGAATGGCCTCACTGAGCGTTTCTAAGGTTTCAGGGGGTACATCAAGAGATCTTACTTTAAGTTTTAAATAAGACCAAACGTGTTCGATGACATTAAGATCCGGAGACTTTGCAGGCCAGTCCATCCTATTGATGTTTTGTGCCTGCAAAAACTCTGTGATCCTTCGCGCTCTGTGAGGTCGAGCGTTGTCATCCACCAATAGAATTTCTGGGCCGTAATGTCGAGCAAAAGGAACAACAATAGGTTCCAAAATTTCCTCCTGATAAACAGTAGCATTAATGGTTTGGTTGGTAATGGATAGCTCGGTTTTACCATTTCTTATGATACCTCCCCACACTGTAACACCTCCGCCACCAAATGCTTCTTGAGGGGCCATATTTTCCTCCAAATATCGCTGATTTGGCCTTCTCCAAACTAACATTCGGCCATCGGAGTGAAACAAATTAAATCTTGTTTCGTCAGTAAATAAACAATGGCTCCACTCTGCATTACCCCAATTCGCATGCCGATTTGCCCATGCCCGCCTATTCGCTCTATGGCGTTGTAATAACCGCACACATTTTGCTCTGCGACGGGCTCTATAATTTAAAATGTTTGGCATTATGTTATGTTTTTAAAAAAAAAAATCTCACCTCAAGTTGTTTTTATTTAATGTTCTTCTCACTGTTCTGTCCGAAACTCTCACCCCAGTTTGTTGTCTTAAAGAGTCATTTAGTTTTCTAGAGTTCTTTGTTCTATTCCGCATAGTTTCTCTCATTAAAATTCTTTCGGTTCTTTGGTTTATTTTTTTTGTATGTCCACCCCCATGCCCATAATTATGATCACCAGTAGTTTCGACGCGGCGGTTCAAATTATAAATTGTCTTTCGGCTGACATTGTAAATGTGCGCAACTTGCTGTTTTGACATTCCTTCGTTGAGAAGTCGAATGCAATTTTCCCTTTCTGCCGTGGTTAAACGCCTCATATTAATTAAACCTTACAAAATTATAACATTGACATATGTCAGATTATTTCTAAAATAATGTAAACAGTTTTTAATTCCATAGCAACAAATTTGTTTTTCCAATGCCTACTTTGAAATTGACGCGACGCGTAGAAATTACACCCGATCATAATTATGGGCATGGGGGTGGACAAAGAACTCTGTAAAACTGAATGATTCTTTGAGACAACAAACTGGGGTGTGAGTTTCGGACAGAACAGTAAGAAGAACATTAAATAAAAACAACTTGAGGTGAGAATTTACATTTACAAAAACTTAAATAATGCTAAACTTTAGAGCGCGTCGTACCCTACGTTTTTGTTTATTATCGACCCGGTATAATGTGTAAATTTCAACCCTCAAATAAAATGCCATAGACCATAGAAAATCTACGTGAAATAAGGATTCCAAATCCGCAAAAATCATCAAGAACCGTTAATCCAATGTCAAGTTAGAGCATTTTAAAGATTTCGGTATCCAAATTTTATGTTGCGTAGTGTGTACAAGGCCTAAGGGCCTTAATCCAAAAACTGACAAAACCGTCTAGAGATATTGACGTTACCTTAGTAAGGAACCATATTGCAACGACCAAAAAAATTTTTTACGGAAATTTCACTCATACAAACTTTTTGATTTTTTGCATGACTTCATTGATCACCCCGTATATAATAAACTTATGGTCCTACGATAAATATACGTCATGCAGCTTAATCCAAAAAAACTAGCTCTTAAAATTTGCAAGCCGCGTTCAAAAATTTGCATTCCTGTTGAAAATATTGAACTTTAAATTTTGCCTAAAAGTCTCTATGTGTAAGTTCGAGTGGCCAGCAGTTTAGATAAAAACGCCTATAACTGGAAATTATTTTTGAACATACAGGGCGAGAGCCAAGACGAAATTACAGAACCAAGTGCCTTTTTTTAAATGAAATGCTATGTATATCAGTACATTTTTTGAAGCCTCTTTCTAGGCTCTATTTATTCCTATATTAGCACTGAATATCTCCCAACCACTTCGATGTAATGAATTTTGTTGTTGAAATAATGCAATCTGCAGATGGATATTAAAAAAATTGCCACAGTCACAATTATGGGTTTTAAGAAAAACTTATGTGAATATCAGTTACGAGACATCTAATGAATATTTTTTAATCATTTTCATTTCCTAAAACTGTATAGGGTGTCCAAAAATTATTTTTCAATTAAGAACTTTTTAATTTGAATTTTCTCAATTTTTTCAAATGAAACACCCTGTATATATTTCAACGATGTGATGTAGAAATGAAAAATGAACGTTTTTTGTAAGTACTTCCCTATGGTTAATTGCAACCATTTTCGTTTTATAAATAAATAAGTGTCAAATTCAAGAATAAACTTAAGAAAAGAGGTTCCCTCAAATAATTCATTAAAAAAATTTATAATAGATGTTCGACGTGTTGCCCATTTTGATTAACACACATTTTTATGCAATTTTGAAATGAGGCCATTTAGTGGGACCATTTCTTCTCATCCATGGAAATGAGTAAATAATATTTAACAGGTCCTTTACTGTAATGGGTTTCTGTAAATTTTTTTTGCCGTTTTCGTTATTCGACAAGCAATAAAACCTCAGTTTGGCATAAATTGTCGTGTACAAAGGAGCATTTATCACACTTATCGGTCGTTAGTTACAATTTCTATTGAACTTAAAATATTAGGAATTGTACAATATGAATTTTAATAAAGCGGAACTTGTAGACATGACTTTTGTTTTGGGCGAGTCAGACAGAAATTGTTTACTTGCCAATAGAATTTATCACCAAAGTTATCCTGAAAGAAGAACTTCTGATGTTAGCAACTTCCAAAACCTTCTCGATAGATTTCTGGATACTGGAAATGTCAAATATATAAAAAATGAAAGACTAAAACGTGTTGTGAACGAAGAAAATGAGTTTTCTGTGGTACTGGCGACTGGTAACTGAGAATCCCCATGTTAGCCAAAGAGAAGTGAGCTCATAGGGGTTATGTAGATACTGGTTTGATCTGCATGGCCGTAGGGGACTGTGTGGATGCTAGTGTTAGAATGAGAAAAATAAGAAATTAGATAAATTCATTTTAGGATTTTAATTTGCTAGCATAATCAGAATTCAGGTTATCGAAAGAATGCAAAGATTTCATTAATATTTTTACACATAGTTTTTCTTTTAGTTATAGATAGTTATTTTTCTGCGGTTCACAAAATCCTATAAAGAATATGTTTCAATACAATTATAAGCAAACAAATAATAATTCATTTTTAAAAATGGTAGAGCTTTTACCGATTTCATCGGAAATCTCTTTATGTTCCGATTTCATATATGTACTATTTCTACATACCATTTTATATTTGAAAATTTGATATAGCCACATGTTTCTTCTTTCATTTAAGCTTTGTTTAGCTCAATTTCATTAATTAGTTCAAAAGTTACAACAAATTTAGTGTTAAACAAAAAATCTGGAGCCTACATTTTTGATCGTACAAGAAAACTTCATATACGTTTTTTGTGTGAAATTTCACCCTCTATCGCCTAGTGTTGTTAGTTTTTTGTCTTTTAAATGTTTCGTGTTATTGTCCAAAAACCGAATTTCGGCCAATATTTTCGATCTTTTTAGGGGTCGCCGACACTGCTGTAAACTTTTTCCTATCGTATTCTACACCAACAAAAATACTTATTCTGAACAATTCAGCCCTGTAATATTTACTGACTGGATTTTATCAATCTATGTCTCTGACAACTGGGCTATTAGGCTATTGCTCTAATTGTGTGGAAGAGAAAATGAAATCGTACACGAACTTATTAACTCACACACAAGACAAGTTAAAGTTTACTCGACTCTAACAATTTGTTAATAAAATATGTTAATATGAAGATATGAAGACATAGAGGCAACCTAATACCTGTTAAACAAATATACAAAACAATTGGACAACGATCCCATGTATTCTTAGCACCTAAGGCGTTTAATTTTATACCTGAAACATTAAAAAAATTATTAAATAAAAAAATATTTAAGAAATATGTAAAAAAAAATTATAACAGAAACTCCCAGAATTGAAATACGCAAATTACTAGACTTAAAAAACACTTAAAAAAAAGCTAAATAAATGTGATACTTACCAAATTTTAAAAAACTATATGCCCTATTAACCGACCATATACTTCGAACATAAAACTGCAAATAATAATAAAAAAAAAAAAGATGCTACAAAATTGTTAGAAATTGAAAAATTAAACAGTACCTAAAATATGAAACAGAGTATGATTGTCTATACTCTGCATTCTTATTATTTTATTTCCCAAATAGGATATCTTAAATGTATATTAATCCTTTTTTAATTATTGCATTAATTTGTAAAAAAAAAAAAATTTCTATGCCCCTTGTTACAGTCACATTCAAGGTTAAATTGAACCTTCTGTGATTTCTTTTAATGTTTATTTGTATTTAGATGTAAGTGTTGTCTTATATTTATATTATTATCTCAAATAAACATTATTATTATTATATATATTATTATTATAAATAATAAGTGTAGCAAATATTATTTTTAGGAGGTAAATAACCTGCGGGAAGCTTTTATATTTTTCGAAATAGATACCAAGAGCATTAGGTAGAAATAAATATAAAGTATGGAGGCAACTTTTTAACTTGAAACTTTTTTGTTCGGTCCAATTTCATTCGCAGACTTCTCAATGGCGACAAATTAGTATATAAAAATAATTCAATACTGGTCCTTATTAAATGATCTCCAATAACCCGAAACTCGTAAACCTCCTGTTCCCTGCTGCAATCAGTTATCCTTTTTGACTATCGACGACAGGCTTGGAAGGTTATCCTTAACTCTAAGGGGATTTAACACCATACGAGTTGGGAATATCCCGCTGATAGATCACTTCCGAAATCTAGTCTGAAACAGATTTATATCTCAAGTGGATTTACAGATTTCTATGCCTTGTCGATTTGTATTATTTTTAAAATTTTCGTTTATAATGTAGAACATATACAATTTAATCTAAAAACTTACATCAGTTTTACTCCTACGTAGAGGAGTGGAAGTATAGTAATAGTACAGGAGCCCTCGGCCAAAATCTTGTCATCCCGACATGGACAAATCAATAAACAGTGTTTAGTTTAAGGGAAAATGAGGAACTTTGTTATGTAAAGTAATATTCTAGGAGCTAGTGTCGAAAAGTGAAAAATTTATCAAACCACTAACTGAAGTGGTTTGATGATAGTATTCGTCCAAACAAGCAAACTTGTCTCTTGTGAATATGGGCCTTAAGGGCCGGCCATTTATAGTGAGGGCCTGTGAAAAATTGAACGTATTTCATCGTAATCAAAACACTAGTTTCTTCGGTTTAACTGTAGTTGTAGGTGAAAGGATTGCATTGATACAGTCGGCGCGACTTTTCTCATTGAACGTTGCGGTGCGCGCAATCAGATTAAAAAAACCCGAATCGCATTGTAATCAAACCGGCCAAAGTTTGTGGAAAATGTTTTCAATTGTCCAAAAAATGAAAGAAATACAGTTGGCGGGAATTTTGAAAGAGGGGAGGAAGAGTTATTGGGGCAATTATGAGCATAAAGTTCAGGTTTACACTGTAAATGTCGTCAAATAAGGAACTCGAACTAAAAACTATCGCCTAAGTTTTTACATACTCCAAACATTATATTATCATTGGCGACAATTTTTATTAAAATAAACCCCCCCAAAACTATCCCATTGGGGGTGAATCGTAGTAACGTTAACTATATTGTCGTCTATTGCAATTTCGAGCATTTTTTAGAGCAGAAATCTTTAGTGTCATTTTATTCCTGATTATTCAATGGTACTTACCCTCAAAAAACCTCACCTCTTCTATGGAACTTAGTTCTTGACAGCCTCCTGCGCCGCCTCAACTCCGAGGGATTCCACACAATTGCATACGCAGATGATCTAACGATACTGCTTAGTGGTAAATTCGAAGGAGTCCTCTGTGATCGAATGCAGATGGCCCTGAGAATAATCGAAAGATGGTGCAGAGAACACTCTCTGTCGGTCAACCCCAGGAAGACAGAGCTGGTCCTCTTCACAAGGAAAAGGAAATTGGGGCCAATGACGGCCCCCGTTCTCCTAAATACCACACTAAATTTCGCATCAGAAGTAAAATACCTTGGAGTAACTTTTGATGCCAAACTAACATGGAATCTTCATTTAGACAGAAGACTAAAGAAGGCTTACATCTCTTTTGAGCAGTGCCGCAGAACCATAGGGAAAACCTGGGGAATGAAACCCAAAGTGGCTATGTGGATTTACACTGCTATAATAAGACCAATGATAGCCTATGGAGCCATCGTCTGGTGGCCTAAGAGTCAGCAGACTGTAGCGAAACGTAAGCTCAGCCAGGTACAACGAGTAGCCTGTTTAAACACAATTGGAGCTATGAGAACAACACCAACAAGAGCAATGGAAGTGATGCTGTGCCTGCCACCACTAGACATATATCTAGAAGAGGTGGCCCTAACTACTATGGCACGTCTCAAATCCGTTGGCATACAGCCAAACATATGATGTGGAGTGACCAGATGCCGGCTGTGGAATAAGGCAATTAAACAAATGCCACTTCTGCAGGTACGTGCAGATGGTATTTCTCCACAGTTCATCTTTGATAGACCCTATGAAATACACACCAACAGTAGCAATGAGGCCGTCAGTGAAGGAACAGTTAACATCTTCACAGACGGATCGAAAAAGAAAGAAGGAACAGGTTGTGGGGTATACTCCAGGAACCTGCAAATTCAAATTAAATGGGCTATGGACAAACAAGCCAGTATAATACAAACAGAACTGGCGGGAATAACCATAGCCGCAAAAGAAATTTCCCGTAGACAAATAACGGGAAAAACAATAAGAATCTACACTGATAGTAGACAATCACTACTGGCCCTACAGAGACACAAAATAACAACAGGGTCAGTATGGGAATGCCATCAGGCACTCGTGGGCGCCTCCAGCATGAACAGTGTCATTCTATGCTGGGTCAAAGGGCATGCACAGTGCAGAGGCAACAGGGAAGCTGACAGTCTGGCTAAGAAGGCAGCCAGTCTAAGTATACTTGGACCTGGCCCTTCCAACATACTGCCGACCTCAGCAATAATGCTAATGATTAAAGAAGACACCCACAGAAAATTTAAAAAACTGTGGGATGAAACTCATAGTTGTCAGTTGGCCAGGGATCTGCTTAGATACCCTGACAAGGATACAACGATGATCCACCTGGGAATGTCCAGGAAGAACCTGCGCTTCGCGACAGGAATTCTTACTGGTCATTGCCAGCTGAGGAAGCACCTTTACAACATGAAGTTAAATGACACACCCCTATGCAGAGGTTGTGAACAAGAAGACGAGACTGTCCAACACGTACTCTGTGAGTGCCCGGCAGTCTCCTCTAGCAGAGAATCCATTTTGGGAGAACGTTGGCCTACACTGGCCGACTTGAGGGATATTCCCCTAGGCAGCATCACCACCTTCTTCACAAGATTAGGATGGTTGGAGGCCTAGGTGGAATCCTGTATCCCTCGGGAGGACGTACAAGGGGCCCAATGGGGCCTAGGTGCTGCGGTCACCTAAATGTGACTGCCCTCCCACAAACTCCAAACTCCAAACCCTCAAAAAACGCGGAAACCACCCCTACAAAAGTTGAAAACGAGAATCTTCACTGCAAACCGATTGATTTTAATCAAAATAACATTCGTCCTCTAGATTACATGTTTTTGAAGACATGATGATGCAACGATTCTTCATCCCTTTCTTCTACACAGGGGGTGGGGGTGAGGGGTAAATTCATCTCTTAAATTTTAATAAAAGTTAATTTCTGATAGAACCGAAAAAAATTTTCTACAGCGATGAGAACGAATATATACAAATAAGGATTTCTCCTTCGAAGCTGTTCTTTTCATGCCCATTTTATTGAGGGGAGGGGTGGATGAAGGGAGAGTAATATCCAAAAATTTTTATATATTCCGATTTTTTTTATAAAATCGCCAATATCGCATAAAATATTTTACCCCTCACCCCCACCACCCCTGTGTAGAAGAAAAGGATGAATAACCGTGGCATCATCATGCCTTCAAAAACATGTAATCATAAACTAATCTACAGGACGAATGTTATTATACTCTTCACAAATACAAAACGAAGAGTATATTGCATTCCATCGGCACATTTCTAAAACCGGTAATATTGCTTGTAGAGAAAAAAAATTTCATATCACTGTGTTGATGATCGAATTCTGAACAACTTTCAAAATGCCCGTCCGTCCGTCTGTCTGTCCGTCCGTCACGTTTCTTGTAAGCACGATAACTTAAGAACGAAAATCCGATTGTATTGAAATTTGGACAGCAAGTTAGTCTTAGCTAGAGGAAGAACCCTATTGAGCAAAATCGTTCGATAAATAAAAAAGTTATACATTTTTTTTAAATTAAAAAAAATATTACATGTTTTTTTTATGTTTTGTAATTAAACTAAAAATGTCTAAAACTAATATTATTTACAAAGAAACTGCGAAGAGTATCCTATAGAATGTGCAACAATTATATAAAAATTGCAGTAAATCGGCGATTTTAGATTAGATACCTAAATGCTAAATGCTAACTGTTAGCATCAAAGAAGAGACGAAAGAGAAGTTTTTTCAATAAATTAGGATTTGTTAGAATTATAGAATATGGTAACCTTATGGGTGAAATAAAACGATTATCATGCAGGAAATTAAGAAAATGTTTTAATTAAGGTTGTGTTTATGGACAGTCAAATATAATGATTCACGTCACCGATTGCGCCACAAGGGCAGTATGTATTCTCGCGTACTCCAATTTTATAAAGATGAGCGAGGAATTTACCATGATTAAGTTTAATTCTACTTACGATAGATACAACTTTTCTACTTAGGTGACAATTATGATACCATTGTGACGTAGGAGTATTTGGGTGAATGTTATAATAATAAGTATGTCGGAGAACGATCCCCCTGTAGACGCCCTCCGATAGTCTTATTGGCGCCTGTAAGCACATAATTCATTGAAGTCTAGAGAACGTTGTCAACAAGTGCCGATTGCGTTGAGGTAAACATCTCCATATATGGTCATGTGAAACAGATGAAGCCTGGAGTACCCTGAGAGAAACCTCCTCCCCGATGAGCGGAACGAACCCCCTGACAGTCCCGCAGAGGAGTATTCAAAATATAAACTTTGTATAGAGTGGTTGAAATGGCGGACTGCTAGTTCCAGTATTGTGTGGTATTGTTTGCATTTTCAACAAAACATTATTATTTGACATTTATCTCTTTAGATAAATCATAACATAATTTTTCTAACTCACTATCGAAATGTCGTACTTTTCAACTGTCATTTTAGTGTGAAGAACGTCACTTTAACGTACCAGTGGACCAGTGCGAAAGCAACTGTCACTTTTCACACTCAGTGCGAAAAGAACTGTCGCTTGTGAACAATAATTAATAAAACAAAATTTTAATACCTTAGGAACGGTAGTATGGTATTTTTTAGATGGTGTGATTACGAATTAGAAATATCGTACTGTGACATTTGATAGAAGTGATTATTCAAGGAAACGTCAAGATGCAAATTCAAAATATTTTGACATTTTGAACGTCAAGATATTTAATATTTTTCAATAACTTTTTTTAAACATTTGTACGTTCGTAGAGAAAAAATCTTGTATGATACTCGTGTGAAAATGCGTTTAAGGTACTTGTATGAGTTACACAACTCGGCGATACACGTGCCTTAAACATGCATTTTTCACACTCATATCATAAATAGCTATCTATTATGTCATTATTTAAGTGATTATTGTGTTTGACAATATAGTGCCTAAATCTAATAGATCGGCCCTAAAATGCCCTCGCCCCGTTCATCTTCCACAAGTATTAGTTTGTACACCATATGCTTGCCAATATAATTCCATTTATAGCAGAGGTATTTTTTTACAACAGGATCAAAATCGGCGGTAACTGTAGTAAGGTCCATTTCAGCAGTATCGATATTAGTGTTCTTTGCCATCGTATCAACTTTACTATTTCCTTACCATGAGCTTTTACCACAATAAAATGAAAGTTTATATTTCCTAGGGATGCAATAGATAATTGTTTCGTGATTTGTACTATGAAGGAGTTGGGACAAAAACAGTTAAGACCAGCTTGAAAAACTTATATCAGTAGTTATATGAGAGTAAGGAAAAGAATGTCTGTACATTACAAATCCACATTGAAATTTAATAAACCATCGCGTTTCTGTCTGTGTCGAATAATAGAAACGCGATTGTTACGTTACGCTAACGCTTGTATTACCCATTACTTCCTGTTTGTGTCGTTATAATTAAAAGGAAACGTGTTTTCTGATTACGATGTCTGGTGCACAAATGTAACTTTAGAATACGAGCGTCAAAGTTTCAGTAACGCGAAACTTCACAAAGCACAGTTGCATTGTGATGAAGTTCTCACCTTGAAATTTACCGTTGTATATGAAAGTCGGCATTGAATATCTTAATTGAAATCAATTTTACCTCGAGGGTGTATTGTTTCAGCAACTGCAAGCTTTTATGCTAAAGTTCTATAAATAGTTCCGTGTTTTAATGGTGAATTATTCCATTTTTGCTATCTAGAATAATCTTAAATAATATTTGCAATAGGACAGAAGCAAGCAACGTCTGGAACTAATCCTGTTCTCACATATGTTTAATGATTTATCTAGTTTGTAAACATACATAACAATAACTTCTCAAAAATCCGTTTGTAAAATTACAAGTGCAAATTGTTTTATTTAATAAAAGCTATAAGCGCGGGAACAAATACAAAACGCATCCAGTTTTATTAGAGGACAGCAAATAGTATATTATTCAACGAGCATATAATGATTATTCACGAGGGTAAATGGGCTTAAAAACGATATTTTTTATATATTTTTATAAAAATGTGCACGTTGTAACTTAAACATTGCAATTTAATTTATTTCTCTAGCACTTAAAATGGCTTTACAATTAATTGTTGAAGTTCGAGCAATTAGTCCACGCCCCCATCTTTCCTAGTAGCAGCTCGACTGAGTGCACTACGTCATCGACGCCCATTTACCCCGTAGTGATCATAGTACCGATGCTTTGCTGCGATGTTATAGAAATGGCTACACAAAATATTCGTTACAAATACTGTGTTGTGCCTCGATGTACCAATACAACAATCACTACGCCAAACAAATTATTTATAAGCATGCCAAAAGGTGAAAAAACACGAAAACAATGGTGTGATGCAATAAAGAGAGATAAAAAGAATAATATCACCTTTTCGAGTACAAGTAATCGGTTTTGTTGTGAAGACCATTTCGAAGTTAACTTAAAATTGTAATGGTTATCTCTACCTACATAATGCAATACTTACATTATCCAGCACTCACATACAGGGTGTCCCAACAGTGTATCAGTCATATATCCCAGCCAGCTCGGTGGCGCAATGCTGAAGGTGTTTGGCTTGCTAACCCGACAAGACGCACTACCCGACAAAACAACAAACCCCCCCTCCCCAAATCCTACACCCCACCATCCACCCCTGCCCCCTACCCGTCTATACCTCATAATTTTATTTTTTTATAAGTAAATGCTCACACATAATCATCATTTTTATATCTTGACAATATTATCTGAAGCAGGTTTTTAATTCTACATTTTTTTCTGCATTTGTTAATTGAGCTATTTTCGTTCCGCCAAGAAACTCTCGAACTAATGAGGTTTAAGCTCGATTAAAGCCAAGGCAACACATTGATTATAATTGATATAAATTGATAAATAAATATCAAGATAAAACATAAAAATAAAAAGAGCCGTGTTTTTCTAAAGTCTCCAGCCATACCATCGGCTGTGTCATGTTCTATATTATACTTTTTGTGTAGTTTTAGGACGTGACAAATAATGTACTGTACGTACCTACTTTTATATGTGATATTTATATATATACCTTTAGAAATAAGCTTCATACAATGTAATATTTTAATTAATAAAATTATATTTAAATGGGAAAAAATGTTTGGCTTGCGACCACGAAGCTCCGGGTTCGAATCCTGGCCAGGCTACGGATGTTGGTGGCGTTTTTTCATGTGTTACCGAGACGGTAGCAGTGATTTAGACCGCTGTTGGGTGGCACAACATGTCTAGTCGCTGTTATCTCTCCTGAGTTCGAGTCTCATCTGCGGTAGATGGCAATATCGCAGGGAATGGTTGTTGTGTTGATGTCTAAGTGTACGTGTCCTGGTTGAGTGGTAGAGCAGCAATAGCTGAACTCCGCCAGGACGTTAATAAAAATAAGGCATTAAAATAAGATAAAAAAAAATATAAAATATTGCTCTTATTAAAATAATTCAAATTTTTTTGTATGTAACTGGTGTAGTGTCGAAGAGTGCACACTTAAAAATTATTTTTAAATATTCAGGGTGATTTAGTACATCGGTGCATATATCTTTACATTTTTTTAATGAGGTTAAAATTTTCTTACCAAGTTTTTAAGTTTTTGATGCCGTATTACCGAGCTTTATTAAATATTGTAAATATTTTTTCCAGATAGGTTTAAAAAGTGAATTCGCTGTGTGATAATTAAGAAAACATATTTTGCTGTTATGTAGCCCCAGGACGAAAATTGATTATATTTTGTATATCAAGCTGGGTAACCAATGGGAATAATAATTAAACGTATTAATGTTCTTTATTTCAGTAAATTTTTGGCAAGTTATCCGACTGTCCACGAACAAATCCCTGCTCCATTATTGTCACAACTACTTAGGAACTCAAAATAAGACTGTTTCACTTATATAAATTCATTCAAATAAGGCGAGTGGCGTGCGACATCGGCGCCGATTACGTCACAGCCGGCCAGCTCGAGTTTCGGGCATTGCAGCAAGCCGTATCGTTATTTGCAGATTTTAAAAGCTTATATCTCTGTAGTTAATAATCGTATTGACTTGATTCAAACGCTACTGTAATTATAATAATGATTCGTATTAATTGTTTAAAAAAAAACGAGACTTTTTAAAAAATTTCCAAGCCCATTACCAGAGTGAATAGTAACCATTATATGCGAGTAGAATTCTATACTTTGCCCACGACTAATAAATATTAAATATTTCTTTAATTAATTTTCATTTCATTTCTCCAATTTAAGAAAGATTCATACACGATCATATATAATTTTCTCGATTTTTCGGCCAACAAGTTTAATGAGGCAATTTCTGCAGTTTCCCTTACCTTTGACGGTGTCAAAGAAATCTCGTTTTCACAGTCAGTATCCATTTATTTAATTGTATTACTCCTTTTAAGCAATATGGAAAATTATTGTAAATATCGTTGACGACTAAATCGCACAGATTTTGACGTTACAAATCAATAACAAAATTGTGCTTTGACACATTGTCATAGCTTGCTAATAAAATAATACAGTTTGTAGGCACGTAGATAAACGCTTTCAAAAATAATGTTGGAGATTGCCGCGTGTTGCTAACAGATGATGCTTTGACAAGAACTTGCTAATAGTCCGTCGGAATTAGCATTTTTGGTCGATTTTTTTTAGTGCAGCAATGTGATCTATACTAAATTGAAGGTTTTTTACATTAAAAAAGAAACTGTCACAACCCGCAGTCATAAAAAAGGGCGATTAGAAATAGATGCATATACCGGGTGTCCAGTTAGTGTTCTCTCGGAAAATTGTGCGCTAACTTTATAAAAAAGCTTTCTTAACAGATTTTTCAGTGTTTCGTTTTTACTACAACGTAAAATTATTTTCAATTATACAAGGTGTCACAAGAACGAGTTACACAAGAAATTATGATTTTTTTAAATGGAATACCCTGTATTTTTTTTGGCACATTAAATTGTGCCAAGAGACCTGTATTACGCTCTAAAATATTTTTTTAATCGGATGCAGCGTTGCCAAGATATGATTTTTTCCTGTCTTTTTTGCCAATTTCCAATAAAATTTTTGACTGCCATATCTCCGCGATTTATTAACTGTTTTCTGTAAAAATGTAGGATGGTATATAATAATGATGTATTTACTGAAAAATATTTTTGAAATAAATTATTATTGTACCGGATGTCCAAAATATTTGTTTAAAATTCTTGATATTTAATAAAAAAATTTCATGGAATGCCTGTATTTTTCTTTCATGGATAAAGCATACAATTCGTCACATTTTAATATCATTCACTTTATTTTTATTTCAAACTGTTTTTGAGATATGATTATTTCAAATGATTTTTGTGTAAATTGAGATGCACTTTATTTTAGCATTAAAATCTAGCATGGCTTTGGTCTTTTGTTTTGCGTTTGGTTTTCACTTTGTGACATTTCTGTAAGGTGTTTAAGATTACTGTGATTAAGTGGAATTAATATTAAGTAATATTTAAAAATATGAATTATAATTATTGTCAACAAGATTTGATATCTATGGTGAACGTTATTGGTGAATCTGATGGAAATTGCTTATTGGCATCAAGAGTGTATGTTATAAAATATCCTGATAGAAGGTGTCCTAATGTGAGGTCTCTAGAAAAATTGAAGGAACGTTTTGAACGTACTGGAAATGTTGCATATGAAAAGAAGGCGAGACGACGAAATGTATTAAGTGAAGAAAATGAGCTGGCTATAACTTTAGCGGTAATCGAAAATCCTACGGCGTGTTCGGAAGTTAAGTAGGTATTGAGAGGTCAGTAAATCTAGTGTTTTGGATGTGGATTTAAATCGTAGAGTAAATTTTTTATAGTGGGCTCTAAACCAAATTGGAGAAAATCATTAATTTTTCAAATTTGTGTTGTTCATGGATGAATCAATGTTTCATCACAATTTCCATTATTATGACAGAGAAGACCAGCACAACTGGAGTTTAAATATTTGGGGAGGAATTGTACATGATTATGTTATTGGTCCTCACTTTTTTGAAGGAAATGTGAATGGGGCAGTCTTCTTGGATTTTATGCAAAATACGTTTCCATAAATCGTCGAGCATATTCCTCATTGTATTCAAAATAATATGTGGTTATAACTTGATGGTGCACCACCACATTTTAGTAGAAATGTTCGCCAGGCCATTAGTAACCAGTTTCCTGAAAGGTGGATAGGGAGAGGAGGTCTGATATTTTAATAAACTGTTAAATTAAGTATATTAAAATATATTATTTTATTAAATTATGTACCATTGCATGGTCGCCTAGGCCACCCGACCTGACATCAATGGACTTTTTCCTTTAGGGATTTGCGAAGTCAGACCTTATAAGGTAGAACCTACGACTCGGGGAGATATGATGGAAAGGATTCGTCAGTGTTTCAATCGTATAAATGTTGATATGTTATACAATGTAAGACGTTCATTTATCAAGAGACTTCAGTGTTGCGTGGATCAAAATGAGGGACATTTTGAGCAATTGTTAGGTTAGTTTCAATATCGTGAAAAAAATATTTCTCATAATTATTAAAAGAAACTGTTTGATATCCAAATGTGAGCAATTGTAAGCGTTATGAATTCATGTAAAAAAATTATAGACGTTCCATTAAAAAAAAAAATAAAGAAATATAAAACAAAAGACCTAAGCCGTACTAGATTTTAATGCTAAAATAAAGGAACCTCAATTTACGCAAAAATCATTTGAAATAATCATATCTCAAAAACAGTTAGAAATAAAAATAAAGTGTAGATATGTGAGGAATTGTATGCTTTATTTATCCATGTAAAAAAATTATAGGCATTCCATTTTTAAAAAATGAGAAAAATAATAATTAAATATCAAGAAATATAAACAAATATTTTGGACATCCGGTACAATAATAATTTATTTCAAAAATGTTTTTCATTTTTAAATAACTTCCTGCATTTTTAGAAAAAAACAATTAATGAATCGCAGATATATGGCTGTCAATAAAATGTTTGTAAATTGCCAAACAAGACAGGAAAAAAATCATAACTTTGCAGCGCTGCATCCGATTAACAAAATATTTTAGAGCGTAATACAGGACCCTTAGGGGCTTAATTGACGTCAAAAAATACAGGGTGTCCCATTTAAAAAAATCATAATTTCTTGTGTAACTCGTTTTTGTGACAGCTTGTATAATTGAAAATAATTTTATGTTATAGTAGGGATGAAATATTGAAAGTGTTGTAGGTAGGGTAGCCGTTAATGCATAATCTTCCGAGGGAACACTAACTAGGCACCCGATATATCATTTTTCGCGTTTTTGCGCCTTCTTTTCGCATTTTACTCTAAAACTACACATTTTAGAGAAAATATTCAAGAGACAAAAGTTGCAGAGGGAAAAATTTACGATCGACTTTCCTTTGGTAGTTGGTCTTCTCGTAAGAAAACGCCAAGCATATCTATATATGTACTTTTTCACATGTTTTCGCATTTTACTGAAAGACTATGCGTTTTACAGAAAACATTCAAGTGACAAAAATTGTGGAGTGAAAAATTTTCCATCGATGTGAGTCTTTTAAATTTACCTTTAGTAGTTGGTGTTTCCCCCAGAGCGAGCCGGAGCGTTTACATATATACAAAAAATGTAATTAATATTTAAAGAAAATGAAATTATTATAAAAAGTTTCTTTACTTTCGGAGAAGATCGGTCAAGTGGTAGTGATATCGCAAAAAGAAAAAAGGATAACTTTGACGTCCTGCTGATGACGTAACAAATCGATGTTTTTTTTAAATAGAAACATAGTCCGTTCAATTTTCTTTTTGTCGGAAAGTATATCAATTATCTATCTGGCCGTATACTAATATTAATAAAATAAAAGATACAGGGTTGGCAAAAATTCGTTTTATATTGTAACGGTAACAGTTACAATAAATGTCAAAATTATTGAGCTTCAGCAATAATTCAGTAAAATAGACGGGAAACAAATTGTTCTTGAACTTTTACTGTCGATTCTGGTATTATTTGTGAAATACCCACTCTTATTCGTTCTTTTAAATCTTCTAATCTTTCTGGTATATTTATATAAACGTTGTTTTTTGTATATCCCGTTAGAAAAAATCGAGAGGAGTTAAATCTGGAGACCGAGGTGGCCGGTCAGTTGATCCTCTATGGCATTTAAAAAATATGTTTTCGCCAGGGAATGTTCTCTCAAAAATTAAAATTAGCTGTTGTAGCCCCTATTTACAAAAGATGGATATAAATTATTGGGAGAAATACAGGGCTATTGCTTGACCGCGTAATCTATCGAAACTATTCAAACTTTATCGTAAACACGAACTTTCAGCATTTTTCCATAATGAACATCTACTTCCTTCTTCCTAGCATAGATTTTCTCCAAACAAAGGCACGGAAACGCACTTTGTGATTTCCAACAAAAAATTATTAGAGCTATTGGTAATAAACAGGGTTTATTTATTGACTTTTGCCATGTTTTTGACCTACTAAATCACCATTTATTACTTAGTTACGTAAATTTGGCATAAGATGTGTGTCGCAAAATCCGTACCGGGAAAATATGATCCAGACAGTCAATATTAAGAGTGATATTAAGTAACAGTTGTAATATCGAACCTGGTGTTCCACAGGGGTCCATTCTAGAGCCACTACTTTTTAACATTGTTACTAATGGCCTGATTTGATTTCTTAATAATATATTCAAGGTCTAAACTGCATGTTACGCTAGTGGCACAAATATTCCAATATTATGATATTGTTATATAGATACATAGATATCTTCTGTCCAAGTTATGTATATGTATATGTAATTAATTAATTACTTAATTACAGCGTCAGCTGGGACTGGGTTAAAATGGTTGGGAGTCAATTTTGATAGCCATTTGCACTTTTTAGTAATACCAGGAAAGTATCTTTATGTACGTGTTACTAATTGTGTTGGTGTATTTCGCGAAACTGTTTGATAAAAATAATCCATAAAATTATGAGAGTAACATTCGGAATGTAATTATCACTATTATTACAAAGAAAGCCTGATAACTTTTGGTCAAAAAAATATCCGACAACAAAAATTCTATATTAAATATAAGGTGCCAATTATGAAAGGCTTGCGTAAATACCTCTACAAATCTTCACCATACTTGAATTATTTCTTAGGGTGACCGCCCTATATGTTTTTCACTAAAACTATAGTAGGTCTTTTCCTTGCCAATTGTGTTAACTATATTCCAAATATTGTTGCCATCTGTCACATTTTTTGTTACATATCCACGTAGAGTGAAGTAGAAGTATTGTAGTGGTTAAAAAATAATCAACTTTTTTATAGCTTTAGAATGTCAAGAAACGTGGAAATTGGAAGTCTGATAGTTGTTAAAAAATAATTATTTTTATTGTACGTTTAGAATATCATGAGATGTGTAAATTTTAAATTTGAGCGAAAAAAAATTCTTCATTGTCTATTCCCTTTAGACGGTCCACCCTGTATATTTTCCAGTGAAAGTCTAACCATTTCTTCGCTAGCAGTAGCGTCAACTAGTTACCAAATCTGACTGTTTTCGGTCAAGTAGTTCTTTAGCTAATGCACCAACAGACAGACAGACTGACGGAACTGAAAAACCTATATTTTCGTAATCTACATAATCTGAAACGTAAAAATCTGAAGAAATCTCGGAGGGTGATTTTTTCTCGAATATAATACTTCCCTTCAGTATGCGAGGGATATAAAAACCATAATTTATTATCTCTGTTATTGGTAGCAATATTGCCCCCCATCTCTCTATTTTAATATGTGAAGAAACTGCTTCATACACAGAGATCAATATATAAAAAATAAGTATAATTTATAAGTATAGCTTGTATAGCTGTATCAGTTTTGATTGACGCGCAATAAGCTCCTGGTTTCGAAACAAAACAATTTAATTAGGCTCTTCCTGTTTGCACTTCTTATTATAGGTTCAAAAGGGGCTTGAAGTTCCTTAATTAGTATGTTAACTTGCAGTAAGAAACTTCACCGAAGTGAGCAAACTTATCTTCACAAAGAAATTATGTTAATACTTTCCATAAGCTCTCTTGGAATAATTTTCTTTGAAATTAATCCTAAATGTCTAAAGGCAACACACATCCCGCAAATTCCTGAAAGGGAAGTCGTAAACTGCTTACGGCGTTCGTAATGAATGTCTAAAAACGACGCTTTCAACGAAACAGCTACTCATCCGAAGTATATATAATTATATAAATAACGCTGTTGTGATGGCTTTATGAGCCCCTTTAGGGTGTTACTTTGATAAGAAAATTTGTAGAATGTAGGAATAATACAATGTTGTAATAATAATCCAGCGCCTAACTGTAAGTCTGTAGAAAAATTTCAAGAGAAAGATTTTAGTATTGAAAATTCTTATAGTCGCATGTAATGGAAATCATTTAAACATAGATTAAACGATGGATCAAAGTCAAGGAAGGATAAACATTGAACTATCTCAACTAATAATAGTAAGCCTTGGTCTTCGGTTGTTTATACTTTGGATATTATTAAGTATTTATTAACATGGTGGTATACTAAAATTTCATATTATTATATTTATACTCCATGGTAATTAAAATACATTTATCTAATCCCATTATGTAATATCAAATTTTAAATGCATTTTTGACGTTACGAAACGTTAATTTTTTCATAACTGTCACAGGGATCTAAGGAAACAACCACGTCATCAACACAGTGTTGCCGAAGTGGATATATGTAGATGTACGATATTAATGAATATTCCTCAACACTGCTGCTTGTATGTGGCAAAACGCAAATGTCTGTATTCTTCTCATGATGACTACATCCACAATCTGGCTTCATCTAGACATCTGCAAGCCTCTTAGTAAAACTGCACTGTTTTTCTGCAGCTTTAGGGCTTTTCTTGTCTCTTTCCAGTCTATACTCTAAAATTCCTCAAATATGCTCCAGATGCGCTATTTAAGAGCTGTTTTCTTGATAATGAAGATATTTACACACAATTTCCCACTTTTATTTATTAATTACTTCTATTGGATGGCCACACTATATATGTTCTAAAACTAACTTATCTACCCAGTTTTCTTTCCAAGAAGTGCTAACTACATTCCAATTATTACTTTCCACGATCTTTTCTGAATTAATTATATGTAAAAGTGTCCACCTTTAGACTTCAATCATTATCATGACCGACGTGCTGCACCACGCGGGTGCCGCGTATGTTAGGTTCGACCTCACTACAATTCTACAAATAATTTTTTTGTAATAGTGTATACGGAGAAATGAAACACGTACAAACTTATAGTAAAGAAATTGTTCATTGAAATATGAATCGGTTTTTATTTCTAGCCGCCATTTTTTGCACGTCATAAAATTGCACTCTTTAACGCGTAAATACTCCTGAAAAACAAAAATAGCGGGTCGGAAAAATCCACTACTTAAATCCTTCCATGATTGGCATAACGTCAAAGACATTCGATAATGCGTATTTCATGCGTGTTTCCTGTTGCGTTTGAAATGTTTCATCTTGTTTAAAAAATGGTGTGGAAAATGTATGAAAATGGGTGAATATTTATAATGCATAATGGAATGGAAAGACACATTGCGTGATGACACGCAAGGTCTGTGTGCCATCGAACGTTTACTAAAATCTGACCTAATGGATTTTCTAGGTTATTGTGATACTTAGATTTATTATATTCTGCTATTCTTAATCGTGTCTTTGGTTAAGATTAGTTTCTGTCTGTACAGCGTGAATAATGGATTTTTTATTCAGTTTCACAAAGTAAATTGGCCTATTTAATAAGTTAAAACTTTTTCTTTATTATATCCACTATTAACGAGATAATAAAACAAGAGGGAATATTTTGTCAGAATTCATAATCTACTTTTTATTATTCACTTACTTAACGTCGCACAGTGGAAAATTTTCAAGTTTTAGGTTTACAATATTTTACAAATTTGAAAATGAACAGAAAATATTCCTTAGAAAAGCGAAAACATATTGAAAAAAATTTAGACACTAAATGGGTGGTTTTTGAGGGGGTTCAAAAAATTTATTAAAGTAGTTCTAAAATTCTGAAACTTTGCAGTGCGAAAATAAACCAAAAATAGTAAAGAAATTCAAAGGACCAAGGGGATAGTTTTTAAAGGGGTTGAAAATCAAATATTATTTTAAAATTACGTAGTTTTACTTCCCTCGCATACCGAAGGGAAGTATTGTATTCGAGAAAAAATCACCCTCCGAGATTTTTTCGGATTCTGACGTTTCAGAACACGTAGATTCCGAAAATATAGGTTTCTCAATTCCGTCAGTCTGTCTATCTGTCTGTCTGTCTGTCTGTTGGTGCATTAACTAAAAAAAACTACTTGACGGAGAGCAGTCAAATTTGGTAGGTAGTTAGCCCTACTGTCAGCGAAGAACTGGTAGAATTTTCACTGAAAAATATACAGGGTGGACCGTCTAAACGGAATAAATAGTGAAAAAAATTTTTTTTTGCTCAAATTTAAAATTTCCACGTTTCATGACGCGCTAAACCTATTTCAGAAAAAAAATTTTTACCACTAAAAAAAATTTTTTTCTTTGTTCAAATTTAAAATTTCCACGTTTCATGGCATTCTAAACCTATTTAAAAGAAAAAAAATTTTTGAAAATTTTTTACCATCATTTTTGAAAACATTTTTACCACCAAAATAGATGAATTTTTTTTCTCAAAATTTAAAATTTCCACGTTTCATAGCGTTCTAAATCTATTTAAAGAAAAATTAAAAAAAATTTAAAAATTTTTGAAAAAATTTTGCCACAAATAGGTAGATGGAATTTTTTTTTCAGATTTAAAATTTCCACGTTTCCATGGCATTCCAAATTTATTAAAACAAATTTAAAAATGTTTTAGAAAAATTTTTAAAAAAATGAAAACATGTTTATGTAATCTATTTATTACCATTATAGAATAGACGAAATATTTTTTTGGCTCAAATTTAAAATTTCCACGTTTCATAACTTTCTAAACCTATTTCGGAAAAAAATTTGCAACATATTTTCACCAATTTGGAAAAAAATTTAACACTAGAATAGACAGAAAACATTTTTGAAAATTTGTTCTATATTTTAATCACCACTATACTTCCACTCCATTACGTGAATGTGGGATTGAAAATGTGAGAGATGGCAATAATATTTGGCATATACTATTATATACTTTTATTGAATAATGGCATCCCAAGAAATAATTGAATCATGGTGGACATTTATAAAGGTATTTGCGCAAGCCTCCCATATTTGGCACCTGTTATTTAGTATATTGAACTTTTGCTGTTGGATGAACACTCTGTATATTTTTTTGACCAAAAGTTATCAGGTCTTCTTTGTGATAATACAAATAATTATATTCCGATTATTATTCCCAATGTCATTTCGTAATTAATAATTTTTTTGAGTGACTGTCATGCACAAATAACGAGGGAAGTTCTGTGTAAATAACTTTACCGATTTTTTTGAATAAAATTTATGAATCTACGAAAAAAATTGTAACGTAAATATAGTGAAATAAATGTAAGCTCTTAAGAGATGGTTTTTGAAGGGGTGCAGCGGACCATGTTATATTTCTAGGAGGACAAAATTATTTCAATTATCTTTTTTCTGTTTTTGGTTCAAAATGGTGGTTTTCACCATATGGTTATATTTTGACCCTTGTAACGTTGTACCAATATTAGGATATGACAATTTTTCAATTCCATGCGATGAAATCAGGCAACAGAATCATTCCTAGAAAAAAATGCTTCTATATTAAAACATATATAAATAAATTTAAAATGCTTGTATTGTCGGTGACAATATGTGACCGTAGGTAATTACCTACGGTCACATATTGACAAACTAGGGGGTGCTGGGGCGAAATCTAAGGGTCATGGGTAAATCATGACCCTAGATTCGTTCTTAGCACGCCGAAAAACGTAGAATGAGATATTTATTTTCAATTTTATATAAACTAACATTTTCACCCTTTGGAGGGGTTTTGGGGGTGCTGAGGCGAAATCTAAGGGTGATGGGTAAATTATGACCTCAGATTCGTTCTTAGCACACCGAAAAACGTAGAATGGCATTTTTTTTTGAATTTTTATGTGATGTGAAAATGTTACCGTTTAGGGGGGTGCTAGGGTGTGCTGGGGTGAAATCTAAGGGTGATGGGTCAGTTCTGACCTGAGATTCGTTTTTAGGACACCGAAAAACGTAGAATTAGATATTTATTTTGAATTTTTATATGATGTGAAAATCTGACCATTTGGGGGGTGCTAGGGTGTGCTGGGGTGAAATCTAAGGGTGATGGGTCAGTTCTAACCTGAGATTCGTTTTTAGCACACCGAAAAACGTACCAGAAGGTACTTCACCTTTCTGTATCAGGACTTTTTTTTGTGGGCCTGTGAATATTGATAGACGGTTGTTATTGTCAGGATCGGAAGGAAAAGGCTAATTCTTTACATTTATAATGTTCTTTTGGGGGATTAAATTTGACTCTGAATTTTCTAAAATTTGTTATAATACGTTGGCAATAAAATCATTATGACGAAATCTTTAGATTGGACAAACAAAATGTACAAGAATTACGCACAATTAAAATGTTTAAGACTGTATAATTTTAAGCTTTGTTATTTGACAATTATTTTAAAAATTACAACAAAATCTTATTCTATAACTGTGCAAAATTTGACAAAACAATAACACGGTGATGCAGAGTTAAACCGCTAAACGTTCAGGATCAATTTTTCAGGTTAAAGTAAGACTTTTTTCATCTGTAAAGTTTTTTCCAAGCTCCTTTCATGACATTTATTACAAAATGGTGAAGTTTTGAAAATTCACAAAAACTGCTTGATCTGGCCGCCACCATTTTCAGTGCAAAGCGCTCACACCTACGGACGATAGACTGAACAGCTGCACGGCACTGACTCTGATGGTGTTATAGACCGAGCTCCCATGAGAAGAACGGTACCCCATCGAACACCTCAAATTTAAAAAGTGAAAATAGTTGCAATACATGTAAAAATTATGTACGCCCGCCAGACTACTAAAAATTTGTTGTTATTTTTTGTGAATTTTTGAATTTAGCTAAAAAATAATGATTTTGTTTTTTAAACACCTGCTTGAAATTGCGTAATTTGTAGTAAATAATTAACCATTTTTGAAAAAGTTCGTCTGTCTGACAATTTTAGTTAATTAATTTGTCAGACTTAATTTAGAACGCGCAGCATCAATGCATCAGGATCAATCACTGGCATCTCATAATGCCTCATTAAAAACAGGTTTAAGATCTCCTCTATGTATAGAAATTTGTCTGTCGTTGAAAAAATGTTTTTCACCATGTCAGACATTAAAAAATGTGGTTGCGGCACTTATAAAATGAAATCTGTCGTAGTGGAAAACATTTGTTTCGCTGACATATCAATTTGTATGCATAAAAGAGATCTCAAACTTAATTACAGAAAAAAATTAAGGTGGTGTTTTAACGCGGCCATTGTAAGAGCTTATTTTTTTTAAAACAAATGTTGTCACGGCGCTTAAAAATTAAGTCTGACATGGTGAAAAACATGTTTTCAATGACCTACAAATTTGTATGCATAGAGGAGATCTTAAACTTCAGTTGTTTTTTTTAAGGAGGTGTTATGAGATGCCAGTGATTGATCCTGACTCATTGATGCTTCCCATTCAAAATTAAGTCTGACAAATTAATTAACAAGAATTATCAGGCAAGCAAGTTGTAACAGATAGGAGAGATCCTAAACTTCATTTTAAAACAAAAATCAAGGAGGTGTTATTAAGGGTATTTTCATCAAAAAATATAATTTATAAAAAATTTAGTCTGAGAAATTAATTAACAAAAATTGTCAGACAGATAAATTTTTTCAAAAATTGGTCATTATTTTCCACAAGTTGCGTAAATTTTAAGCGGGGTGTTTTGAAAAATAAAATCATTTTTTTAGCTAAATTCAAAAATTCATAAAAAGTAACAATTAACAAATTTTTAATAGTTTGGCGGGCGTATAGTTGTCTTCATTCGTTTAATGCACATAAAAAACCTCAAAGCTGTGCCGCTTATAATTGACTACAGCATTGAGGAGAGATCAGGGCATGTCGATTTTCGAGCTAACTCCTCTATAACATATTAAATATATTATTATACTACTTCATACATAGAACCTCATTATTCACATATAAAGTGTGTTCTGGAATGATTAAAGTAACAAATTGACGGAACCACATCTGTTCCAATTATTTAATTTATTTATTTTGTTCATATTTACCAACTCGTCCCTACGGAAAATATTTTACAACCTAGCGAGGACGACAGAGTCGAGCATTTAATATTGTCAATGTCACGGAATTTCAAATTAACCGCATCAGTTAAGAATATATTTGTGTGTGCTATATAAAATAAATATAGTTGGTGATCTGTGTTTATATTTACATTGTAAGGGCTTAAAATGGTAATATACTTTAACAGGTACATGATATTTTCCTTTGTGTTTTAGCGTAGTTTATGCAATTGTGTTTTTATAAATATTTTGGCGGGTTGTGAATTATTCGGGTGTTTTGTGTTTATAAGTGGCTATAGTAAAATAAGATCGTGAAAATGTTTAAGCCTTGGGAAGGTTCTTTACCCAGCACTAGCAAAGAATGACAGGAAAGTATGGGGATTAACAGCTCGCAAATTACAGAGAAAGTTTCTAGACAACATTTATGTGAACATACCCAAAAAGTAGTTTTAAATTTTTGTAAAAATATAAAAGAAAGTGAAAGAGAAACCGGAGCTGTGGAAAAAACCGCCTACTTAACAGAAATTCCAGAACTAACTATTTATAAATTAATTAAGAAAGGATCATATAATTCAAAAGCTAAATCGGACAAAGGAAAATCACGAGCATTAGATTCGTCTGTGGTGAAGTTGTTAAGAGATTTAATTTATAGTAAGTATAAGGAAAATGAGATACCAACAGTACAATCAGTACATATGGAACTGAAAACAACAGGTGTAGTGTCATTTAGTGAACAAACACTTAGGAGATGGCGATTAAAGATAGGATTTAACTTAAAAGTGTTTCATAAAAGAGCAAGTATTATGAAAAGCTACAAAATTGTACTGTGGCGTAATAAACTAATATTTGCAACGTTTTAAAAAATTTCGAAGTTGCCCGAAGTTGCCACGGTAACCTCGGAGTAAAAGGAAAAAAAAAAGGTTAGACGGGATAAGCTAATTACAATAATAGTGATAAAAAAACTTATCGGGAAAATAGAGCATAGTGAGCATGAGACTCTCAGGGTCCTTGTTTATCGTGGCACATATAATTAGCTAATAGAAAAATATATATACATAAGTATATGCGTAACACACGTAACAACAAGAAAAAGGAATAATAATTAAAGTTTAATTAAACAACCTAAAATATCTTAAATATGATCTGCCTAAAATAATTAAGTACCAAATCAATGCCGGCTATATCAGTAGAGCAGGACAGTACGATAAATATGATTTAAATAATTAATATATGATTGGGGCGCCACGTGATTAAAAAAAAAAAAAATAAAACAATTGATTTGGCTAGGTATTTTATTTTAATTGTGTTCCAAAATCACGAAATAACTCACAACTCTAAGTGGATAGACAAATGAATAAGCAAGATATTTATTTAGGTTATGACAAAGAAATATATTGATATGCATATATTCATAAACTAAAGTAATTTCAATAAAATAATTTAGCACAAAAAAATATAGCGATTTCCCAACTATATGGCCATATATTTTGGTTTACAACCTTGTATTTACATATCTATTATTATTATTTGTACGTATGATTATATATGTGTATTATTATGTATTAAATCATAGTAAGTAAATTTAAAAACAAAAAATTATGATAAACAACGTAATTTACAATTAAATTAAGCAGACAAGCTAATGATTATTACTTATCAAAGAATCAGAAGGAACACATTAAAAGAAATGTAGAAGATAAATATTATTACTTTGTTCTAGGTAAAAGAGCAAATTAAGCTTATATGTGTGTACAGGTATTTAAATATTTTAACTTGGCATCGGAATTTCATACATGTAGCAATGTTTATATGCTCGTGTTCTGGTCCAGAGTTTCACGAAGTGTTCTTATAATTTCCACAAGTTTAAATGGATGTTCCGAGTCAACAATAATTTATACAGTAATTACATACGAGAGCAACATATATTTTTCATTCAGGAACCTCGATTATCACATAGGCCTCCATGGATTGTCTGGAAAGCACGGGAACCTCTTAGGCGTCTCCAAGTAGACAAGTGAGAGGAAAGTCTGCAACTGGACAGCAGAACCGTATTCGATAACCCAGAATAATTTCTCTTAGACGAAAACTCAAGGACAACTTATACATACATAGGGGAAATGTGATGTGCACCCTGCCAGAGCGACCCTAAAATAATTAACCTCAATTGACAAATGCTCGTGATATAGTATCAGCTAATAATAATTTGGTTAACTTTAGAAATTTAACATACCTCTATGGAGGGCCTCAGAAGATGCTTGAATATTTCTTAGCAGGACTAAGACGGCGTTTGAAATAATGGCTTCAAAATCCTCTTACAGAGTTAAGATCTTCACAAAATTAAAATACGAAACAAATCGATAGAATATTATGTGAAAATCACGAAATGTCGGTGAATGTGGATTTATCCCAAAATTATGGATTTTCAAAACTATTTACCACTTTCACACAACGACTACCATTTACTTTCTGTCATAAAATATGGCTCCTCGAATTAAACTCCCCGGAAATTAAATAGGAATCGAAATGTCTAGAAAATGAGTGGGCATCTGCCATCACTTGGGTAGGAAAAAGGGGTATTAGCGCCTAAAACGCGGAATCTAAACAATTAAAATCATTCATGTGATAGCCCTATAAAATGCCTATCTAGAACACTTTACGGCATTATGTAATCTCTTTTAGTTAAAAAGATATTAATTTTATTATGGTAATGAAAAGACTAAAATTTGGCGTACGCCTATGGACAGTATTAATACGACAAGAGATCTTTGAGGTGGGTATAGCCGAGTTATAAACTACCGATGGCCAATTTGCTATCATATGTACTTATAATTACCCGTAGTTAAACCCTTCAATACAAGCACTCGAGCCAAACAGCAAAGCAGAGTCCACTCTCCAAACCAACATACGCACACTTCTTTTGCAAAATCAGATTAAAATAAAGTGGACCGTGACAAAGTTCTCTAGAATCGAAATTATTTATTTGATACTTATTTATTTGTTTTCTAGAATTGAATTACTTATTTAATAATTGTTTATTTGTTTTCTAGAATTGAATTTATTTATTTAATCTGGGTCAATTAGATCAAGTTAGAGTTATTGATATAAATAGCAATAACCTTAACTCTGAACCCACATTTTTTGGCAAGGAATTGCTCGTATCTCCTCGTGGTCCTTATTTGGGAACAATAATAATTCAATAGATTAAATTATTATTGCCGAAACTGAGCAATAAGAGAATATTTGATAATTCTAATTTAGACTCAAAATTCATCATTGCTTAACAGATTTAAATTTCTATCAGTGTGCACAAAAATTTTAAGTACAGCTCTGTGAGTCATCAATTATCGTTTTTTACAGCTTTTTTTACCTGCACTAAACGAATGAAGGCAACTATAATATGATGTTTACATGTTTTGCAACCATATCCACCTTTTAAATTCGAGGTGTTCGATGGGGTAGCATCTTTGTCATAGAAGCTCGGTCTAATAGTGTATCCGAATTAGTCCAAATGTACCCCGAAATGAAAAATTCAAGATACTTCATACTTCAAAAATTGACTCATGTAAGAGAGGCGAAGAATATTGAATATCATGCTTCGGCAATACTTTTTATTTAGTGCCATATTGTTTAAATAATTCGCAAAGCTGAGAAAATAAGTTTTTCGTAAAAGAAAAACTAAGATAATGGTTTTATATGAGAAATGTAGCTAGTAAGACCTACAAAACCCAAAAAGACATTTTCAGATCGGTTAATTTGTTGCAAAATTGAAAAAAATGTCAAAATGGCCTCTTATTTCAATTGTTAATAACTAATGATAAATTAAGCCCTGTGACTTTGAAATTATCGGAAGTTGTGCATGTCAATGTACTTAAAAACGCTGAAAATTTAAAATCAATATCTTTTAAGGTTTTTGCAAAAAGTCATTTGTTTATTAAAGGTGTTTTCGTAAAATTGTCCTACATTTTTTGTAGACATTGTTGAGTAACGAATCAAAGTGGATTCTCTTCTTGTACTATCAGATACATATCAAAAACTAGTTTTCCCAGATTTAATTGTTTAAAATCAGGTTTGAAAAACACCCGCGTTTTAAAGTCATAAACAAATGTAATAACTCGTTGGGACTGGGATCATTTTAAAGCTACGATTTTTCTGCGAATTTAAAAAAATAGAATGCTCTAAGCCACTTGAGAGCTGAGATTTTTTTTTATTCGTTGCTTGGGTTTTGTACGCGTTTTTACTAGCTAAATTTGTCATATCAAACATTTTTTCTAAGGTTCTTAGTTTTTTCATTATTTACGAAAAACTGATTTTCTCATCTTTGCCAATAATTTAAACAATGTGGCACTAAATAAAACGTGTTGCCAAAGCATGATATTCAATATATTCGATAATCAGTATTCTTCTTCTTCCTCTTTTACATGAGTACATTTTTTGACATGAAACATGTTGCATTTTTCGACCAAATCCTAATTCGATTACACTATGTGATCTTCCGGGCTGCTTGAACAATCCTTTCCTGGAGGGCACCTTCGTCATTCATGAGCTCCGCATAAACCTTATCCTTCATCGTACCCCATACAAAATAGTCCATAGGAGTCATGTCCGGAGAGCGCGCAGTCTAAGGGCGGGGGCAGCCTCGACCGCGTCCGATCCATTTTCCCGGAAAATAGTCGTGCAACTATCGGTGGGCTAGTAGAGTGTAATAGGCGGACATACATCTAATTGGAACCATATGTTTACTCTGCCATTTAAAGGCATGTCGTCTAAGAAAATTTTGGCAGTCATTTCGAGCAATTTTTGTGAATTTTCAACACTTCTGTAATAAATGCCATAAACCGAGACTCATGTTTCTCTCTTTTTTCCTTTTTGTTCTAGCTAGGACGGGGTGCATTTTTGGGAAAAAACTTTATAAACGGAAAAAGTCTTATTTTTAACCTGAAAAATCAATCCTGAAAGTTTCACGGTTTCACTCTGGGTCACCCCGGATATCTCTGTGTGGAATAAACCACTTGTGTTAAATATTAGCACCATATACTGTTGCTTTTATATTTAGAACCAGGTTTTTTTCCACACGCTACATATTATTTTCTTACATTTGTATATTAAAAGATTCGAGTTTCTGCAATACTAGCTTTTACTTCTTTCCTTTAAAACGTCTTAGAATGTACATATAAATCCGGCTTCTATCCTATATACATTTAAGTAAAACTTAAACTTTTAAGAGGCTTTTCTCTTCAAAAACGGTTTTATCAAATCATCGGATTCAACAGAGTGCACGGTGGGTTGTTCACCCTATTCATCGGGACAGCGAGCAAGAAGGGACAGGATTCAGGATACACGTTGGCGCAGGAAGGACGCTATTCGTGCTCATTCAAACTTGTGGATTATCATTACAAGTAGAGATGTTCTGGTTCCTATAAAGCTGCTTTCATAATCGTCTCGTAGTGAGGGACATCAGGTGGTAAATGTCACAATACAGAATTTTATTTTCGTTTTCTTTGATGTGATTCGAGAGATACAAGGTTAAGGAGGTGTTAAAAATTAAAAGATACGGTTATATCAAACGGGAACATATGTTATCTGCCAGCAACAATTGATTTTCAAGAAAACTGAATATAGTTGATGGCAGCCATAGTTATTACTTATAGTAATCGTAAAAGAATTTTCAATTTTTTTGTTGAAATAGGTTTAGAATGTAGATTATATTTTGAGCTTATTCTGGTGAAGGGTTGGGGGTAAATAGGGGTAAGTAAGTAAAGCAAGCTAGAAAGAATCCATAAACTTTGAATTTTGCGCATATAAAGGGTGATTTTTTTTAGTGTGTCCAAACTTTCAATTCAAATTAAATAATAACCAAATTAGATATCTTGAAGCTATTTACTTTATGTAAAATAATATTCAATGGCATTAATGTTTGAAAACAATTACTGACAAATGTCCTCCGCGGTTACTTCTAACAAAGCGCATTCTGTCAATTCAATTTCCGACCACTTTTTCAAGCAATTGGGGTCTTATGTCCTCAATTGCACGAGTTATGTTGGCTTCCAAAGCGACAATAGTTGCTGGTTTATTGGTATAGACCAAAGATTTAACATAACCCCAAAGAAAATAATCTAAAGGCGTTAAATCACACGACCTTGGGGGGCCAGTTAACAGGTCGGTTCCTCGAAATAATACTCTCACCAAATTGTTCCCTCAATAAATTGATTGTTGCGTTGGCTGTATGGCATGTGGCGCCATCCCGTTGGAACCACATCTCCTCCAGTCACCGGCGTACAATCCACACCATACCGTGCATTTTTCTGGATGCAACGGCACTTGCAGGGTCATTTGCGGATTATTTTCACTCCAAATGCGGCAATTCTGTTTATTAATGTAACCATTTAGCCAAAAATGAGCTTCTTCGATGAACAATATTTTACGGTTAAATTCTGGGTTAAGTTGCAATCAGTGTTGCCAATCGAAATGTTTTAAATTACCCCGTAGTCTAATTCAAAATGCTCCGTTTCGCTCCCACATACGTTCAAAATACTCTCAATAATCCTCGCACAAGCAGAATCGTCAAGAGGAAATCGGGACCCGGCGGGTGGCATTCATAATAATGACCTATTTATCTCTATAAGAATTTCAAAGAGCAGGGGGGATATTCCTCAGAATTTGAATATTTTTCTCGGCCGAAATTTTGAAGAGCGGGGGGGGGGGTGATCGACCTCCGCCCCACCTCGGTAGGCCTGCACCCAAGCCAAACACACCAAGTTTGCGTTTTCGCTCGCATTAGCAACACTGGTTGCAATTGATTTTGAGCCCCTTCAGCGAACGTACGATGCAAACCATGGTCTCGCGGCTTGAGTTCTTGGACAAACTGGATCTTGTAAGGCACTAGACCAAGATCTTTACGCAAAATTTTCCTTGTAGTCGAATAACAAAGCCCAACTTCCTGTGAACGTCGACGAATTGACAAATTTGAGTCTTCCTCAACACTGTCAGCAACAGCGGCAATATTTTCTTGGGAATGCACACTCTTCCGTCTTGTTTTTGTTTTAACATCGAGCAGCGTAAAATGCGTTCGAAATTTGTCGATAAAATTCGGCGAATACATCGCCCGGTTGGGCGATTATGTGCATTGTGCACCATAAAATTCACGAAGTGCTCGATAATTTCGTCGCACAGAACACTGGTTTTGATAATAAATTTCGACAATTTCAAACGTTGCTCTGACGTTAAACAATCCATGATGATTTAACAGACTATTACTGAATAACTTTGACACTGGAAGCGCGAAAACTGACAGTTCGTTTGATAGAGACACATATCGGAAGTTCGGACACACTAAAAAAATCACGCTTTACTTGAAGCCAGATCTCAAATTTAGATTTAGCATGTGTACGAGAACAAATGTAGGAAATAAACATTCAAAATATAACAAAACATGAATTTATTGTATTTAACAGTTTATCTAAAGTAAGATAAGTTATTAAAATAAACAAGCCACGATTTAAGAATATTACATATAACTTACAAAAGACACTTGAAGCATAAAATTAATATTCTTCTAGGTGTTTTTTTATTTCTTGTCATTTATTCGTAACCATTTTATTCATAATAAGCGAACCCGCTCCAAAATGCCTGTAATATCAAAGTCGGATTTAGTATTATTAACAGACTCATCAGGTCATTGTGATGATGAGGTCGCGGTCGGATGGGATGAATTTGATAATAATTGGATAACGTCACTATTAAGTAGTTGTCTATGAAAATAACTGGTTGAACTTGACTTAGATAGCGATAAAATTAATCAGATGAAAATCATATATAATTAAACAAATCTGTCATGTTATCTTTGCGAGACAATTTCCTTGTATTATATTGTAGATTTTTTAAAAAACCTTAATATGTGATTCTAAAACCCTCTGAAAGCATTCCTATTGGAAGAATAAACATTTGTTTTATGTCAACACCATGTATTAAAATTCTGTGGAGGCTGCAACGCATGTAGTACAACGAATAAAGAATATAGCTTGCTTCTTCATCAAATGCATTTATATTACATCGGTTTAAAACATAAGTTAAAACAGCGGAGTTTTTACTTTTAACTACACTCTTCTACCAAATTTCAAAAAGTTCTCTTCTTGGGATCAACATGCTAACCTAGAACAATTAAAAATTATGTCATTGGCAGTTCTTTGGCAATTTATTTCTATTTAAAAATAATACGAATGAGTTGCTTAATACGCAAGAAATTATTCCAAAACGAATCCTCCCGAATCTGAATTTTCAAAAAAAAATTGAAAATTTTGTCAAAGAAAAATTTATTTTTAGTATATTTTTACTAATAGAATATATGATTGAAAAATTTTTTTGCTCAAATTTAAAATGTTTCATGACATTCCAAATCTATTTCAGAAAGAAAAAAAAATTCAAGACTGAAATTTTTTTTTACTAGTAGAAAGATGGAATTTTTTTTTCTCAAATTTAAATTTTCCACGTTTCATGACATTTTAAACCAATTTCATAAAAAAATTGTTTTTGAGTGAAAGTCCCATGACGATTGTATCATGTGGGTAGGACCTATGAATTTTTTCGTTTTCTGGTGTTGGTATTTTAATTATTACAAGGTGTTGGAAGGTTGTAGGACAATTTCCTAAATTCCTCCAAATACGCTACAGAATAATATATAATCTGTAAAAAATTCATACAATATAAAATCTGAGTAATAATAGAGTTGTTTTATCTTCTAAAAATTTCTCAAAGTTTAATTTGAGCCCTATAGGATTTATTTTGCTCTTTCCCGCTATCTACTATGCAAAAACAGGCGAATTTTAGGCCTTTTTGCGGTCATTCTTTGTAAAGGTATTTACGCAAGCCTTCCATATTTGGCACCTTTTATTTAATATTGAATTTTCGCTATCGGATGACCACTCTGTATATTTTTTTGACCAAAAGTTATCAGGTTTTCTTTGTAATAATACCTTCCGATTACTATTCTCATGTGTGGTTTCGTAATTAATAAATTTTTAGAGTGACCGTCCCGTATAAATAAAGAGGGAAGTTCTGTGTAAATACCTTTACCGATTTTTTTATTTCTATCATAGAACTCGAGCTACCGAAGTCCGACGCACTATTGCCCCACCGTGTAAATCTATACAGTAGTTTTTTCTACGACTCAGCGTAGAGTGTATTCGAACAATATTATCACTATTAGGCCTAAGGTGTCTCACAAAATGCTAACATTCGTATTTTCGACGTTCTGCCACTGGAAATGATTACCAAGCTTGCATTGTCCTTCTCCCTTGTTATCTACATTTCTCCATATTTACGCTACTATTTGTAGATTGGACATATTTTGCTCAGAACAGCTTACGCACAAAAAATACTATTTTTATAATCTTAAATTCAGTTCTACCGAAGCTGAGGGTTCTGTGATTTGTCCAGGTATAGATTACAAATAATTGTAAATTTTTATCACGATTAATCCCTACAGTGATGTGAATGTAGCAACATATTTGTACGGCTATCAACTCAGTAAACAAAATCAGTCAATACCAGAACATTAACTTATATCAGGGAGTCCTTAGTATTCGAATCCGACCATCTAAAATGAAAGCTACAATTTTTATCAATAGAAAAGAACGAAACAATAAACGTCAGTTTTCAGGTGCGGCGTATAAATTATTACCCAATTCATCAAACAGCATTTGTTTCACTTTTTTTATCTAATAAATTATAGTACAGGAGCTGAGTGACATTTTCGGCACGTCATCCTTTTGTGCTCTATCACGTATTATTATCGTTTTATGGATAATAAATTAAGGCTCCGAAATTTTGTTTCGGCGCCAGAGACGGCTCTCATATAGATATAATGATATTGCAAACACGTACTGAAACAATCAGGACAACGACGAAGTGGTGAAATCTTCATTATTGCCAGCTGCATTGTGTTTTTGGTAATAATTTTAACTTAAAAGACAATTTTGAATCAAACATATACTTTCCTGTTCTGTTTAATGTGCGGCGTGTTTGTTTTTTTTTTTTTTTTCATAGTAATTAAATATGAAAACCCAATTAACTACTGGCAGCATAAAATATTTTTCCCAATAAAATGAACTATTTTTATATAATATTAAATCATACATAGCAAAGCAATATATCAATGGCATAACACTGCCATACACCGTGTGCATCATAAATGCACAGAATGTGATGCAGTGAATTGTATTTCATTTTAAATCTACTACATTTGTGGACCATACTGACAATTACCTGAAAACGTAGTTGATTTTTTTACATTTACAGTTTTTAGGGCATTCGACCCTGACCGAATCTCAACAATAGATTCCAGTGTAGGGCGGTACTTTTATATGTTTTTAACTAATGCGGTTTTATTATCTCCTTTAATTAGACGATGTGGCGTTGTAAAAAGAAAAGGTTTTATTTTGCCCAAGTTATTCAAGTGGTGAGCCACCCTACCAGCGACGTGGTTAGCGTCACTGGTTTTACCTGGCTAGCACAGCAAAGGTACGGAGAGCAAATAGGGCAGTGAGTTCAAGGCTTGGGCGAAATGATTACTGACTATAATCGAGGAAAAGTAAAGATAAACAAAAGCCAGATATTTATATACAGTGGTACTATATTACAAAATATTATATTACAGAAAAAAATGAACTATCACAGTATCAGCGATACTGTATAGCAAAGTATCAACAGAAATATGTACAAAATAAACTATATTACAAGATACGCTTTATTACAATTTGCAGCAAGGTAAATTTGAGGCGTTTACGAGACAAAAAAATATATTACGATAGATACGTCTCGTAACTTTACCTCAATACTAAAAATCATATAATACAACAAATTGTGAACATTTACGAGATTTAAACCGAAATATATTACAAAGGTATCTAACGATTAAACAAACAAAATATGTACACCATTAGATACACTAAAATGGCAACACAGAATATATTACAACGATGAAATAATAAAACTTAGCCTAATAAAAGATATGCAATTTCGCTCGAACCTGATATTTATTTGAGCCCACCAGTATATAGCCTCCCGGCTGCGTAATGCCAAATACCCAAAAACGCGACACCCCAAGTTATATAACCATAAAAAAAATAACACTAGAATTTATCTCTAGCAGATAAAATACGGGACACCCCAAGTTATATAACCACAAAAAGATAATGTAAAAATGCTTTAGATACTAAATAATTATTTTTTAATTGTTAAAGAAAGGGATTTCTATAATACCTTTATTCAATATAAGTGGTTAATGAAAAAATATGTTTATCGCATTTGATAAGTCACATATATGATATATTAAGGCTACGTCTATTGTCTAGTGACCTACCTTTCGTTCTATCTTCTAGTGACAAAGTTATGTAATCTTAGGCGGGAGTTACATAGATGGTATATAATCCTTCCGAAGGGGTGCAAGGCAGCGACTGTCTTGTTTATTAAATGTTAGGCCATAATACTATGAACTTTGCAGTATCATGATGTTAGACAGGTAAAAAATTTCTACTGTTCTATAAAGGAAAGACTCTGCAAAATTTTAAAGGGGGAACTCGTTTCCTGGCATCGGTAATTGGTCTCAGTAGCGGAAATAGGTCGACGTTAAATAAGCAAATTTCACAAAAGCTTTGTCTATGAACTTTAAATAAACAAGATTTCATTCGTCACTTTCCGAGTTTTCAGAACTTGAATCGGTATTTACTTTAATAATAATTGGATATATCGCTTTTGCCTATTTCGTCTACTATTATCTTTATATTCTTTAAGATAGTCCCTTAATTGTGGGAATTGATTATATCGACGTAGTCTTGTTTTTACATCAGCCCACACCATTTCAATGGGGTTGATAACTCAATAATATGGAGGCAGACGTAAAATAGTATGATCGTGTGTTCTAATAAGCACTTTCTTGTGTTTTTTTCTAGTATTTCCAAGCCTTTACCTTTCATAACTTCAATGATATCGCCTTTTCTTGTGTTGGTGTTCGGAATTTTTGTGTGTTGCCGCGAATGGTATGATGCATTGTCCATAACAATTACAGAATTTGGTGGAATATTTGGTAACAGTTGTTCCTTTGTCCACTTCTCAAATAATTCGGCTGTCATATCCTCGTGGTAGTCGGTAAAGGATTGCTTGATATTTTTAGCAGACAATAACAAAGCGTTTGGAATAGAACCGTTTTACTTGTACTTGTAGAATTATAATTCTTTTTCCCCTACATGGAGCACTTAAATTACACTTTTTGGTGTTATCTACCTAACCGTATTGAACTACATCATGGGTATCAAATCATGTTTCGTCAATATAAATTATATCTCTATTTGCATCTCGGCATTCTTTTATTTTACGCAGGTACTTGTGTCGATGATCAACGATGCATGCTGATTCCATAACCACCATTTGTTTGTCTAATTTCTTGTACTTACCTAAAACCGTAATCGAGCAAAACGTTTCGCAAAGTATCTAATGATTAATAGTTATAATCTGGATAGTCGCGTAACTTATCCCTAATCATTTCTAATGTGGGTACCTTCTGTTCATTGCAAAAGTCATACACAAATCGACGAATGACATCTTTGAGCGCGTTATCAAGTTTTTTAAGTTTTTGTCCAACTCTTTTCCGTTTAATACAATTATCAACTACATCCCCGGCTCTAATAACCCTATAACTTGTAGTATGGCTAAATTTGGTTAATTCACAAATCCTCTTCATAATTTGATTATATGAAGAATCAATATTTTCGCCTTTTAAACACGAGTAAATATTCAAAATAACTCTTTGAGTTTGAACGTGTAAGTCTTTATTTTCAAATTCCTCTTGTATAGGCTCTGTATCAAAATCGTCCGTTTCGTTGTCACTACTATCGAAGGACTTCCAAAAATGCCATTTTAAACAATTAATTGCAAAAAATCACTCTCACTCAAATACAGTAACAAAACTAATTTGTTCAAATATTCAATAGAATTAAGTAATTTATAACGCTGCCTGGCTGTACTGCACTGCCTCGTACAGATCCCACGATACAAATAGTTCATACTTATGTTTTGTTTTATATATTATGGCATGCAAAAACTCTAAACAAGGTTGGTGTTGACAAACCAAATTCGCTAAGCATCTAATCCCACCTATATTTCTATGTGACAGGCGGATCAAGTCCACGTGGACTGTAGTGGTGAATATAAATCTGTAAAAGTCTGTGCTGTCTCATTCAATGTGAAGCGATATATTGACAATACCCCGTAAGATCCTCTAGTTCCGTGCTGTTCCAATTGAGTTCGTAAGTACTATACGTGTATGTGTTTTGGTGGTGTTCTTTTGATCTTACTATTCTTTAGTGTTCTGTTTTATGGCTCTTTTATGTGTTATTTATTAGCATCGTTCTTCTAAGTGTAGCTTAAGACGTTTAAGTATTTTCTCCTAAGTATATTTTGCAATTACAATTTTTATCAGAAGAGATTAAGAAAATAGGGGGTGGAAATGTAATTTAGGGGGTGTTTTGGTGCCGTTTTAAATTTAGATATGGTTGGATTAACTGATGTAGTGTTTGTAGATTTTACTAATAATTATACTCTTCGCAAATACAAAACGAAAAGTATATTGCGTTCAATCGGCACATTTCTAAAACCGATAATATTGCTCGTAGAGAAAAAATTTTCATATCACTGTGTTGTGATCGAATTCCGAACAACTTTCAAAATTTCCGTCCGTTCGTCCGTCTATCTGTCTGTCTGTCCGTCCGTCCGTCACGTTTCTTGTAAGCATGATAACTTAAGAACGAAAAGTCCGATTGTATCGAAAAACAAAATCTATCAATGAAAAAAAAAGTTATTTTTTTAAATTAAAAAGAAATATTTTTTTATATTTTGTAATTAAACAAAAAATATATAAAACTAATATTATTTACAAAAAGGAAACTGCGAACAGTATCCTATAGACTGTGTAACAATTATATAAAAAGTGCAGTAGATCGACAAAGAGTACAATTATTAGTTTGTCAAATATGTATTTAAACATTTTGAACATAGACAAATATTGCCAGAAAGAGAGTCCTGTCAGTTAATTAGTTAAAGAGAAAAATGTTTCCAATTTTGGAATAAATTCAGATTTTTATTGCATATTTTATCTCAGAACTTTAAACTCATTGTTACTATGTCTTCTTTTCTTTAAAACGTAAATATATACTCTCTTTCCAACAAAATAAGCTTGCCAGAAAGTTATAGTTGTATACAAAAGTACTACCCACCTACTGTAGGGGAATTTAAAATTTTGTTTGTAAAAAGTTGAGTTTCTATCGCATCTCAGATGTATTGCATCTTTTTAAAAGGTCAATATTACTTTCAAAATCTTTTTATAAATTTCCTGAATAAAAAATTGCACATCTTAGACTAAATTCTGTACGATTCTACTAAAAAAAAAACGTATATCTTGAACTATTATCAAACTGACGAGCTAACATATGCCCCAAAGTCTATTTTGACCTGATTTCTGTTTGATAGAATTAATTAACTTACACAAAAGACATGTATTGATAAATTTCCAAAAAGCCATCCAACTCCCTGACTGTTAGAAAATCATGTCCAAATTATATTATATACAACAGATTTATTCATCCTTTAATTCACTAAAAATCGTGCTCTTCGTATATGCAAGACACGTTGTGCCAGTTGAACTTTTCCACTGTGAATTTTCCAACGTAGTAATTACGCCATCTTCGATTCCTGTTAATTGACGGATGGAAAAGAATACTGTCTAGCCCATAATTGTCTGAACCGATTTTCTAATTAAGCTCTGTCTACAAATCGTATATTTTACCACATTACTATAAGAGACTACAGAGTAGTTTCTAATACTCTCTTTAATAGATTTTTAAAAAAGATATTTTTGTACAGGTGAAGTATGTAGAGTGGCTATAAGTTATATCAGTGAGAAAAAAAAATGTTTCGCCCTCTCTTCAGAATTGATCATAGAATACGAATAATTCCTTTTAAAATTAGTATTTTTATAGAGTCCCAAAAATAAGCATGACGTATTTGTCGTTCAGTTTAGAATAATGTTGGTTAATAGTGTGATAAAAACTCTTTCTGAGTGTCGTTCCTAATGGCACCTGAACATTGCTATACTGTCTACTAATACACTTTAGCAAAAGTTGCCTTAATAAAAAATTATCTCGATTCGTTCACTAATATAACCCAACCATCATTTCCACTATATCTAAGTGAAAATTTCTTCGCATGTTACTATCAATAGTACTACCAGTTATACACTTTGTATGACTGTATTAGAAAATGTGCAGGTGTGTTTTAAGTTGTACTTTTATCCGCATGAAGGAGTTTGTAAACCAATAAGTAAGTAACTACCTTTTGGCCGACTGGAAGTAATTGTTTTTTGTAACTGCATGTCGAAGGGGTTACCTGATAAATGCCTTTAGTTTCTTGTTCCTACTTGCATAATACTATCTTTTCTTCGTCTTTATTTTTTTTTTGGGAATAGCTTCACATATGTTTATATTCTTATAATGTGTAATTGAAAGTCATCTTTGGAATTCATCGCTGCCTATGGAAATAAATTAACAAATTAAACAAACTATCTGCAAATTAAATACCCTTCATATGTCCCTTAACCTCAAAAATGTACTTCACCAAGGTATATTTAGATCATTCTAATATCTAAACAAATGAATATTTTGTTACCGACACCAGATGGTATTTCCCTGCACAAAGTGTAGAATGGCATACTTGAATTCATCCCGAACTGTTCCAAGCATAAAAACACGGTCTATTGCACCTTTGAGAATCGATTTCAACTCGCCAGCTTTTAGTCGAAATAGCGGAGGCACTTTCGTCCTTTTGCAACTTTTTTATGGATTATCAAGCTTTATACATATGTAGATTAGATTAGATGCCGTTATGTATATTTAACTGAAACTAATTTATTCGTTGGATTGGTAAATCGTTATAATTAATTTTACTACAAGTTGAAATAATACACTATTTTACTATGTTAAATAAGTCACTATATACTGAAAACGGGGGTGACGCGGGTTCGTAGATTTACTAGATTATTAAACGCAATGAACTTTGAACTACAATTACAGTGCATAAGTACGTAAATATTTTACCTGCTATAGCAGGTCAAATAACGAAAAAAGCACTAATTCTAATTGGTCGTTAAGGACGTATATATTATTATGTTTATGATGTTTATAAATCTCTATTGCTTTTAGGGAATTTACTTTATGATGGTTTTGAACTTTACGTGGAAAAGTATATCCCGTTTGTAAAAAGCAATTTGCAAAGTTGAAGTATATTGTGTTATGCTGAAATAATTAAATAGTGTTCCTTAAATCTGTTTTCAAAATTCCTTCCAGTTTGTCCTATGTTACAACTATTGTATTTTCAGCAACTAAGCTTAGCGATTTTTTAAAGTTTCGTCATTTTTCCTTACCTGGCCAATATATTTGATAATTTTTGGGAATATATATAAGCTACCTTTACAGTAATATGAGAAAGAATGATATCGGCCTCAAGTATGTAACAGAGATATTTTAAATTTTCGGTTTTTCGATGACCAAGACTTATTTATCGAAGGGTTAAAATTTTCTTTTTCTTGTTTATGAGACCGTTACTTAATTGAATTAAAACCATTATTTATCCCAATATATTTTATGGCGTCGAGTTCCCCTTTTTTAGACTTTTTTCACCAAAGGCGCGTTGCAAGCTCTATGAATTGTCAATCTAAATGCTGCTAATTTATGTGACTTGGTATGTGTTGAGTTTTGGGCATTGCTGTGTCTGAAAAAATGGGTTTTCTGAATATGTCAAATGCGAATTCTTGATTAAGATTTGAACCAATGTATCCTATTTGTCTCAAGTAGTTCACTTGCATTCATTTTTTAAAGAAAAGAAAATTTACATTTCATGCATGGATTAATTATTAAATAAAATATTACTATCCAATTTTCTCCTCTTTTAACTACCCAGTGACTTGCCAAGTACGCACACACCCCCTATGAACCACCTTGATGAACAAAAATGCTACTATATCCCCCTGAAATCAATAACCATCTGGCGAATTCAACGTTGGCTAGTTCACCACAAAGGATCAAACTAAACTTTATTAAACAAACTAGGATTAATCCTAAAATTTGTAATCGCTGAATCAGATAATTCCATGTCGGTATTTACATTAACTCCATCGGTTTTTGTTTATGATGAACATGCCTATGCGCTTTGTTTTGCTTTCATGAAAGGCAAAATAAGCACAGCGCGGCATATCTATCGATTTGCGCTATAAATTGGCAAATATTTGTACATGTTGCATGTATATTACACGACACTTGGGAATTTGTGTGTTTTCAGTTTTCGGCATCCATATTAACAGGCTTCGTTTATTAAATTCCCCACGAAATCAATGTCTCATAGAGAGGACCACAGCAAATAGTTTCCCAGACACCGCAAACTAGGATGCCGAAAACTAGTTTAAATGGAAGTTACAATTCTCACAGTTTCTATTTAAATTATGGTAAGCTATGATACGTTATAGGCTCCAGGTGTCAACATTATATTATTCCACAGTTCATGGAATGTTACTATTAACAACTCTTATTTTAATTTATCTGTACATGTACATGTACATACTTATAAAGTGATTTTGTTTTATTTCAATATATTTTATTCTACTGTATTATATTATTACCATTGTTTTTAATAATCCTGGATCGATAGGTATATTTTATTCTATTGTATTATATTACTATTGTTTGTATTAATTTTGGATCTATAAGTAAGGTATATGCCAAAAATAAAATGTTCCATAACTTGAAGATCAAATTTACTTAGATCAATCGTTCATTGGTTCAATATTAAAAATAAGAAATGGATCGTTATATAAGAGACTATGATGATAGCAATATTGAAACTTATACATTGGAGAATGCAAATGAGTGCAATGAAATATACAAAATAAATAATAATGTAAGCAATTTTAAATTAATACACAATAACATATGCAGCGTAACAAAAAATTTAGATCAATTTAAAATATTTCTAGAACAATTTGAATTTAAATATGAATTTATTGTATTGACTGAAACGTATGATCTCACTGATAAAGAATTAAATATGTTTAATATTGAAGGGTACCAACTAATTTATAACAATGGACCAGTTAATAAAAACGACGGAGTCTTACTGTATGTAAAAGAAGAAATAAATTATGTAGAAAATATTATCAAAATCAACGATATAAATATTATAAAACTTGATATTTTAAATTTAAATAAACAAAATATTAGTGTACTGGCTATGTACAGGTCTCCATCAACAAATATTAGAGAGTTTAATACCTCCTTAGATCAATTTTTGCAAGAACAAGCAAACACTACTGATCATACTTACTATATTAATAGGTGACACTAATATAGATATCCAAAAATCCCATGATATCCTTTTTTTAGAATATCTAAATATCTTGTATACTCATGGTTTTAAATCCTATATAAACGACATAACAAGAGAAGAAAATGAAAGTCGGAGTTGCATAGATCACATTTTTATTAAGCAAGGAAAAAACGTCATAGAAGACTTGGCAATACCTTGTATAATTAAATCCCGAATAACAGATCATTACGTAATCGCTGTGCAAATAATACTTGGCAAAACACCAAACATCAAAAATAATGAACAAAAAGAAATTAAATATATTAATTATAATAAGCTAAGAAATAATTTGAAAGGGATGTCGTGGGAGCAACTGGAAAACGAAAATCTGAAAAGTTCTACAAATAGATTTATTAATATTATAAAAAATGAACTAAAAATATGCACAAACGTTGTTAAAATTAAACAAAAAGATAAAAAAAAGAAAAACATGGATCACAAAAAAACTCATTAAATACATAAATATAAGGGACAATATGTATACTAGAGTAAAAAAATATCCAAATAATGTTGAACTAAAAAATGAATACATAAAATATCGGAATGACTTAAACAATTTAATTAAAAAAGAAAGAAATCTGTATTTCAAAAACAAAGTTGAAAAAAACAAAGCATCCCCTAAAATACTATGGGAAGTTACAAATGAATTCAGTGGAATACATAAAATTAAATGAATATACCAATTATTAAAAACCCAACAGGTAAAAAAATCAAGGAAGACAAGGAAAAGGCTAATGTTTTTAATTCTTTTTTTAGTAGTATTGGCAAATCTCTCGCAAATAAAATCATTCCAAGGCCTGACATTATTCCTGAAAGAAAAAAACAATTAAATTCAATATTTTTATGTCCCACTTCTCCATCGGAGGTAGTAAAAACTATTAAAAATTTAAAAAACAATAAAACACCTGGATCAGATGGAATTATGGCGGCCACTTTGAAGGAAATTTCAGAATATATCGCGGTACCTTTGGCATATATTATAAATAGAGCAATTGAGGGAAAATGTCCATCCGCCTTTAAAGTGGCCGTCATAAAACCAATTCACAAAAATGGTTCCAAGGAAGAGGTCACAAACTATAGACCTATATATCTAATTACCAATTTTGCAAAAACTTTTGAAAAAATAATCAAAACAAGAATTGTGAACTTCTTAGAGAAATACAGCCTGTTGTCAAATTCTCAGTATGGATTTAGAAAGGGGAAGAATACACAAAATGCAATTGCAAATCTAATGAGCAAGGTCTATGAAGCTTTGGATAAGAGAACAAAAAGTTTAGCAGTGTTTGTAGATTTAACAAAGGCGTTTGATACGGTATGTCATGCTGAACTTCTCACCACACTCGATGCAATAGGATTAAGAAACAACAGTTTTGATCTACTAAAATCATACCTAACAAATAGGACACAGTACACAGAAATAAATTCTGTAAGAAGTGAGGCTGAGACCGTTGAGTATGGTGTACCGCAGGGAACAGTACTGGGGCCAATACTATTCATAATATACATTAATTCTCTATTCGATATACATACCAGTGCCTCAGTAATAAGCTATGCGGACGACACTGCCTTCTTTTATACAGCTTCTAACTGGAACGATCTTAAAAATAAAGCAGAGAAAGACCTAAAAAACATAAAACAATATTTTGAAAATAAATTGCTCACATTAAATGTATCAAAAACGTATTACTTACCTTTCTATCTATATGAAACCTCAGCCCCGCCTTTTCAAGAACTGATAGTTGATGAACACTTTCGGATAACTGCTGCAAAACAAGTCAAATATCTAGGAATAATCATAGATCCACAAGTTAAATGGGACCTGCATATAAACTATACATCAAATAAAATAAGAAAATTAATATATAGGTTCAAATGTCTCAAAGAAATTCTAGATCTAAAACATTTAAAAATTCTGTACCACTCTCTAATTGAATCGCACCTTTCGTATGGGATCCTAGGGTGGGGCGGAGTTCTCGACTCGCATCTAAAACAGCTGGACATATTACAAAAGAGAATATTGAAAATTATTTTAAATAAGGAATTTACCTACCCATCAAACGTATTATTTAAAGATGCCAATGTAATGGATATAAGATTATTGTTCTTCTTCCAGTGTGTAATATATCAATGGCAAGCTAATGTGCAAACAACCAAAAAATTCAACCGATAAGGGAAAACCGCAGAAACCACATAAGGATTCCTAAAACTTACACTACCTGTGGACAAAGATGCTTTACATACCTTAGTGCAAGATCCTACAATGAGTTACCCGGAAATATTAAACAAATTTCTTTACTGAATAAAGCAAAAATAAAAATAAAACAATACATTTTAAACGTCCCTAGGGACAAAATTCATCATGCTGTTAATCCTAAACCTTACTTAAATAAATTATTTAAAAATAAAAAAAAATAAAAAATTGATAATTTGAACTGTATTCTCCGATGTATAATTAAGTTTATTATGTATAATTAATTCTATTATAAATGTTACTGTGTATCTGTATAAAAGGAGCACTTGTGTTCTTGCTTACATTATAGTTTTTAGACTGCTATGTCCATATATGTATGTTTTCTTCATGTACAGTGCTGTTTGGCACTTCTATGAAGTAGTTAGTTTATTTACAGCTCGATTTGTTATGTGTTATATATGATTTCGGTAAATAAACTTTATTCTATTCTATTCTATTCTATTCTATTGCATCTTTGGTAATGTTGGTGCTTTGGAGCGTATCAAATAATTGCAAAAGATGCTTGTAAAGTATCTGCCTGTGAATATTCATATTAAATTAGGAAGCAGAGTCAGTTATCTAGTGATGGATCAATCATGAATGAGTCGTTCGAAGTGAATGGCTCACTTTAGTGGACTGTGAACAAACGGATCTCTTTTTAATTACAACTTGTTCAATACGCCGACTCCATGCTTCTACTATCCCACTATTGTTCAGTGCGCTAGCAACTGAAGAATTACGCACAATTAATTTGCATTAAACTGTATAATAAACCGTTATCCTCTCATTTTTTTTAAATGGCCTTATTTCACAATGTTGTGCTTTTGCCAAAACGATATGTCTGTATATTATTTAAAAGAATATATTACTTTCCTCGAGAAACATGGTATTAAGATCTGTTTTTTAGATTTAGGATGTGCTCACCGTCAGAACTAAATTGACCTATAAATATTAAACATTGATATACCAATCCCAGATTGCTTTTATACGCCTTTATTACGATTTTTTTCAAAGCTCTCACGCTTGAGGAAACCTCAGTATCCGATAAATTCCTAAGCTATATAAATGCTAATAATATCAAGATTCTCCTATCAATATAATTTATTAAACTACCCACTGTACCGTAAAATCAGTTTATATGCAAATTCTAGATGTTAGTCAGGTCTGTGTGATTGATATACCAACCAATATTCAATTACAACACTTAGAAAACTGATAAAGTACGTAGATATTGTACACTAATGACGAAACAGTCGCCGCGACAACATCCATTTGATGAATGATCAAAGTAGCTTCCCCAACTGTTCACGTAATTAATAAACATCCAATTTGACAACTGACTGACAACGCACCTAGATCAAGAACGTTGCCCACTGACTAGTTTAACGATCTGTGAATACTTCCAACACGTACCCTGCCAGAAAGATGTAGGACAAACTTAGTATAGTATTTACGAACTCAATTGGAACACTACGAAACTAGAGGATCTTACGGGGTATTGTCAATTTATCGCTTCACATTGAATGAGAGAGCAAAGAATTTTACAAATTTATATTCACCACTCCTCGTCTACAGTCCACGTGGACTTGATCCGCCTGTTACATAGAAATATAGGTGGGATTAGATGCTTAACGAATTTGATTTGTCAACACTTGTTCAGAGTTTTTGCATGCCATAATATATAAAACAAAAAATACGTATGAACTATTTGTATCGTATGATCTGTACGAGGCAGTGCAGTAGAGGTGTTTCAGAATCTCATGAGCCGCGAAATGCGCAAAAGGCAAAGTTTAATCTGAGTTATAAGTATGTTTTTGAAGACACTGGAGGCTGCCTTGCTGTATACATAAACAAGAGCTCGGGATAAATTGTAAACAATAAATGTAATATTTTTAAGAAGTGTAACTGAGTCAACAGGACGGATTATGTCTCTGCGCATATGAAGGTCACGGCTCATGAGGTTTTAAAACACCTCTACAGCCAGACAGCGTTATAAATTACTTAATTCTAGTGAATATTTGAACAAATTATTAGTTTTATTACTGTGTTTGAGTGATTTTTTGCAATTAATTGTTTAAAATGGCATTTTAAAGGCCTTTCGATAGTAGTGACAACGAAATGGACGATTTTGATACAGAGCCTATACAAGCGGAATTTGAAAATAAATCTAAAAAGCATTTAAATCGTTACTTGGGATCACTTTTCCGCAGAGAAAAATCGAAAGAACCGAAAATACTGACCTAATTTCGATTTTTCTGTCCCTTAAATACGCGATACGTGGAAAAAAAAAGTTGAAATACGTTTTACTCTGTATTCGTTTCCCGAGGAACGCGCTACTGTAATTAGTTTTTCTGGAAAATCGTGAAAAACCTGTCTTAAAGTGGGGAAAATTGAAAGAAATGTGGATTTTATTACGAAATATTGATTCGATGATGGAAAAGATTCAGAAAATTATCATGTTTTTCGTGTTCAATAGTTATTATTTATGTATTTATTTGAAAATTTACGGGTTGCCCTCTTTATGTTACATTTTCGTAAAATATAACACTTAACAATACTGATTAATTATATTCGTATGCGGTTTAATAATATCTATAATTTTTTCATACTTGTTTCAGTATATACTTATTCTTATTTCCTGAAACAAATCGTATAATTATATTTTTTTCGATCGACCAGAAATTACACCCTTTCTGGAGAAATCGGAAAAAAATTAACGTTTCCTGAGCTAGACCGGAAAATGGGCATCAAAGATCGGCAAAAGCTTTTCCGATCCCTGTTATTCTCTTTTCTGATCTATGAAAGTGAAAAAAATAGGTGGCTTTCTTGTTGCTGTGAAAACGAACTTGTGTTAATTATTGGAATAAGTGTCAAATAGATAAATACACTAAGAGTTTTCAAAAATTAATTCGCAAGTTATGGAAAATATGGATTCAGATTTTGAAGCGTTACAAGCAGAAAATGGTCGAAAAAAAATTGTACGTTACATAAGCGAAAAACAGTGTTTTGCAGGTCTCCCCAAGCTTTCAGAATTCGCCTAAGGCTCGCTCTTGAATTTGCTTGGGTTGACCTGCAAAATACCTCTTTCCGGTCTTGTAACGTAAATTACTATTCTAAAATATAATTAAATGCAAATGCAAATTCCCTACAATATAAGAGTACTTTAAAATAGAATCTGAAGAAATAAATATATTGCTAGCAAAAAATACTCGTAATTATTTAAAACTCTTACTAAAGACTTATCATAGATAAGTACAGAAACATATATCTTTCTAAACAAATTACTTGGCTAGCTATATGCCACAAACAACATTGGATTATTATAAGAAAGAAATATGCACATTACGTACAACGTAACTGTCACAATCATGTTATTTTTTATTTTAAATTATCCTGTTCAACAAAACCAAAATACAACTAAAGACAAAAAACACTTACCAAAAAACTTTAGAAACTTGCACATACACGTGTTTCAGTATCCTACACCAAGGATACACTCTTCAGTGCTACTTCTTTCAAAGTTTAAAATGAACTGAATAGTCATTTATCAGGCAATAATTATTATTTATGATTAACGAACAGGATAATCCAAAACAGATTTCGGAAAATAGCCAATACAGGTATAATTATAAAATATAATTAAATGCAAATGCAAATTCCCTACAAGTCCTCTAAAATAGAATCTGAGGAAATAAAGTATTTTTTGCTAGTAATATATTTATTTCCTCGAGTTCAATTACTACTTTTAATTTTTTCCTTCATTGAATCAGTATTCTATCATGAAATCCATGCATTTTTTATTTTTTCCAGTTTAAGGATGGTTTTTGACGATTTCTCGGAAATGCAGCACTTAATGTATTTCAACTTATTTCTCCACATATCGCATACTTGAAATGGAATAGAATATCAAAATATGGTCAGTTTTTTGGTATTTTCGATTTTTCTCAACGAGAAAGCGATATTTATAAAAACTAGTAACGGGATTGTGTTGTATGGACAAAAAATCGAAAATGTTTTTGAGGTGATGATTTTTGTTTTTTCTTTGTCATTACGAGGGGCCAGATAGAGAAAACTGCAGTTGAATTGCAGAAGAAGGTTGGGCAAGTTCTAAACCTGCATAAAAATGGCTGAAAATTTAGGTGAGGTATTTTTCTGACATTTTTAAAGATCCCGATAAAAGAAGATGACGATCGAATAACTTTTTCTTTGGACTACCTTGATAACATAATTGTGGCGGTCGCTGGCTCTTACTCTAAATGTTTTTAAATGGATTCCTTTTTTATAATTTAACTAATTTTATATTTATTCACTTTGCGAGACAACCTTCGAAATAAAATGTATTTAGAAAATTATTGATTTGTTCCTTCTACCTTTGGTAAGATTTTCCTTAACAGATATACAGACTGGGGCAACCTGGTGTGGATGTTCATATTAGACATGACATGGATGGTCCGCCGGGATCGGCAGCCGTACTTCATTTACAGTTTCTCGTCAATGAGGGGGCCCTCATATCCGCCACAGCTGACGACACCTTACATCTGTGGAATTTTCGGCAAAAAATACCTCAGATCGTACAGAGCCTCAAATTTCAAAAGGAAAAGTAAGTATTTTTACTATCGTTAGTGGTGTTTTTAAATTAAGTCTGCTTTAAAACTTTCAGTGTAATTTTTTTTTTGTCTTTTTTAGAAACATATAGAGTGTGTCCCAGGATAGATGTAATAAGAGGTGTAATGGACCAAAAATTTTGGAATTTTGGAATGGTATTTGGGGATTGAGTCCTGCTTGTTGTAAAACTAAAGTATACCAAAAATGACTTGATTTGGTGTTCTATAAGCAAAGTTGTAAAAAGCACCACTAATAAAGTACCTTTATTTTTCAAAATATGAAAAAATTCCACCAAGAAAAGTTATTTAGAATGCAATTTTATTATACCTCTATACCAAATTTCAGGAATATAAAATAATTTTTTTGAAACTTCCCATTTTTTCAATAAATTAGTATTTTATTTTGAACCATTCAATTAAAATTGCATGGAAATTATTTTTTGTGAATTAATATTTAAAGTTATGTAGAAGCTAAAAATAGGCTATTAGAAAAGCAGTGGATACACATTTATAATTTATTATTAACATATCTGTCAAACGTAGTCGATATTATCCTTAATTTCTGTTTCAAATTAACGAACCAAGCATAAAAAATTAAGTGAAAATGGTACTCGTGAAAAAATTTATATTGTGCAATGCTACGGAATTGGCGGTGAAAACTCGCTAAGAGAAGTGGTAAGCCAATTTAATTAGAAATTTCCAAACATTGCTTTGTCACCTACTCAGTCTATGAGAATAATTAAAAAGTTTCTGGCTACTGGTAGTGTTCCTGACAGGAAAGAAAAATAAAAGCATATGATGAAGACAATGTTCGGGCTAATATAGCTCATGCCTCTGTTATAGAAAATCCTAGGATGCCAATAAGAGAGAGGCCAGTTCTTATTAATATTAGCAAGTCTGAACTCCAAAGAATTTACAAGGCAAGGAAAATTAGGGCATTAAAGCAAATTATAAACATACGCTTGAAGAGGGAAATGACGGCCGTAGGTTAGATTTTTGTTTGACCATTGAACAAAAAATCACGGAAGAGAGATTTTTTCATTATTTCATAATTTTTTCAGATGAATCCACATTTTGCTGGGTGTTGTTTCATCTCAGAATTGTCGGTTTTGGGCTTCTGAAAATCCAAATTTTAGAATTCATTGTAGAAGACAATATTATAAAAAAATGAATGTGTGGTGTGCCGCTTTTTATCACGTTGGAGTTATTGGACCTTATTTCATTGAGGGAAGGTTAAACCAGCACACTTATTTACAGCTTCTTGAGAGATTTTCTGAAAAACATTTAAATATTTTAAGACATATGCCTCTAGTTCATTTTGAACATGGTGGTTGACCTGGCCACTCCACAGAAATGGTTAATCAGTGGTTGAATTTAAATTTTGAAGAAAATTGGATTGCCAGGAATGGACCGATCAAGTGGCCGGTGAGATCACCAGACCTATCAATATAGGATATGGGGTCGCCTCAAGCAGTTGTTTTACGCTGAACCACTTCCTAACGATGTAGCAGTATTGAAGCAGAGAATTACAAATACCGTAAACTCCATACCGTTAGATCATATTCGAAACAGTTTTAAAGACTTCAGGCGAAGGATCGAAATGTGTGTGGATGTGAGTGGTAGCTACGTCGAATAATAAAAAAATTGTAAACATTGTTTTGTATCCCTCAATAATTAATTTGTTTGTGAATCTGTTATGTTTTTGATATGTATCACTTTAAACCTCATTAATCTTCTGTTATTAATTGTTTCTTGTTTTACAATTAGTTCGATTAACATTATATACCTTCTTACATCTCCTATATTCAATTTTTTATTTACCAATAGGCTACTTTTTGAGATGATTAACATTTGCTCCCACACAACTTTAAATATGAATTCAACTCTTAATTCGCAAAAAATGGGAAGTTTAAAAAAAACAATTTTATATTCCTGAAATTTGGTACAGGGGTATAAAATTGCATTCTAAATAACTTTTCTTAGTGGATTTTTTTCATGTTTTGAAAAATAAAGGTACTTTATTAGTGATGATTTTTACACCTTTGCTTATAAGACCAAAGAACACCAAATCAAGTCATTTTTGGTATACTTTAGTTTTACAACAAGCAGGACTCAATCCCCAAATTCCATTCCAAAATTCCAAAATTTTTGGTCCATTGCACCTCTTGTTACATCTATCCTGGGACACACTGTATATTTCTATTCGATGTAGCAAGAACCTACAAACTATATCTCTATTCTTAAAACACGATTGTTCGTTTGGTGTGTACCACCTTAGAGAACAGTAAAATTCTAATCAAATAGCTTTTTATAATTCTGTACCGAAGTGCCAACTTTTTAGTTATTATTAATGTCTAAATGTCACTTTTTCCCCACCCAAAAATATACTTTTTTTGTATTTGGTCCCTAATTATTTTACGTTCTCATTTGAGTTCGTAAAATAGGACTTTTTCGGACTCAATCCCAAAAAGTTGCCATGACAACTTTTGAGGATCATTTAGGTAAGTAAAGCAAAACGAACGCGTCACAATGTTTTTGTTTACATTAAACAATCTGGTTACTATAGTCGCATAATAATTAAACTTCGATGCTCACTATTTTCGAGAAATATTTGCTCCGATCAAAAATTTAAATATGTTTTAGGGATCTTTAACAAAAAAATGTTGTTTGTAACACGTACAATCGAGGCCAGAAAAAAGTTTCCGACCTGAACAGCGTATTTCATAATTTTTCCCTGCGTGAGTATGACTTTGCCTTTGAGTATTATAAGCTCCGCCCAGGCGGCTGCCGCTAAGGAAATGCCTTTAAAATTAATACCACAATAACAAATGTTTCGAGTTCCGTGTCGGCAACGCAAAGACTCTGTATTTCATACTCACCGACTTTTTCATTCAGTTACTACTACTACAACCATTGATATTTGGACACTCTGCAAATGAATGAAAGAATCATGTAAAGAAATAACTTTTTCTTGCTAAATTTCATGAGCATATAATATTGTTGTGAATATTAACTGTATATGTATTTGAACTTATTAATCTATTAACCGACATTAATCGACTGTGATAAATAATAAAACGGTAATTTCTAATCTCATCGTTAAAATACATTTTTTGCTGACAGTAAATTACTGAGGTCAGTGACATTTTTTCAATAATGCCACAAGGAGCTTGAAAAAATCGATCTGGACGTCCTACCCTTTCTAATTAATCCAATGGAATAATAATTGTGGTTTGTGAAAAATGGCAAAGATGCAATGAGTAAATTAATATTAAATGTCAGTTCAGTCGTTTCAAAACTGATTAAACAAAGTAAAACTGTTTTATTATTTTTAAATGACGTTCAGCACTGTAAAACCAATGCCAATCATACAATATCATGTGCACAGATAAAAATATTTTAAATTAAGAATTGTTTAATGTAGTCGGGAAGGCACATATTATAGGAGATGTTTACATTTCCTTAATTGATACAAGAAGCTGAAGTGATGTATGCCGGTTAAGGCTGTGTTATCAATGTCAAAATACCGCGTTCATAGTCGTAAATCTTTCAACATATTGTTCTCAAAAACAAACCAACAAAAATCGGATTTGATTTAAATATTAGAACTAGTTAACTTAAATCTCTAGTATGTATCATATTTTATATTTGAAATTTTAATATTAAATGTCAGTTCAGTCATTTCAAAACTGATTAAACAAAGTAAAACTGTTTTATTATTTTTAAATGACGTTCAGCACTGTAAAACCAATGCCAATCATACGATATCTTGTGCACAGATAAAAATATTTTAAATTAAGAATTGTTTAATGTAGTCGGGAAGGCACATATTATAGGAGATGTTTACATTTCCTTAATTGATACAAGAAGCTGAAGTGATGTATGCCGGTTAAGGCTGTGTTATCAATGTCAAAATACCGCGTTCACAGTCGTAAATCTTTCAACATATTGTTCTCAAAAACAAACCAACAAAAATCGGATTTGATTTAAATATTAGAACTAGTTAACTTAAATCTCTAGTATGTATCATATTTTATATTTGAAAACTAAATGAAATTAAATATTTCTTTTGAATTATTACACGCGAACGTGACCACTCAACCGTCCGCAATTCACCATTAATTTTTTTTATGTTCTTCAATGGGACTCAAATATGCAAATAAAATATGATACTTACTAGAATAAATATATTAAATGCAAAAAAAAAGTTAAAAATCGGCATAATATTTGCTCCTAAGGGAGATTAATATGTTAGAAAAAATGTATTCAATTTTGCCAATTTAATTGGACGGTTTACTAATAGAGGGCGAAGCAGTAGCAACTCGAAGTACCAACCATGCTTCAAATCACTAAAAACTGCAGGGTCGAACTTTTTGTTTTCTCTACCATTTGAAATGTAGTTTAAAATAATTTAAATTTACTTACCAATTGAATTGTTACATTTCTAGTAGCCCGGGAGGCAGCGACAGATTTTTCGCGTTAATATCTATAATGTTAGATTTTTTTCCAAAGAGAGTTTAGATAGCATCTATAATGAAAGTGCAATTCTACCAAACTCTTAGTGGTGCATAAATGAGTAAAAAATTAAACATTTAAAATTTCGTTTTTCGAATTGTCACGAATTGTCAAGAAATGATGATTCGCCTTCGCTCCTGCCGGCCCCAACTTTCGATTTTCACCTCGCGATTCATGTTGTACGGTCATTGCCGACCTTCTCCTCGCCATCGAGATATAGAACGGGTCTCCAATCGCCGTATTTGTTCAGTTCTTACGTTTAAAAAAGTGACTTGCGGTCGTGCTAATCGGCGACTATTTTTAAGTAGTTTCCCGAGTTCGAATCCCGTTCGGGGATATTTTTTTTTTTCGTTTTCAATTTTTTGGCTCATATTTTTGATTCTATAATTGCGATTTGCTCCGTTCTATTGCATTTCTCGGAGAAGTTTTGCATTTTCCGCCGCGGAATATTAAGATGCTCTATTTGGATTAAAAGTCACATTCTACCTCCGGGCTCCGGGTGGCTAAATCTTTGGTAGACGTTGCAAAAACGACAATACGTGGTCAAATCACGACAATTTTATTCCTCATTAGTATTAATAAACAGACAGTATTTTTATAGATCTGTTAATAAGCTTTTATTTACTCCATCATATTATATTATTCTGGTAATTTCTAATTTTTAATCGAAATAGTGCAGATTAATATTTCGCGGCGGAAAATGCAAAACTTTTCAGAGAAATGTAATAGAACGGATCAAATAGCAATTATAGAATAAAAAATATCTGCCAGAAAATTGAAAACGAAAAAAAAGTATCCCTGGGCGGGATTCGAACTCGGGAAACCACTTAAAAATAGTCGCCAATTAGCACGACCGCAAGGCAATTTTTTAAACATAAAAACTGAATAAATGCGGCGATCGGAGACCTGTTCTATGTGTCAATGGCGAGGAGAAGACCGGCAATGACCATACAACGTGAATCGAGAGGCGAAAATCGAAAAGTGAGGCCGGCAGGAGCGAAGGCGAATCACCATTTTTTGACAATTCGTGACAATTCCAAAAACGAAAATTTCGTCCATCTATTTTTTTCTTTAATTTTTTACTCATTTATGCACCACTAAGAGTTTGGTAGAATTGCAAAATTAAGCAATGCTAATAACTTTTTGAAATAAGTATTACGACTACAACCATAGTTGGTCTCTTAATAGTTTTATTAACATAGACATTTTCAGCATTATAAAGTAAAATTGATATATTATTTAATTTACGTAAAGTTCACTCGAACATGAGAGACATACTGTATAATATATCGTCCTGTAAAACTTAAAATTTTTGTGTGCCCAATCAAGAACCCTAGTAACATTTTTCTCTAAGATTAGATTATAATAAAACATAGTTTATATTAAAAAGCATACTATGCAGGCCTCTGATGATCATCCTCTATAACCAATTTCGCCAAAATTTTAAACATACAAAAATTTCTTTTCTACGGTAGTTATTAAAAATTTTTGTAGTATTAAAATATATTTATTTAATTAAATCAAATAGATGTAATAAGTTAGTTTATTGTGTAAAGGCAGAACTGTTATTAACACTTATACAATACTAATATTTTAAAAGATACACCAGCAAAAAAATACCGTATTATAAGCACCCTGTTGAAGCGGATTACTGCTAATATATTTTTTGCAATCATAGAGCTCCTGTAAAAACTTCGCGGCTATGTTATTCATCTCTGTCAGTAGGCGGAGCGAAAATAAATAATCTCAAGGAGCCTGATTCAAACAGGAGTAATGTTGTTTTAGGTTGGAAACTTTTTTCTGGCCACGACTGTACCTAAAATCAGTTTTTTGAGACTCATCGGCTATTCCGGACTCGGCTTCGCCTTGACCGGAAACAGCTAAGATTCGTCCCAAGAAACATGATTTTAGGTATTTGTTACAAAAATAACTATTTTTCTTCAAACGCCAGAAATACATGACATCTCTTAACTCATTCCATGATATTAAAGTTTGGCATTTTAAACGGTTGTACGTTGCCATTAGCAGTGGAGGTAAAAGTACTTTTTCTGACGCTATGAGCGGCAGAAGAAGTACAACAGGACAAGTATATCCATAGAAACGCGTATTTTGTTTAATACGCCGGCCATATGGGATATTAACACAATGCGAATTTGGTGGTGAAATTCGAGATTTTATCTTTATCGTTTTTATAGCTAATCGACGTTTGAAGAAAAAATAGCATGTTTTATTCGGAGTAAAAGCTACTTGTTGTGAATCGTCTGTAATTGCAGGACTCGCTCGTCGCAAAACTCCAAACTCCAGATAAAGCAATATACGATTTTAATTATTTTCAGAGGATTTAAACAAGCCGGTTTTCAGAACAATTAATATGAGTGAAATCAACACTCAATTCTGCAATGTATTTCAAACAAGATTTTTGCAATTCTCTAACAAAATCAGAAAAATAAATATTAAATTCTAACATTTTGAAGTGATTATTATTTGACTCATTAACATGTAAGCCAATTGACATTATTAGTAGTGAAACAAAATAAATCGACTTTTGAGAGCACGAACATGTATAGGTAGAGAGCCGGCTGTATAGATTTCCTATGAATAAGATACATGAAAATCTTTATGTGAGTAAGTATTACCACAGACATGAAGGGAGCCGCATTTCATTTTTGCAAATTTTGCCCGCGTCATGGAATTTTGACGTCACTTCCGGTCACGATTTTTTGTGTTATCGAATACATGAAACTTACGTCAAAATGTAGGTTTTGAGATATACAATGAGATTGTAGTGGGGTGCCAGGCTTAATTTGCCTGCAACCCTGAGACACCCAAGATTGAAGTTTTTTTTTTGAAGTGAAGTGAAGCCTTCTAGTTATTAAAAAAAATAGACTACCTCTTCTTATTTGCCCGCATCCTCCCATTTTGACGTCACTTCCGGTAAAATTCCATTACGCGGGCAAAATTTGCTTATATGAAAAGTGGCCCCCCTGTAGGTCTGCGGCCCCAGCTAGCACCAAAGTGACAGTAACTGAGATAGGAACTTCGTGTGAGTAACCATTACGTAATTGCGGCCAAATTTACGACTTGGTGTAAAAATAACTTCATTTGACAAGTCTACAGTCCCTGCCTCGTAATTTCTACCACTAACGATTACTTTATAGTTATGCAACTTCTACGTAGCTTTCGTGGTACATGGGAACGTGGTAGTTACCAGTGGGACGACTTTCGAGTTTTCAGAACTTGAAGGTGGTAAACTATAGTAGCAGCGACTAACTCGCATCACTGAACTGTGACTTCAAAGTTGCAATCACCTTCAAGTAGCTTTAATAGTTGCCGCGATGTTCTGGGAACCTTCACTATTTCTTTAAAGTAGTGGAACTTGTAAGTAATACTCATAAGTGTTAATGACGTTACTGCTACCTACAGAAGTGTGTACGGCTACTGCAAAGTGCACATCACCTCTGAAATTTACCATGAAGTAAATATCACCATCTAGTTCCCAATGTTGACCATAGATAAAGTTAATGCAACAAACCTAACCTATATAATATGTTTGCCTAACCTAGACTAGAATTATATGCTGCTATATTATGCTATGCAACATTTTATGTTCAAAATAAGACAACAAAATTTAATATTTCAACACAGTTTTATTACACCTACCTTTTCTTCTATGTTATCTATCACTGTAATAGTATATTATACCAACAAGGTTTATGTTTATTAAGTCGTTGATATATGGCTGCATACAAGTAAATTGCGACAGCTGATAGGTTTTCAATGTGAAGTTAGGTAAATGATAAACGGCAAAAGCTAGGAACGTGTTCAGTCTAGATCTCAACGTACGGCTAACACGTACGTTCCGAATCAATATTGGGAAAAATGTAACCATGAAGTGGCAGCGGCAACTTTGAAGAGGTAATTTGTGATAGTCACAGCTTTGCTACAACTTTGAAGTGATGCTACAGTTCTATTCGCTGATTTGTGGTAAATATAACTTTAAAGTTACGTATTTGCAGTTTTCGTCACTATCGCCAAGTAGCAATTACTTCCAAGTAGCATTTCTTGGTGAAAACGGCCTTAAAGTCATATTTTCTGAAATACGCCATGTTGATGGCCAAAATTATCGACGCCATTGTTATAACACATGAACCATAATTTCACAATTGACTAATAAATTTAATTTATCGCCATTTCTTCACCAAATACGACAAATGAATACATAAAAAGTAGTGTTAAGTTCCGAAGAACAATAAAAAATAGGTTTCGGTATCTAGTGTATCAGATTCTCCCATAACATTACATATTTTAATAACAATATTTTCATTAAAAAATGCAAATTTTAAAGGCGCGTGGTTAGATTCGGACGTTTTATCATTATGTTTGTCAGTAAAATTGCATTCGTTTTAATTGTGACCCTTAGACCATTGGAAAATAGCACAAGGTTTGCTGTCTAATATTACCGTCTGATATTCTATTAAATTTCTGAGTTAGGGAAATGAACAAGAACAAGAATCATATGTAAGAATGAAACATAACTATAATAAAATCGGTTGCAAGACAAAGAAGGGGCAACATCGATTTGAAAGAGTAGGGTGTGGTAAAGTTTTCTGAAAGTTGCGGCGTCTACGCCGCCACGTCGCCGCGCCGGAGCAACAACGTCATTGGAACGTAGCCAGACAAGTTCCAGGAACGTGGCTGGAACGTTATCATCACCAAAAAATATTCCCCATTTTGGTCATAAACACGTATTAGGAACGTTCCTATTACGTGCCTGTGACTAGTACCAAAACACTTTAAAGTGCCTACAATAGTCGTTGCTACGTTCCCACGACTAATTGTGCTAGTTGGGGCAGTACTTACTCATACAAAGTGTTTCATGTATCTTATTCATAGGAAATCTATACAGCCGGCTCTCTACCTAGTAGTTTTATCGCTGTAAAACACTATACACAGTTTCCCACTAAATACTCCCAAGGTGATTTTCTCGATGGTCGAAAGAGATATTTAAATTCTGTAAAAGGTATTCACTAGACTGTATAAATGACTTTACTTCTACAAATTGAGGTATAGAAGTTAATTTTAAGCAACTTTTACAATATAAACAATTTTCGAAAATTGTTATTATTATTATTACTTTAACCGCGAAAATCTCAGAAACGCAGGATCGGAAAAAATTTAAATAATTATGTATTCATTATGTCCCTATTCTAAATCATTCACTGAAATTTGAATAATGTTCATTAGACGGTTTTGAAGTTCTGCTAAGTTATATTGAAAAATGTCCTACTTTTTGAGGAAATTTTAACCATGTCAGTTTTAAATCCATTATATCTTGCAAAATATGCCTACTATGTAAATAATATTTCAGATGCCGACAAAGCACGGCATCTTTTGTACGAGGAAATTTTTTCATCATTTTTAATCTAAAATTTTGCAGTTATTCTCAAAAACGTGACCTCATGTTTCTTCGATTATTTATCAATGTATTTAAAAAAAAAATGATGAAATAGTTAATTATATAAAATGTAAGCATTTTCAGAAAAAATAATTGGTATATATCAAATATTAATTTAGTTATCAAGCGCAATAGATAATATTATTGCAAGCTTGCTATAATGTTATATCTATATTAATATTTGATACATACCAATTATTTTTTTGAAAATCCTTACATTTTATGTAATTAACTACTTTATCAAAAAAATTGTAAATACATGAATTAAAATTAAGGCTCATCGTCATCAATATCGATACTCTCGTCTTCCTCTTCTTGGTCTATGATTGGAGCACTATTCTAGCAGTTTTCACCATTACGTCCGTTACAAGTTGAGTTGCAAAAAAGTCCAACTCTTCGGCAGCCACATGATCCACCGCAACCTTTTTTGCAATTGCAAAATATCATTTACTATTGACACTAATCCTTGGGTTGCGATAATATATTTCTTTACATCTTCGTGCATCAAACAACTAGGAAGAGGCATGCAAATACTACTCTACTAAATAAATGCAATATTTATAAAAGAGCCGGTATTTCCTTAATATACCGGCTCTTGGTCTATCATGAAACTCTATTTTACGGCGGTGTTCGGCCCTTGCGCGTATATCGGCCTGTTTGCCTGCCGACAAGTTCGCGAGGAAAGGACAGAAAGGGGCGCACACACAAACCTCTTCTACCGAGTTCTGCAACGTCTCATTTTAAAGGTTTTTTTAAGTACCTACTTTAAAAAAGGTAATATGCATTTTCCCCGTAAAATTGGCCGTTTTCCTGTTATTCAATGTTGAATTTTTTAAATTTTTCTTTCGATATATAAGGCCCACCTTCAATAAGCCATAACTCGGCCAAAATAACGAAAGTAGAGAAAACAGTTTTCAACAAAATTTGTAGCTCGTCTCTTTCTCTACAAAAAAGGTCTTTGCAAATTTTTGTGTTACTTAAACCGTTTAGAAGATAAATCGCCAACTTCCACTTACAGTTTTGAGCCGCTTCGAAATGCGCGAAAAATGAGAATTCTCCGGGAGTTTCATACGACTGGACTCATCACACCTTTTGCAAGGTTAAACGCTTGTAGTGTGTTATTTATTTTCATTTTTTTAAACCTATATCGTAATCTCTTTCAGCATGAAATTGTCTGCAATTTGATATCACGCACAATTTTTTATGATTTAAAAAAATTCAAGATGGCGCATGGCGGTCAAAAAACACATTCTGCATACTAAGATTTTTCTAGACTATTAGTGTGTCAAAAAAATAACAACAACGAACTAAAAAATTCAAACTCCGTCTTTGTGGGAATTAGTTCCAACTATCACCTTTTTTTGCATATACCTACTGTACTATATTCAGTTTCTATTTTTTAACCAACTTTAAAAGTTTTTAAAAAGGAGGAACTTCTCCGTTTTTTAATTCTCTTAATCTTCGTATTACTGATGTAGAGCTGTAGACTGAAAAATACCGAAATCATCAAGAGGGATGTCTTGTTTAGCAAAGAAACGTTTTGACAAACCGCAGAGGAACGATGTGAACTAACAGCTTTTCCGCAATTCACTCTCTCGATAAGTTTTTTAATTGAAAAACAGGTAGGGAGAAATCGTTCGCCGTCAAGCCTGGACGCTGGGGTATCTATAAATTAATGTAATTGTCTTGTCTCCACAAGGCTAGAATCCAGGGAACCATAAATTACAAGCAGTAATTAATCCTTCGCGTTGAGAGTGCCCTAAAAGCATTACAATTATAATGGAATAGCCATTTTTAATTCCATTGTCCAGTGAATGTCCTCAAATAACATTTAACTTCACATATTTAGTATTCCAGTATAAGCAGTAATTTCGTAACCCTTTAGACTATCTATTATATTATATTACACACAGCGGCTTTAAGGGAATGGAAATTAAGTGGCTTTTTTACTTTTTTTTCCTTACAAATTTGAAGGGAATCTCTGAAAAGGAAAAGTTAACTAATAGCTCTAGCTAATTGCAGTTTGTTTTGCAAAGCTTCATGCCATTTTGAAGCCTGTTTAAGGAACATAAAACGAAAAATAATATTTTTGCAAGAAATTAATAGTATATTTTTACTTGTTTTAAATATTTAATGATCAAGCAAAATTACAAGTATTCTATTTTTCAATAATATGTGTCCACACAAGCCTTTATGAAGTTTGAGTTCGGTCGGCGATGTAGGCAGACGCGTTTAAGTGATTCTCACGAAATCTCGAATAAACTCGGTTAGTACTGCAAGAAATTGTGTTGAATTAAAGCGTGGACAATTCTACATTAGTTGATATAAATTAGCATAAGTCTGGCTATTTCATATAGCTGATATTTGATATTTGATTATAGCATCACTAAAAGCGTATATAAACAACTTGAAAGAGTACAAATATCTGGCAACCTAATATAACTTTGCTAAAAGAAAGTAAACACGTACAATCAGATCGACCCAGTGCCTAGGTATCAAGTGGATTATGTCATAAACCCATAAATTACCTTGCAACAACAAACTATAGGGACGCACCAGTGACAGATATACGAAGTGAAGAGTGAGAAATCAATCCAGGAGTGGAGGATAGACCAACAACAACAAACCAGGCGGTTACAGAAAGCTAAGCTATATTAATTTAATTTATTATCATAATTTCATAACTCTGATATTAACTGATTAGTTCAAAAACAAACCAATACAATATATTCCTTCGCACCTCTTTCTGATAGCCCGCTGGAAAAAGCTCTTTTCTACCGCGGGTTATGCGCCTCCACCATAAATGGATATTTACCTGTGGAACGGTTAATAAATAAAAGCTCCTTCCGGCGAGCTAAATACGGATTTCTGGAAAGCATGCGAGCAGGAGGAGGAGCATAGTGCTAGATTCAGAAACGAGAAATAGAAAACTTAGAAGAAGAATAAATAAGATGATGCTAGATGGAAACTTAAAAGTAGCATGGAAACTAAAAAGAAGCGTCTCACAAATACCTACACGTCCCATCCTATATTCCTACCCCATGCGTCATATGGCTCTCGGTGCTAGCAACAAGAATGTCCCATGTCAAATCCAGCGTATGCAGCTGGTCCAGCGGTATATAAAAACTACCAAGGTTTATTCCGGCACACGGTTTGGTCGTCCCTTGGGCGGTGAAGTGGAGCCGCCCAGTCGTGGCATGAATATGTCACAGCAAGTGAAGGATGTAATAACAGACGACTAAGCGACTGGCCGTGCGGCGGGCGATCCAGCTGAGTGTTAGAACGAACCTCCAGATTGGCTGTCCGGAATCGGCAGCAATGCCCACCTTACGCTGGCATATCATTCAATCAATCAATATGTGTCCCCACGAACCTTTATGATCAATCATTCTTCCCATACTTATAATGACATAGATTATTTCTTGAGGAAAATTCTCTCACGTTGGAACATGTTAACAATTGATATATTGCAAATAACTTACTATGAACATCAAGAAATATAACGTGATATCATTCAGCAGACAATCAAGTCCTCTAGTCTTTGCTTATCAGATAAATAATGATTGTTTAGCTCATCTTAGTTTTATAAAAGATCTTGGGATAATTTTCGATAATAGATTAACACAATAATATAATAATATAAAAATCTTGGATTTATAATAAGAAATAGTAAAGACTTTGTCCATCCTAGCTCCATAACCTCCTGTTTAATGCCTTTATTAGGTCACGCCTTGAGTACTCCTCCATAGTATGGTGTCCATCATGCACATCATACATAACTAATTTAGAAAACATTCAACGTCAATTTATAAAGTTTATTTTATTTTATTTTTATTTATTTAATCATACATCATCCAACAGTACAAAACCATTTATAGGATGGAAGTCTAAACTAACTTAACCTAATCTAACCTAAATAAGAAGTACATATAGAGATTATGAAGTGGGTTAAACTGTACGACAGTAGATAAAATTTCTGCTGCTAGGCAAATATGTCCAATTCACTGCAATGAGTTTCATAACTAGTACCCTGGGGTACGTTAGAACTATGAGAATGACGAGAAATAATCCGTGGGACATAGAAGTTCAGTTGGCTTAATATTTCACTACAATCTATTTTATTACGCATAATTTTATCTAGAAAACGCAAAGCAAATGACTCACGCCTTTCGGAAAGACTAGTAATATTAAATTTTTCCAATAATTGATTTATTGAAATAAAGCATCTTTAAGGTTTTTGCATCATTAAAGTCGAGGCTGTTACGCAAGATGAAGCCTAACATTCTGTATGCATGCGAAATTACAGCATCAATATGGTTAGTGAAAGTTAATTTGTGATCAAAGGTTACACCTAGGTCCTTGAACGTAAATGGTCTGTTTAGCCTGTCGCCTTAACATTATAATTATATGTAATTGGGGACTCCTTGGTTGTGTAACTTATAACATTGCACTTACTAACATTTAGGTGAAGATCATTTTCGTCGCACCAAACCGACAACTTAGTTAAATTATTTTGAAGTTTTTCGCAGTCATTAAAATCATTAATACTATGCAACATCTTAACGTCACACGTCTAAGTGATCGCTGATGCCGTTAATGAAAATGTTAAAGAAAAGAGGTCCAAGTATTGATCCCTGGGGTACTCCTGACGTGGCTCGGTATTCAACAGATTTATATCCATTATAAGGTACGAATTAAACTCTATCGGTTAAGTAACTCTCAAGAAATTGAAGTAGTAGACGAGATACGTTAGACGTAAAGGTACTGGTTCCCACGTACACCCAAAAATGCGGTATTATTGCACCGATACAAGCCAATGACACCCGAGCACCTGCCAGATTTGACGAAACGCCAAAAAATCATAAGAAACATAACCTATATTATTGCCATTCTTTGTTAAGGCTATGTTCCACGTCACATTTCGTTTGCTTTGATTCTAGTTTTGTGTCTTGTGTGGGGTAAAATAATAAATATAAAATATATTTAGGTCAGATTCAGGTTCTTGAAATTTTAACATGGTAACACCCTTGCAATGGATAGAAAATCATCCAGCAAGACGGATATGTTGTACCAATGAGGACGACATGCATTTATTGCGAAAGGTTGTTCGACAAAACCCTATGAAGACAACACTAGGTGGAACGTCATTCAAATGAACATAATTTATATAGTTGGAAAATTCATTACAGTTAGAAGTAAAAAAATAGGGTTAGGTGAACTGTCAACTAATAAAAATGTAAACAAGTAGTACAAATAGGACATACTACGTGGTTGGAATTAATGGCTTTGCCTTAACTCTATTTTAGGGCGTAACAATATACCTAAACTTATTGGGTTTACGTCGCGCTAATACGTTTACGTACAAGCGTTGCCTTAAGTGTCTAATGTTGATTGATTTATGGTATAATCACTAGCCGACAGCCTACATGTATCGGGAGTAAAAATAACAAATTCTTATTAACTTCGTCATGCTAAATAACAATATAAAAAGCAAAAGTTTAAATTGGCTCTGGTTTTCCCAATACAGATAATAAAATGTAACGCAGGTATAAACCCTAGTTTATGGTCGGTCCTATCATAAATAACAGGTAGAATTAGAATTCTACGAACAATAGACATACTATACTGACCGTGCTAACTACCTACCTCTTTATTTGTCACTAAAACTAATGTTCATTCTGAGGTAGTCGTATTTGTACCTTGTGCATGAAGCGTTAATTTTCGAAAGTAAATAGTGCTATTTTGAAAATATGCCACGAGATTGTGTAAATACACCCAGCAACTTTTGTTATGTTTGTGGTGAAGTGACTTTTGCACGTCAAAAACGTAATTTTACTCTCAAAATTAAGAAGGCGTACCAGTTGTATTTTTGTTGTCCAATTGGAGATGAAGACAAAAAATGGGCACCGCATATATGTTGCAGCCATTCGCCCGGTTCCCCATAGTGATGGACTACCTATTCCTATTCCACCTCAAGAATACAGTCTTGATTCTGACGAACAATTGGATGATAATGCAGATGACGACTTAGTCCAGCCATCAACATCACAAGATCCCGATTTCTATGCCGAAGAGTCCGGTGATGAACCACACAAAATTAAACAACGCGAATTTAGTGATCTTATAAGAGACCTTGATCTGCCCAAGGCGAAAGCGGAGCTGTTGGCATCTCCATTACAACAATGGAATTTACTACAAGAAAATGTTAAAGTTTCCATATATCGTAGTCGTCAAAAAGATTTTATACCTTCTCTTAAAATGGAAAATGACTTGGTTGCCTGCAAGGGCATTGAGGGTTTAATGAGTTGTTTACACATTCCCCATGATCCTGGTGACTGGAAACTTTTTATTGACGACTCGAAAATTAGTCTAGAGGCTGTGTTACTCCACAATGCAAATACATTGCCATCAATTCCAATCGCCCATGCTGTCCATGAAGAAAAATTACAGTAACATGAATGTATTGCTACAAACTATAGAATATAACAAGTATGAGAGGCAAATTTGTTGACACTTAAAAGTGGTAGCTATCTTACTTGGTATGCTGTAAGGGTATACCAAATATTGCTGTTCTTTTTGTGAGTGGGACAGTCGAGCGCAATTACAACATTACAAAATAAAAATTTGGTCTCCAAGACTGGGTTTTGAACCAGGAGCAAAAAATGTTACTGAAATTCCATTAGTTGATTCACAAAAATCTGGGGCTTATGAAAAACTTGGTGAAAGCTATGGACAAAGAAGGACGTGCTTTCAGTTATTTAAAACAAAAATTTCCCAGACTTAGTGATGCGAAAATTAATTTTTGTGGGTCCTCAAATCAAGAACCTTTTCAAAGATGCGGAATTTGACAACATTCTAGAAGGTAATGAAATACCTGCTTGGAATTCCTTGAAAATGGTAGCAACACACTTTCTCGGTAACAAAGGAGCAGAAAACTATAGAGACCTTGTTGGGATTCTTCTTTCTTGCTACCAGAAATTAGGATACAATGTCATTAAAAGTCCACTTTCTACATTCACATGTAGATTATTTCCCAGAAAACTGTGGTGCAGTAAGTGATAAGCATGGTGAGATATTCCACCAGGATATTCAAAATATGGAAATAAAATATCAGGGCAAATGGACTTCTGTGATGTTTAGCAGACTACTGTTGGACACGTATAAGAGATGCTCCAGTAACTTATAAGAGACAGGCTAAGAAGCGCAAGAAGAATAATTAATTTTCTGATTGAAGAGCATAAGCTCTTCAATCAGAAAATTAATTATAATAGAATATAAATTCTAACTAAATATATATTATACAGGGTGTAATCAGTTTCATGTCATTAAAAAAACTGGTAATGGGGACCGACTAGACAAGCAAAAAACCTTTTCTCTCTAGGGGCACTTTGAAAAAAACTGATCTAGGTCAATATCTTTAATATTATGGTAGACAACTATTGAGAACCACTGCTTTTCTTGGTCATTGGACTTGTAGTTCCCAATTATACAACTTTTAAATTGTCATAAAAAAGTGCTCGCCGGCACATGCGGTGATCTGCGGTGTCAAAGGATCATCGACCGCCTTTGATGGACCGCCTCAACTGAACTGAGGCAAGTATAAAGAGGTAAATAATTCGTTCTCTCTTCGTGCACAATTGCAAGCAAATAATGGCCATAGAGGTTTAAACAGAGCATTTCTTTACATGTGTGTTTTTTAATTTGGAACAAAATATTGGATTGTTTATAATTTAGAAAATTTAAATGTGGTTTATTAACATTTGTAACATAAATGAGTGTCCTGCGTTAAAAGCTTACTACCTACCTAAATGATTCAAAATCTCTGCCTCTGCATCAATACACAGTTCGGTACGTCGAATTAAGAACATACGCACTTCGTTCAACACTAAACACTAAACTATCAACTAACGTTGTCAATAAAGAAAAATAAAATAAAAACTTGGTACAAAAGCCAAAAAGGAATACAAAAAGAACGAACAAGTAAGTTGTGTCTGTACGTAGTCAAGAATTTGACAACTTGAACGGTAAGTCAATAAATCTTAACTATAAATACACAATGACGCGGGTTGGACGTGTGTACATAACGAAACACCGACAGTAACTAAAATATTGCACAAGGGCGAGTTAGAGTATAGTTTTCTTCAGATCAGATCTAGTTCTAAACCTATCTCAATATTCCAGTAGTTCTCAAAAAATTTTAATGAAAATTTGCGAAATTTTTGTTTATTTTTTTTCTCCAAAACTATGAGCTTTAGACCCCATGTTAGATAAGGTTTTTTTGTCTGTCTTGTCGTTCCCTACCACTAGTTTTTTTTAATTATGAAATTAATTACACCCTGTATAAGATGTATTTGATGTATCAAAATGGCAAATATTGTTTCGCATGGTGTAATTAATTGCTTTTTTTATTAAAATTATACCATAATATGTGAGTTAAGTCAGTTATTACATTTTTTAGAGCCAACAATTTTTTTAGGACTATGTTAGACGTAGCTGGGACCAAAACGATACAAATAAGTGGTTTTGGTTAACGATGCAAAATAAAAGTTAAAATTTGTCGGTTAGTGAATTCTGTGTAATTTATTCGTGAAGAGCATTATGATATTTTCGAACACTTAAATGTATACACCACTGACATAGGTATCTTAAAGAAATTTCACAATCATCTGTATTGCTAATAGTGGAAATATAGTAATGCAGTCTGTCAAAAGTTTTAGTAAAATCTATAAACTACATCTGTCTGTATTACTAAAGGTTGACGCATGATACCGTGTTGATATGAGGTTATGCGATTTTTCATGCGTATTTATGCAGAAGCATTTCATGAATTTTCGCAATTTTTGATAACGTTAGGTTTATAATTCCTAATATTATTATTATCGCTTTTGTTAAATATTGGAGTAATTCTAGATATGTTCCATCTGCTCACGAACAATTTAAACGGGTTATAAAAAGACACAAAAGAACAAATAAGTATTAGTTTTTGTATTTGGAAATGGTATGCGGCCATTTAATTGTAATATTCTTGCGGTGCCAAAATAACCCTTGTATTTTTAAATAAATGACACTCATTTATCCACAACCCGTTTATGCGTGGGGTTGAAATAGCAATTAAAACAATGTTTTCCGCCCGTATCAGAGTTTTTTCTAAATTAACGAAATAGCGCGAAAAAATGGAAAAGGAAATGGGAAAATTAAACCAGAGTCGCTACTAAAATGAATTTATCTTGCACATAAGTAATTAAAGTAAGAGATCCGTTGTAAAGTACCATTGTACATAGCCGTTTCGCCCGCCCGCGCCCGTCTGTGTATCTGTCGGTCGTTATCTACTAAACTGTTTGACGGAGAATAATAATAAATGTTAAGTGGCAGACATGATTATCAACGAAGAAATGGTATATACTTTTAGTGAAGAATGTACAGGATGGACACCCTAAAAAATACAGTTACCACGGAAAGTGGAAAATGTACAGCTAAGTAATCATGAATTATTAAGAAACGATTATTGAAGAGGAAACCTGATATAATTTACTCAAAATAAAAATGAATTTTCCCTGAAAAAATCTCTTCTGTGAATACTTCTAAAAATATGTTTCGTCGTCGGTTGTTAAATTACAAAAAGAGGTTTAATTTTTTTACCATCATTTTGGTCAAAAATATTGTCACGTGTTTCTACCCCTTTTTGGAAACCACCCTTCAAAATCCGTGGGTTCAAAATAATTATAACAAGTGAAAAACCTACATTTTGATTTGCTTTTTGTCCAATTTGTTGGGATGATTCATTAAATTTTCAGCAGAGGATCGCAAGATGACTCAGTACTTTGACATCTTTTATTTTTCTTTTTTTTGCATTGACTAAAGTAAAAGCTAACTACATTTTGAAACACGGAAAGGGCATCGGTTCTATTTTTATTTAGTAAATGAAAATAAGGAAATGAATGATGTTATTTTGAATATAACATTACATTATTTTTTTGCGCCTCTATCGCACGGAGAATTTATCAATTTCTAATACTTTTTAAAATTATTCTATGTAATGCATTTTCGTAAATAACTCGTTTATTTTAAGTTTTTCGAAAAAACTCTATTTCAGATTTTTTGTCCAAAAAGGTCCGTGCCTTATACTGGTTATAGAGATCGATCGACGGAATAATAAATTTTCGATTTTTATTAGGAAATTGTTCGGAATTTATAGAATTTATCAAAAAAATCAAGTTTTCCAGGATTTATAGATCCGCTTTTATTTTGTCAAATTTGTCACAAACGTCAAGTAATAGAACTAATCGAGCCCTACAATTGCCATTTTTGAAAATCAAAATCGGACCTTCGGTTCGCGAGTTATTAATTTCTTTGGAAAATCATACTCGGCCCTGGAAAACATACTTGCGGTCAATGGATTCGGGCCGCCAGCAATAGGCTTGATTTGTGGCCGGGTACCTTTGATCCCACCAAGTCTCATCGAAATCGATCAATATTCTGGACAGATATCGTGCTTCCTAGCCCGATTTCGAGAAAACCAGTTTTTTGCAAATAAAATCCATTTTCGTTTGTTTTTCGACATAGCCTCTGGTATACTTATTTGTAGAGCTTTGCCAGCGACACCATCTCTTTTTTGAAATATCTCGATCCGACTACCCGTTACTGAGTTATTCAATTTTTCCCGAAAAATTCGAAACGTCTATATCGGGTACTTCCGTTTTCCGAACGGAGCCGAGCTTCCGGCGTTAAGGTTTTCTAAAGACCTCCTATTAACCACCCAAGTTTCATCGCAATCCGAAAACGGATTAGGGGGGCTGGGCGTGACAGACCGACAGACAGACAGACCGACCGACTGACCGACGGACGGAATTTTCTAAATTCGCTCTCGAATCGATAGATATGACTTTCACATCGATCCGACGTTTTTTTCGGGTTTCGACGGTCCACCGGAAAAATGCTAAACGTATACTACATTTTTTTTTTCAAAATGTAGTAACAAGAGATAAACACTAACACTATTTATTTAATAACTTACTGAGAACTTCCCAATACTTTTATTAACTAAAATACACTTTTACTGGATAGAATAACCTTTAACAATGTTTATTACTTGATATTTTCACTTCTAACCTTACCTTTCGCTACATAACCTCCCTTCCTGCCGTGCATCCTGCCTACTCTTAAAATGCCTCTAGATCCATCTAGAAATCGTATATACTCTTCTCGGCGGCAATTCCAGAATAATGTAGAAATCCTCATCTTTTCTATAAGCTTCTAGAAAGTGTACTACTACTACAAGTGTCTCAAAGATGGCATGCATTACAGGTTGTACAGTTGCCTAACCCTGATTGCCACCACACCACTCATGAGCATCAGTCTCCAGCCCCTAGGGGGCGCCAGCACGTAACAATATGTTATAGGAAAAGGCTTAAAGATAACATAGAAACAGTTGACAAAAAAGATTTTTTTCAAGTGATCCGGTCACTGCAAAGACCTGATTTTTTCAAATAACTTTTAATTAGAGGTAATAATAAAATGTGAGGGCAACTATCCCATGTTCACACTTCTGTATGTAGCCTTTAAGAAAATGTTAAATCACCCCGGTGCGCGTTGGTGAAAATTTCCACAGAAACGACAAACAATAAATTATTAGCTTTTACTATTACCACTGAGAATTTCCCTAACTTTTATGCCTTCTCGACGCAGCATTATTACACAACTGAGAACCGTGAAAGAAAAAAAATGACTTTAGACATTACCTCGACGCGAATGTCACATTCTTCACTGTGATGGATATAACGCTCCCATGAATATGTAAGCAACATTATTACAACCTGCCATTTTAGTCCGTGCATTTAGAGTTTTTGTTTCGGAATTATCTGAACTCCCTGAAAATTTGAGAGATTATTCTCGATGGTAGAAATGATAATTCGAAAAGTTTACCGACTCAACCCTCGTGCAATTCCTATTGTTTAACAAATTAGCCGCCCAAACATGATTTTTTTGCCTAGTTTTGTAGTTTGATTTTTCTGTCGGAAAATAATAAGAGAATAAAAAGAAATAGGAGGAAAGCACAGCCCCACAAAAAGAACATTGATCCGGATGATCTTATGTATTTTTCGACGCTGATTCCGAGCTAATTTCTTTAACTTCTGTATTTAAAATGCCTCGATATAATAATTTTTCAAATAGGGAAATGGGGGATATGATATGTGTTTACGTACAAAGAAATTTTAGCGGACGTGCTGCAGCGAGGAGATACTCATTTCAATATCCAAATAGAATACAGCCAGACCATAAGATTTTCAAAGATCTGTTTCGTCGTTTGAGAGAAACGGGTTCATTTTGCCATAAAAATGATGTAGGACGACCGAAACGAATTACTCCAGATCAAGAACTAGAAATTTTAGTTCGTGTGGATGAAGATCCTCAAGTCAGCTCAAGTCGTTTATCATCAGCAACAAGGGTGAGTAAACAATCTGTTCTAAGAGTCTTATCCAAAGAGCGTTTCTACCCATATCACTTTACTCCTGTACAAAACTTACTTCGAAGGGATCTTCCACAAAGGCTACAATTTTGTCAATTTATTCTAAATAAACACAACAGGGATCGAAATTTTGTTAAGAACATTTTATTTACCGACGAAGCAACTTTTACTCGCCGAAGCGTTTTTAACTGGAGAAATACCCATTACTGGGAAGTAGAAAATCCTCATGCCATTAAAGAAAGGCATTTTCAGCACGAATTTAAAGTTAACGTTTGGTGTAGTATTATCGGCGATAAGTTATTGGGACCATTTGTCCTTCCTCCAAATTTAAATGGACAGTCTATCTGTTTTTTCTGCTAAATACTCTTGCTGATATATTACATACTTGCATGCTAGACATATGGAAGAGAATGTGGTTTATGCAAGATGGAACTCTCCCTCATTTCTCCATTGAAATCGGGAATTATCTTGATGAGACTTACCCACACAGATGGATCGGTCGAGGAAGTGAGTTTGCTTGGCCACCAAGAACTCTTGATTACAATCCTTTGGATTATTATGTGTAGGGACATATGAAGTCCTCAGTCTATGCAAATACTATCAATTCAAGAACTGTGGGACAAAATACGAAACACAGCCAATTTTATTAGAGGACAGGAAAATGTATTTGTCAATGTAAGAAAATCTTTAATGAAAATAATGGGCTTGTTCAGCATTTTTTTTTATTTCATAAATCGAAAGTACAAGTATAAATTAATGGATCTGCAAAAAATCAGAATCTTATTCGCACGTTTAGTATCTTAAAAACTATTACAAATTTCCATGTCGCGAAAATGGGGCGTGGCCAGGCGCTACGTCACTATACGCATAGACTCGGCGATCTCAATAGACTTGATGCTCCTTATTGGTTATAATTATAAGTGTTTTCAAAGTATTGTTTGTTTTGCTTACTACTTGACAGTAGGGGAGTACAATTTGGTGAAATGTCAAAAAATTACAATTTTCTCTCGCTCCTGCCGGAACGAATTTTCGATTTCGACCCTGCAATTTACGATTAGAATTCATCGCCGACCTTCTCCTTTCCATAGACACATAGAACGTACTTCCACTCGACGTATTTATTTAGTTACCAGCGTTTAAAAATCCCATGTTTTTCGACTTTTCAGGTTAAATTTGGAAGGTCCCAGAAAGCCATTTTTTTACGTCACTTGCGTATAGTGACGTCACAAATGAGCGCTCGGTTTTTGCAACTATTACTAATTTCAACTCCTTATATCTCGAGAACGGAAAAAGTTAATAATACGAAATTTTAACTGTATAATGAGAATATCGAGTACTATATGAAAAAGTATAAAAACCATATAAAAAGAATATCATGGAACAAGCCCATTAGAGAAGGCATTGAAATAGGTGGAGACCACGTCGATTTTTTAATCTAAGTTGCAGCAATGGGTTTTTTGCATGCGGGGGAAACTTTATACAATAAATAATAATGTCACTAAGTCTTTTTTTTTGGTCTTCTAATAAGATTAGATCCTTATTTTACACAATCTTTTGATTTATGTATTTATCTCAATACCATGAAAATACTCCATTAGTTCATAAGAATGTGAGAAAGAGTTTACGCTGTTATTACGATTTTGCTTTTCCTTACGTTTTGTACGTTTTTCAATAAATACACTTTGTTTAACTTTGAATTTGTCTTTCAAAAAATTATTCAAATGTTTAACGGCAATTTCCTCGAAAACGTTGGAGTTATCAAGTCCTATCAAGTGTACCTTTTATACGTGGAAATGACGCCCTCGTCAGATTTTCTGGTCAGAAGTACCATAACGTTTCGTCCAAAAAAATATGAAAAAAACTCGTCATCAGATACAGGTTCTGCGGCGCCCTCTATGATCTAACGTGATGTAATACATAAATTATTATTTCTTGGAATAAAAAAAGTTTCTCTAGCAAATCTGGTAGAGATCAGTCAAGAGGCTGTTGAGTTATTGCAAAAAAACGAAAAAATAATTTGAATTTTAACACCCTCTATCTTTTTCCACAGCAAGCATATTTGGTTATATCCTCAAATTATGGCCCAAAGAATCTACCCCTGTACTATGGCCTAATATTAATGGTCCACCTTGTATATGCCTAGGATGCCGTAAGAAAGTTATGGACGAATTACTGGAAAAGAAAAAAAAAGTGAATTTTCGTAAAGATTTAACTTTGTTCTTTAATAACTAAAAATAGGAAAACAAAATTTTTAAACAACTTACTTGGATGGGAAATTTAATTTTCTACAAAAAAGTATTCTTGTAAAATTCTCTAAAGCATTGTTTTTGAGTTATTTTGAAAAAACTAGAAAATGGGTTTCTTCGGTTGGCTCTCAAAAACGCACCCCGAAATTTAGTGGCACTTTGTGATCTTTTGGTGTCAAACTAACACATTAAACAATAAAAACCCTTTAACGGAATTATTCCTTTCTATCCCTTAATTTTGGACATATTCAATAGCCTACAGTTTCGAAATGTTTTTAATATAAAATTGATTACTTTGAGTGTTTTCAAAAAAAAATTATTTGCACACACTTCTAATAGAAGGTATGGTTTTAAATTGATCATTTTTAGAGTACACTGCGGAAGGTTTTGTTCAAATCCATGAAGTTCAAAGTATTTCCTTATAGTACAGGATCCGTACTAAAGACGACCTTCATCGATCAGGTAACCGAATGAAATCTATTTTTTTATGGAAAAAAATTCTAACAAAAGTAACGGTGATAGGTTGCTTAACGAAATTTGTTCAAGGCTATATTTAATTGAAAATTCAATATTTATTTTTATCCATACCTTCACCGATCTTCTAACCAAAAAACGTAACACTAATCGAAAGTAAGAAACCTATAGATTATGCAAACACAGGGTTGTTTACGCTTTTCCGTTCAAGGCTATACGGTTACTAGCTTTAAATAGGTGAATCGAAAGTGGTACCTACCTTCGCTGATCTGGTAACCAAATAAATTATATATCAAAATAAAGATAATTTTATTGCGAAACGATAAGTATAAGGTTGCTTGTGAAAAACTGTTCAAGAGTCAGGGTTCTAAGGCTTTGAAATTTAAACATTGAAGCGTATAAAATTGTGCGAGAAAGAGAGTCCATCATATCCAGTGCGATATAGATACTGTTTGCATAATCTATAGGTTTCTTACTTTCGATCAGTTTTATATTTTTTTAGATTAGAAGATCGGTAAAGGTATGGGAAAAAAATTAATTATTGAATTTTCAATTAAATCGAGCCTTGAATATGTTTCGTTAAGCAACCCATCACCGTTACTTTTGTTAGCATTTTTTTTCATAAAAAATAGATTTCATTCGGTTACCTGATCGGTAAAGTCGTCCTTAGTACGGATCTTAGATTATTAATAACGTACCTTTTTCATTTAAATGCCCTGGACCATTTCCACTCGAGATAAATATTGTAAACTTCTATGATTAGGTGCGTGCGGAGACATTACCATAGTCTAATTTCTGGTTAGGCATCAGCTGAATTAAATTTCAAGCTGAGGCGTATATTCAACACAGTGCGTAACGACGTGGATAAGAATATTGTCTTACTAAGGCAGGAGCTATAATAGCCCAAGAGCAAATTAATTTTCATTAATACTATAATTTACCGAGTTACTTTGTGCTGCGGTTTGTAACACCAACAATATCAACGCTAAATTTCAGGGTGGATGGGCAATTTTATAAATACGAAAATATAATTCAGGTCGAAACAAAGCAACGAAAATGTAGTATAGTAGAGACAATAAAAGTAGTGTTTATATTTATAATCTTATTAGTCGATTAGAAAAACGTTAGGACATTATGAAACTTGCATAGGTGTGCGTTTCAAGAAATAAATTATAAATTACTTGTAACAAAATTATGTGCATATGGAATATGAAGTCGTGTATATCTTAGCTTCGTATCTAGAGGGTAGAAATCAGGTCGTACAAGTCAGTGATGAAAGAAAAATATTTAATACGGGTGTGCCACAGGGTACTATACTAGGGCCGTAACGATTCCGTTTTAATAAATGATCTGGCGGCTGTAGCGGACTGCTTTGTGGCACTATTTGCTAATGTATCACTTTTTTATTAAAGATTTTATATGTTCTTTCAAACGTTAACCTCAATTATAGTTAACCATTAATTTTTTGCCTTATGCTGAGTGGTTGATTATCTTATTAATTTGACAGGATGCTTCTATACTATGCTTTCCTCTCTGAGAACAGAAATATATTACATTACATTTTGAAAAATTTTGTTTCCGAGTAATTTTTTGATGAGTAGTACAAAATGCTATTTAGGTCATCAATTTTTTTACTGCAAGCACCGACTACGTTTTTAAGCCCGATCGTTAATAACAGTTGGATGTCTTCAGCATAACGCAGTATTTTGACAGAATTTTCAACTTCGTATTACAATTTCGGTGTATATTAGAAAGGTAATACACCCCAGAGTTGAGTCTTGTAGCATTTCAGATGTAATAGGATACTGACTCGAATAATTATCATTAAAACTTACTATTTGTCGATATTATTTAAATATGGGGGAAAAAACGAATAGATGTTTTATCGAAACTATGACAACTTCGTTTAAACGTGATCTAAAGTATGCCTTGGAAAAATCGAATATAATTAATGTCGCAGCCTTACCATTATCAAGTGATGTGAAAATATAATCTGTAAACACATGGTAAAATTAATAGTCTAAGATCTGGCTGCAAAAAAATCTGGCCAATCGGGCAACAGAATGAAATGTTTTTTAAATGTTAGTACTCACAGTGACCATAAGAAAAACCATTGTGTGCCTGGACAAAACTTGTTCACAAGACTTGTATGTGGTGTCTTCGGAGCAATTTTCCTACAGCAATCATACCAATGGTTCATTACTGTACCTATCTAGTAACAGCTTGAAACTGGAACCAAATTAAAGTTTAAGCATTTTTATGTTAGGAAAAACATATGTGCCACGTCTATGCCTGTTAGAAATACCTGGCACAAAACTTTCTATTTCTCAGTCAGTATACAGAGATAGCTTCACCCATTTTTATTGTTAAAAAACTTTTCCTTTAAGTTTCATACTAAAAGAATTTCATTGTTTCATTTTGACTGCCCGCTGAAACTTACTTAACTCAGTGCGCAATATCTACCAGACATAGTCTACATTTGTTATATCGTTCAATATCTTGTGCATCATCATCTTTTGAGGTAAATTAACTTATTTATTATTCTTTTAATCCTAAACGCACCTTCTGTGCTAGATATTTTTGCTCGATGACCTGTGAGTATTTGTGAAATCTAATTTTGGTTTCCTTTTTTTTTATATAACGAAATAGTTCTGGCAGATTTTTTTTATACGTAATCATTTATCTTTACGCAATCATTTTTTTATCTACAGTCATGTATTTATTCGCCGTTGAATATTTGATTAAAGTATGGAAGATAAATCTTTGTGAATGATTGGACTTTAACAATTAATAAAAATCGATTTGAAATTTGATTCAACCAAAATTATGTGACATTCAAAATTACCTGAATGCCACTTGTTCATTTTTATTCTAATAGCAATGAATTTTGTAGGCTTAAACCACAATTCAGTAAACTTATTAATTAATTTTTCAGTTCAATCCTGAAGCTGTCCTTGTCTTACTGAATCTGGATCTTCACTTGTTTATCATTCCAACTTTAAATTAGCATACTAGCGCCATCTGTTACTTCTCTTGCAATACACCTACAAGTCATCTGGTACAACAAACATTTAAAAGAAGACATCTATATTAAGTGAACAAAATCCTAAAAATCGATAAACAAAATTATAAATCGATAATTCTGATTAAATTGGAACTCATGAATTCACATAAATGATACAGTAGAGTAATTGTGTAGATTTGTATTGTATTTAAAGAATGATTTATGTTACCACTACCAACGACATCTCGCGTAGAGAAGTGTAAGTAGGTTTTAGATCATACACGGTATCCGAACAGGTCGTCATAGTCATTTTCCTGTCGATTTCGTAGCAATACAGACGGTTGCTGACCGATTAACACCTCATCTGGAGTGGTACGGCAAGATACTTTATAATATGTATATAATTTCCTTCTGTAGTATTTGTTGTACATGTATTTGCAATTTAATTGTTGATAATGTTCAATAATCCCGAGGAATAGTCGGGTTTCTCCAGGACATTTACTATTTTTGTTCTGGTTATACTTTCCACACCAGACACGTGGGGTGGAGTAGACTCAGTTGCGTAGAACCATAGCCGTAGTATTTTCAAGACAAGACACCTCGATTTCAAGTGGAGTCATTTAATGTATAACTAAGTCGAACTTTGCGGATATTGAATGTAGGTTGAAATAACTCTTCCTGTTCAATTTCCGTACACTGTGTGGCAGTAGCAACGTGGTATACGAGCCCGAGCGAATTTTAAAGACACGGTGAGAGTTCTGTGTTATATAAAATCATTTATCATTATTTAATTGATAAATTATCTGGTCTTTTATTCCTGTGTCTGGCTAGTTAGCCTTTGCTTTTTGAAATTACCATTTGTGCCTATTTTAACATTGGAAATGTTTATGTTCGTATATGGGGGTCAAGTTACCAGTTTTCGTTCAAGGTCAAAAGACAGCGGTGTCGCGGTCGAGTGAGACTGTCGTATATGCAACGGCTGATATATGCAAATATAATATGGGTTGCATATATCACAGGGGGTCAAGTTACCAGTTTTCTTTTAAGGTCTAAATACAGCAGTGTCGTAATCGAGAGTGGATCGTAGCTGGAAAAAGTTTATGTTTTATGTATGGTGTTACCATTTCCAATGTCCCGATGGTTGCAAGAATTGCAAAATCTGTAAATTTTTTATGTTGATTTCCCATTTAATCATTTGTTTGTTGAAATTTGTAAATATTTAGTATAAATATTTCTTCTGAATATTCATACATTTTTTGATAACATTACTGAATATTTTTTATGACTCATTTGTTCGTTCAATTGTTGATGATGATTTGAATAAATTTTCAAACTTCACATTTTTATTCCTATCTATCGATTTACCCGTAGGAGTTTTGTTCGAACGAACGGAAGTTATGAAGAAAAGGCTTATAAACAATTATGAATTTTGCGGTAATTTTGCAATGACAAATTTAGGGGCGGGTGAATTACATCAGGAGTATTTTTCCCGTAATGTGACAATTTTTTTACTATTTTTACAAAACAAATCGGCGTGCTAAGAGCACCAACACTTTTAATTTATTTGTTGACCTAAAATCACTTGTCTATAAGAGGAACATAATATAAGCAAACGAGAATAAGACTAACTATAACATAATTTAATATCTCACTTATATCACAAGCCCGTTGCCTCCCCTACCGCGGAGGCGAGATAAAGTCGTTTAGTTGTTTTTTTATTTTCTCGATAATAGTTTTAAATAGCTCCCTCTTCGTGAAGATATCACTTGTGATTCTAGACAGCTGTCAGTGATATTATGCATAACTCAAACTTTGGCTTTTTAGTGGCCACATTAATCGATCAAACCAGCTGGTTGGTATATTATAGATATGAATTGGCTCTTAATTATATTCAAAAGTTTAAATAAAGCAAGGAACTTAATTAAGGATTAGCTTAAAGGGCGGTCACCAGTTTTAATTGAAAAAATAATTGAAAAAACATAATTGGAAAAAATCTGATTTAAAGAGACGCGAAATCCTTTTGACCTTTTAAATTGAAAATGGGGAAACGCAATTTAGATCAGGACAACTTTTGCCGTATAATTTAAAAAATATGTAAGCTGTTTTATCCAATAAAGTGCAATGCGTATAATATTAGTTCGTCTATCGAATATTTTCACATGAAATTTTCTCGAAAAGAAAAAGTTCCCTCCATCTTTTATTTTTATTGCGTCTCAATATACTTCGTATTTATTTCGAAAGATAAAAAAGGCCCGGCTTGCTATATTTACCCTTTCAAATTCTCAAATATTATCGACATAGCCTTAGAAAAGAAATGTTCTCTACATATTAAAATTTAACCTTAATATTAACACATCTTGTCATCAAATATAATAAACATTTGATAAAAATTTGAGATCAATTTATTGTTCTGTTTTTGAGTTAGATTTAAATAAAAGAAGACTCTTCTACGGCGTTTGTATCAACATGTTATCATTCAAAATATTGGACCTATAGACATATGGACTCGGAACTTTTTTCCAATCAGTTCTGGATCCACTTTTCCTGGTGCTTTGAAATTTCACATCCAAAAAGACTAGTAGAAATAAAACATAACTCACATGATAAAAATCGAATTAACCTCCCACAAACTCTAATTAATTAATGAAGCAAAAAAACTTAAAGAGCTAAACTGGTACAAAAAAGTTTTCTGTAGGCGTGGATATTCAAAACAAATATAAGATTCTTAAAAAAAGATATAAGTAAAAAAAATAGAAAATGAAAAAAGAAAGCACTACTAGTCTGATGTAATAAACTCAGCTGAAAACAAAAATAAAAAAATATGGGAATTGGTAAACCTAAAATTAAATACAAAAAAGACTCAGTGTTCGAAAATAAATCTAAACTTAAATAATTCACTTATTAGCGACAGTAAAAGAATATCAGATGCATTTGGGCGAAATTTTTCCACGTCTGTAAAAAATCAAATAAATTCCCACTTTTCCAAATCTAACTATAATTATACAGCGCAAGACTCCATTTGAAAACCGATGTTTTTGGTACCATTCAACAGGCAGAAATTAAAAATATAATTCTAAAATTAAAGAAGAAACTTCCACTGGACTTGATGCATCTACTGTCCTAATTCAGAAAAGCACCGACGAACTTAGTGCTTATCTCTTTTTAAAGGTGAATTATTTTTTGTTTGCTTATACTTGTAATGAAACATATTCTTTATAGGATTTTGCCAACAGCAGAAAAAAACTATCTATGAGAACGAAAATAAAAACTATTTGCAAGATTATTGATTTGCATTCTTTCGATAACCTGAATTCTCGTTATGCCAGCAGTTAAAATCCTAAAATCAATTTATCTTTCTTATTGGTTACTTCTCATTCTAACACTAGTTTCTACGCCTATACAGAATAAACCAGTATTCACACAACCCCCTACGGCCATGAAGATTTAGTTAAAATGAGAACAAAGGCCTAAAACGAATTTATTTACATACCTCGTCTCTTGGAAAATGTTTCATTTAAATGGATTACATTTTCATGAAATCTATCATCAGAAAGGCACAAAGCCACAATGTTCCATGCAAAAAAAAAGGTAGGCAACACATAGGTAATAATCTGTTGTGAATGTTAGATTTTATGAAAATGTAGAATGAAAAATTTCCCAAAAGACGAGGCATGTAAATAAATTCATTTTAGGCCTCTGTTCTCATTTTAACTGAATCTTCATGGCTGCAGGGGGTTGTGTGGATACTGGTTTATTCTGCATAGCCGTAGGGGACTGTGTAGAAACTAGTGTTAGAATGAGAATTGTCCAATAAGAAAGACAAATTGATTTTAGGATTTTAATTGCTAGCATAACCAGAATTCAGGTTATCGAAAGAATTCAAAGATTGTAGATCAACAATTTTACAAATAGTTTTTATTTTAGTTATAAATAGTTTTTTCTGCTGTTTGCAAAATCCTATAAAGAGTATGTTTCAGTAGTGCTTATCTTGCCACATTAATTAATAAATCAGTTACATCAGGTATATTTTCAAAAATTTTAGAAAACGCAGTCTATATTATTAGGCTAATAGACTACTTAAATAAGAACATTTTAACATATAGCCCAGCATGGCTTCCTCAAAGGCCACTACTGCAGAAATAACCCAATTTATAAACAACAAATTAGATAATGGAGACTTTATAGTTGGAGTCTTTTTTTATTTATCTCATGCATTTGCTACACTAAATGCAAGCTTCCTATCAAAAAAACTAGATGCAATGGGTATACGAGGCCCTATTAATAACGCAGCCATACAAAAAAAATGTTCGCTTCCACCAACGAAACCTAGTACACCCTAGGTTTTTGGGGTCGCTGAATCCGAATCCGAGGTCGGTTTGACTGTATCAGGTCGCGTTAAGGTCATTTCAAGGTCAGATCATTAGGTTTCGACAATAAATTTGAAAAAATTTGTGTATAGGTGTTTGAGGTCGCTGAATCCAAATCCGAGGACGGTTTGTCGGTATCAGGTCGCGTTAAGGTCATTTCAAGGTCAAATCATTAGATTTTGACAGAAAAATTTGAAAAAATTTGTACATAGGTTTTTAAGGTCGCTGAATCCAAATCCGAGGTCGGTTTGTCGGTATCGGGTCGCATTAAGGTTATTTCAAGGTCGAATTGTAGAAAAACTGACAAATATATTTACCTGTTATTTCACGCATAAGCAGAGGATGTATAAGATGTATAACAAGTATACGATCGCGTAAAAAGCTAGATTTTTGATATATAAATATTAATTTGTACCTCGACAAGCTGATGAGCGGCTCATTCTACACATTCCCTTTCAGGACAGTTGTCACCGACATCTTGATGAGGCAGCGGGTAAAGACTAATTTGCCGAAAAAATGCTTTACAGTAGATTTATTCTTATTTATTACCTCATTCATTTATAAAATTTAAAGATGCATAAGGAATGACTTAAACATTTTTAAAAATGGTTAATGAAAACAAAATGCACTTTAAAAAGTTTACAAAGGAACGATGTCGTAAATAGGAGTAGATTTACGGTAAATATATTTTTATCTTGAAAGTGGTCTCATAAAAGGCATTGCTGAAGCTACGAGAATAGCTGTATATTGAAATCGGGCACTTTGTCCAAATAAGTTATTTTCGACCAAATGTCTAGAAAAGCAAAATGGTTCAGGTAGACAAAAGAATCCATGAGAATAAAGTGGACATTACGACTACAACACCCTTGATTACAAGATATGGACACGCTCGACTATGTGCATAGCTCGTAAAATTAAATGTCTTTGATTTGCAAATAGACCAAGTTCACAACGTGAGAGTAACTTAACAATCTAGTAAGAGAGTTGGAAAAATCGCGAAATAACAGGTGAATATTTTTGTCAGGTTTTCCGCCATTCGACCATGAAATGACCTTAACGCGACCTGATACCGACAAGCCGTCCTCGAATTTGGATTCAGCGACCTCAAAAACCTATTTACAAATTTGTTTCAAATTTTTCTGTCGAAATCTAATGATTTGACCTTGAAATGACCTTAACGCGACCTGATACTGACAAACCGGCCTCGGATTTGGATTCGGCGACCTCAATAACCTATATATAATTTATTTTCAAATTCTTCTGTCGAAATCTAATGATATGACCTTGAAATGACCTTAACGCGACCTGATACCGACAAACCGACCTCGGATTCGGATTTAGCGACCCCAAAAACCTTGGGTGTACTAGGTTTCGTTGGTGGAAGCGAAATTTTGTTGTTTTTTTTTGTGTGGCTGTGTAATTGGTTAATTAGACCAGTGACTTTAATTTATAAAAGCGTTCATTTAGATTTTATGTTCTATTCTTACTAAAAATACATTTTATATATAGACCAGTGACTTTAGGCCAAAAAATAAATCAAAAGTGTTGTTGCTCTCACGCAGATTTTTTTTTTTTTTTTGTAAAAATAGTAAAAAAGCTTACCACACTACGGAAGTAATACTCTTGATGTAATTCACCCGCCGCTTTTGTTATTGCAAAATTACCGCAAAATTCATAATTGTTTATAAGCTTTTTTCTTTATAACGTTCTAATAGTCCGATTTCCTAAGCGCTTTTTACTCGGGAATATATGTATTTTTTTAAATAATTGGTCCCATTATGCTTCAATAAATAATACTAGTTTTACACAGCAAAAACTGGCGAATTTTTGCAAGTTTTCAGTTCCACATTCAAAGTTTCATAATCATACGAATTCACCTTTTGTGGATTATTTTAAGCTGAGATTTTAGTTTTGGCACTGTTGAGACTTTGGTAATTAACATTTTAAAAAAATTCGAAATGAAGGCTATATGTCAGTTATATTTATTTATTAAAAATGTATACCAATGCATCGCATCGAAAAAAGCGAATGGTAACACTGGTAGGCGAAGATACACCTTACAATTCCACTAATATCAGCCCCACTACTGAACATGCGTACTGTTGTACGAGCAGTAGTAGAGATTCATAATAATTCTTTTTTCAGTGTAATGCGTACGAAAAAATATAAACAATGTAACTTCAGATAGTAAAGAGTCTGACATATAGCCTCCATTTCGAATTTTTCGATAATGTTGATTGATTGATTTGCCAGCGTAAGGTGAGCATGCTGCCGATTCTGGTCATGGAGATTTGTTCCACCACGCAGCCCGATCGCCCCCCGAACGGCCAACTGCAGTCGCCCAGTCGTCTATTACATATTCATGCGATGACTGGGCGGCTCCACCCGATCGACCAACGGGCGATCTAACCGTGTGCCGGAACAAACCCTCGATGCTTTTATATACCGCCGGACCGGCTGCATACGCTGGATTGGACATTGGACATGCTTGTTGTCAGCAGCGAGAGCCGCATGACGCATGGGGTAGGAATATAGGATGGAGCGTATAGGTGTTTGTGAGATGCTTCTTCTTGGTTTCCATCTGTCTTCATCGGATGGGAAGTGTAGGCGTTTGTGAAATGCTTCTTTTTAGTTTCTGTCTGTGATTATTTTCTATTCTTCTTCTGAGTTTTCTGTTTCTGAGTCTGGCATTGTGTATATCCTTAATATTTCTTTATTGCATTCTTTTGTTGTGCCGTTCTTTCCTATTGTGTATGATCCTCTCGATTGTTGTTAACCATGTGTAGCATGGCCTCCCTATTTTTAGTTTGTTGCTGTTCAGTCTTAGCGCTTTCTTTAGTAGGTGTGTCATGTCTCGTCTTTGGACGTGTCCTCAGTATTCCATTGCGTATGATTCTATTCGTTTGATTATTGTTTTTTCCTCTTGTAATGTTGACGTTTTCCGTCGTTTTTGTGGTTTTCCAGTTTTTGATAGCAGTTGGATAATGTCCCTTTCAACTCTTCTCGGGCTTCTTCTGTTGGCCTTTGTCGTTGCTGCGTTTTTGACTCCATATGTCATCGTAGGCATCATGGTGGTTGTGTATATTTTTTGGTTAGGCTCCAAACACATGGAGCAAGAGCCTAACCTGCCTTGATACATGGAGCAACGGAAATCTGAACTCTCAAATAAACCATATTCTAGTAGATAGAAAAACAAAGGACAAGTCTGAACAGTGCCAAAACTAAAATCGTTGATATCTCGGCTGAAAATGGTCCCAAAAGGGTCCACAAAAAATGGAATCAACGTTTTTTTCTGACGAATCTAATGCCGTTTGGATTTCGTTAAAATTTACATAATTAAAAAAGTTATTGCAATTTTTGTTACTTGAAAATTTTATTTTTCATAAATAAATAATGTTAATTTATTGAAAAAAAAAATGTTTTTTTCAATAAAAATACTAACTAAAAGTACTAACCAAACCATGTAATTTCCCGCAATCGTGATAAAAAAGTGCCTTGGTCCAAAGTTATAAGAAAATTAAATTCATATTCATATTTTGCAAAATTTTGCACCTATAATAAAACGGACACCGGGAGTCTATTTGGTAACCATTGAAGTGTATGCATACAAAGTTTTGAGTAATCTAACTAAACAATTCGTATAATTATATATAATCAAAATTTGCAAAAATTCGCCAGTCTTTGCTATATGAAAATAGTATTTATTATACAAGCATAATGGAACCAATTTCCTTTAAAAGTACATGTATCCCCGAGTAGAATGAGCTTTAGATAGATCAAATCGGACGATTAGAAGAAGTTATAAAGAAAAAGGCTTATAAACAATTATGCATTTTGCGGTAATTTTGCAATAACAAATATAGCGGCGGTGAATTACATCAAGAGTATTTTTCTCGTAATGTGGCTAATTTGTTACCATTTTTACAAAAAAAATCGGCGTGCTAAGAGCAACAACACTTTAATTTATTTTTTGGCCTAAAATTACTGATCTAAATATCATATACTCGGACGATTACGACTATGAAATTAGCACTCCTCAGGGATGTGTACTTGGACCACTATTATTTTTGCGGTACATGAACGACCTGCCACTCTATATACAAGATGGCAGTCAAAGACGAACTACAGTCAAAAGTAAATAGTACAATAAAACAATTTTCTGAATGGTATTCACGAAATCGCCTAATTATAAATCCAGAAAAAACCACATGTCCAGGAATTACAGGTTTGTACAGAAAAGCATCTACGTCTGTCTTAAATTTTTATTATGCCACAGTTATACTCTACAATATCCTACAATATTATATCATGGGGGCAGACAACAGAAATTTCACGGGTTTTTATTCTGCAAAAAAGGATAATTCGACTCCTGTTCAATCTGCCATACACACAATCTTGTAGAAATATATCACATCGAGAAATATACTCACTGTAACAGGAATTTACATCTTAAAACTCATGATTTTTATCCACGACAAACGGGCTGATTTCACAAAGTTTGACATTAACCCATACTCAACGCGAAATAAAAATAATATTTATATAGATAAAATTATTCCACACCTAGCATAAAAAGTCACTTATCATGCACGAACCTCATATTACAACATGCTTCCTACAGAGCTAAGAGGTACACAATCCACCATCAGCTACAAAAATAAATTGAAACAGTTCTTGTTACGGCACTGCTTTTATGATCTGAATAAATTTGTATCTTTTCTAAACGAAGCCAACTAAATGTTTTTTTTGTCAGTATCAACAGCCTAAAATTAGCTGCAGTATGTTTTAATTGTTTTATTTAATAGTTTTAAAATTTATGTTTTTTGTTCTCCCATTTTATATGTCTATGTCCTTAAGTTTTATCTAGTAATGAATAGTCAATGTTAACCTGAATTTCTTTATGTAATTTATGTATAGGTTAGTTGCTCAAGTACGTATGACAGTTTAACACCTTTATGTGACGAAGTTCATCCATATCTCATGTATATGACAAAAAAGGTAACAAGGGATTTCATTTGATTTGTAAGTAGACACCAGACACCCTGTATAATATTGAGATTGAAACTAAAGTAAAGAGGCAGTATAATACCAGAAAATTAACGTGGTGAAAATACTAACCTATCTATTTATGACTTTCAAATTTAGACAATTTTCATTTAAGTTTCGCACAAGTAATCTTGTCCTCTATAGTAAACCAGTCGTAAACATGTCAATTTCTCAGAACAATGACAATTTTGTTCTTATTATTATTTTAGTAGCAATTAAGCAATGTTTATGTCTAAAATCCACGGATAATTTTAGAATGTCGTTGTCACTATCTGATACAATTATTGTTATTTTCTACTAAGTATGTGTGTGGTGTTTATGTTAGCGTTTAAAAATTCCCAAACATTTTTTGATGTCTCAAAGCTGTAATATCATGGTTGTAATTGATTTAGTATTTGTGTAGAAACTATATAACTCCTTTTTGTTTCAGAATTACCTGTATGCACCTGCCATTGCAATCGAAATGGCTGTACGTCGGAACAGAGAGGGGAAATGTCCATGTAGTGCAAATAGAAAATTTTAATCTTTCCGGTTATGTTATAAATTGGAACAAAGCCATAGAAGTGTAAGTAAACATTTTTATAATGAGTAAAATAGTAGCAATAGTAAAATAATTGTGCTTTAAAGATTTTAATACTGGAATCTTTTTTGTTAAAATAGCATTCGTAACTGGTTACCGAGTCACAATGATTTAGCCAGTATAGTCCCTTGACGGCAAACACCTCCAAATTATACGCTTTCTCTCTTCGGAAACTTAATATGTAGTGATTTTTTTTAATAAACCACTTCAAAAATATTAAAAAATTGTAAAAAGTATAAAATCAAGTTTCATTTATATTTGTAAAGGTCATTACTTTCGGTCTCCGTTAAACTTTAACCGTCTGCGTCTGCCACATCATTGAATGTACAATTGTTTCCATGGTAACTGAATCGGTCTGACCGATGGTTAACGTTTAACAGAGACCGAAAGTAACGGCTCTAAGAGTATAAATGTTCTATCTATGCAAAAATGTAATAATAACCAAATATAATGGATTCAAGAGAGATCGTCAGGAAATTTCTATACACAATTCCAAAGAGAAAAGTTGAAAAATTCAAAAACTGCAGATCTAGATTTATTCTTAAAAAAGTTGGTAATATACTGTTTAAACTATTTTCAGGTTCCATTGCAAAATTATAACTAACTTGTGATATTAAGAAGAGTTGATAGTGTTACAAATTTTTAGCAAAATATAGTTGTTTAAATAAATTGTAATTTTGTAAGCATTTGATTATTTATTTACTTTAATTAATTGAATTAATTTAATTAATTAAATTAATTTAGTTAATTTAATTACATTAATTGCATTAATTTAATTATTCAATTAATTTTATTAATTTAAATAATTTAATTAATTTGATTTATTTAATTGATTTATTTATTTAAATAAATTTCATTAATTTAATTAATTCAGTTAAATTGACTAGTTTCATTAGTTCAATTAATCTCATTAATTTCATTAATTAATTTAATTAATTTCATTAATTCAATTTAATAAATTTCACTAATTATTATTTCATTTGTATATAGAAATCGCATATTTAGTACACTCTAATCTACTATCTAACATTTTCAATTAATATTTTTATTTCAGGTCAAGGAAAACACATCCTGGACCAATAGTACATTTAAGTGATAACCCTTTAGACGCTAGCAAAGTGAGTTTCTATTCCACGAGAATCCTATAAACCGAATACATCACCAAGTAACATGTTTTTGTTTCAGTTATTAATAGGATTTGAAAGTGGATTGGTAGCTTTATGGGATTTGAGAAACAAAATGGTCGATATGAGGTGGCTGACTAATGAATTGAGATCTATAGCTTGGCACCACGAAGGGAAGCAGTTCATGTGTTCCCACGTGGACGGTACCCTGACCACATGGAGTTTAAAGTCGCCTTCAAAATATATTCATATATCCCAACCACATGGTATGATTGTTAATTTTGTTTGTTTCAAATGTCTTTCACTGCATTAATTTCTGTTTTCCAGCAAAATTAACCAAAGATGGGAAGCCGGAACAATGCAAACCAATTACTAAAGTAGAATGGAAATCGTCTAGAACAGGGTAATCTTAGTTTTCTGTGCTGTACATCCGACATCATTAACGTTAATTTCTGTCCGTAGGGAGGCATATGTGATATTTTCTGGAGGAATGCCTTATGATCAAGCGAGTAGAACCCCCTGTATAACCGTTGTATATAGTAAAACGACGACTGTGTTAGAAATGGAACATAATGTTGTAGATTTTATTACGCTCTGTGAATCTCCTTATACTAGTGGTAAGTGTAGTTCTCATACTTCCGGAAATTCGATTTTATTCTGAATTATAAAGACCAAATACTGTCGTATAGTTCACTCCATATTTACATGGCTCATAAAAAACTCAAAGCTGCCGACCGAGCTGATATAAGGGGAGACCGGACCTGCTTTATTTTTCTACATTTTATAAAATAATAATAATAATGTATTAATTAATAGATAAAACATCATTACTCGGAGATAAGCCTCTTTTAACTAATATTTCTAACTCTTGTGAGATAGTTACGCGAACGGCATACCCAGGGAACAGATAAACAGCGCCGGACTTTGAATTTATCTGTCAATGTCGCGAAGGACTGGCAATGCGTCGACTAATGCATAAGATATCCCTATCTTGACGCAGAACAGCCATTAAGTTTCTACCGAAAACACAATTTTTAAAATTCTAATATTATTTTCTTGCAATATTAACGACATTAACATACTGAAAGTACTATATCAATCTTTTGTTCGATCCAAATTGGAAATATAACTACCTATACATATACAAAACATAGAGGGAATTCAAAGGCGTTTTTTGAAGGTTTTAAGTTATAAGGGACAACAATCATAACGGCCGCATTAGCGAATATTAATAAATCCGAATTCAGTATGAATCTTCTTTAAATTTCAATATCTGCTATCACCGCAGTATATTCATGTGAAAGCGACTAATGCAATTATCATCGGCGTAAAAAACATGCGATTTGCAATATTTTATATGTTTGCTTAAGTTGGCATTGTATATTGTAAAAAACAATGGGCCAAGAATAGATTCCTGAGGCACCTCATTTACAAATAATTTGATAGATGACCCTCGAGTACGGTTATAAATCTAGAGAAATATGTGACATTCTCCGTATCTGGGGAAATATGCAATATAGTAAGGAATAGTGTACATTGAATACCTCTCAATAAACAATTATATCTGCGCTAACTTAGTAAAAATTGTCAATTTTCGACGAGGCGGAATTTAAATTTAATTTGTTTTTTTTTTTTCGTAATAACTTCGTTATAAGACACTCATTAATTAGATACAATTCTTTTGTCATAGAATTACAAGAACCGTATGCAATAATAGCTCTGCTACAGAACGATTTGGTGGTAATGGACCTTCAAACCTCCGGTTTTCCATGCCTGGAAAACCCATACCCTATGGACATCCACGAATCTCCGGTGACTTGCTGTAGTTACTTGGCGGATTGCCCGGCTGATCTCATTCCTGCATTCTACTCAGTGGGGAGAGCGGGGGCCATGAAAAGAACCGGATTTTCAGAGATGGACTGGCCTATCAGCGGCGGGACGTGGCCGGCGCAGGCGTGTACGTACGCGGAAGTAATCTTGACCGGGTAAGTGAACGCTTATCTTCTAAAGTATTCGTTAATGCTTGTGTTTAGTAACCCAGAAGATGGGTGAAGCCATCGCCGTTTCAAGAATTCGTTAAAAGCTAAATTTAAGTCTTTATTATTTCCAGACATGCGGATGGGAGTATAAAATTCTGGGACGCCAGCGCAGGCACGTTGCAAGTTCTTTACAAACTTAAGACGGCCAAGGTGTTCGAGAAGCCAAAATCAAGGTCCCTAGACAGCGAGGACGACCCCTTTGCGATACAGATCATTTCCTTGTGCCCTGAATCGAGGAAATTATGCGTCGCTGGGGCTTCCAGCCAAGTTATCTTGTTCACTTACAGGAAAACCGAAACCAGCGACGAGGTGACTGTTTTAGAGATACCTATAATTTACGAGGTTCCTGAGGAAGGAGAGATTTCGCCTGACTGCCAATTTTCGGGACCCGGGAGCGCTGGATCTGGCAGCAAACTAGACATTTTAGACTTAGACAATAAAAAGGTAAGGTTATCGCCTCGAGTGTATTGCTGGAAAGCAACCTCTACGCCCGTAACTTTTACGTCAGAGAAACTATTATAGTTTTATTATAACCTGTATAAATATTTTAATTACAGGACGGACCTACGTTGAAGGTCAGAGGTGGGAACCAAAAAAAACCTCCCGGTTTTCAAGTCCAGCTGGTCTGTTTAACTCCTTGGAATAATGGGGAACCTCCTAGTCATATTACTTCTTTAACAATTAATAGTTCGTATGGATTGTAAGTATTTTTTTCATTACGTATTACAGCATCCTAAATAATTGTAACTGGGTTTAAGAGGCGTTTCTGGAAGTAATCTAAATTCTTTTCAAATTACACCACCCTGTATCATATGTTTGTAAGAACTTTTTGTCTTAGAATAAGGTAAGAATTCGTCTCTTAAAGTATTTTACAATCTCTTAGCCAGCATTTAAAAATTTTGGAGGTACTGTTCTCGGTGCCCTCCAAATTCCGGGTGTAATTAGATTCATGTCATTAAAAAAAACTGGTGTTAGGGAACGATAAGACAAACAAAAAATCCTTATTTAATATGGGGTCTAAAGCTCATAGTTTTGAAGAAAAAAAATAAACAAAAATTTCGCAAATTTTCAATAAAATCTTTTGAGAACTGCTGGAATATTGAGGTAGGTTTAGATCGTCGCGCGTGTCTTTGTCTATGAGACTCAATATTTGTGTAGATAGCTATAAAATGTCGGCGGTCTTTAGCGGTGCAGTAAATAAGATGAAAGACGTCGACGTTTTCTGAGTGTTTAGTAGATCTGATCTAAAGAAAACTATACTCTCTCTCCCTTGTGCAATATTTTAGTTTCTATGGGTGTTTCGTTATGTACACACGTCCAACGTCCAACCGCCGTTCGTTGTTTTTGTTATTTTTGAATTTCGGGTCGCTGTGTATTTATAGTGAAGATTTATTTTATTGACTTTACCGTTCAAGTCGTTAAATTCTTGATTACGTACAGACACAACTTACTTGTTCGTTTTTTCTGTATTCCGTTTTGGATTTTGGACCAAGTTTTTCTTTTATTTTTCTTAATTGACAACGTTAGTTGATAGTTTATTGTTTAGTGTTGAACGGAGTACGTATGTCCTTAATTCGACGTACCGAACTGTGTATTGATGCAGATGCAGATTTCGAATAATTTACTTAGGTAAGCTTTTAACCCAGGACACTCATTTATGTTACAAACGTTAATAAATCACATTTAAATATTCTAAACTATAAACATTAATCCAATATTTTGTTCCAAATTAAAAGACACACATGTAAAGAAATGCTCTGTTTAAACTTCTACGGCCATTATTTGCTTGCAGTTGTACAGGAAAAGATAACGAATTATTTACCTCTTTATAATTGCCTCAGTTCGGTTGAGGCGGTGCATCAAAGGCGGTCGATGATCCAAGGCCTTTGCACTTTTTATGACAATTTAAAAGTTGTATAATGGGGAACTACAAGTTCATTGACCAAGAAAAGCAGTGGTTCTCAATTATTTTCTACATTAATATTAAAAAATATATTAAAAAGGTTGACCTAGGTCAGTTTTTTTCAAAGTGGCCCTAGAGGGAAAAGTCATAAAGGTTTTTTGTTTGTCTAGTGGGTCCTCATTGCCAGTTTTTTTAATGACATGAAACTGATTACACCCTGTATGTAAATTTGTTATTCATTGTAAAGTCCGTCTGGTCCACATACAGCAGTCTCCTCCGTTGGCCCGCCATTTTCTAAAAATGGCGGGCATGTAACTCGCCATGTTTCCAACATGGCGGACAAATTCGAAACATTCCGCGGAGCCTCAGCATTTGATTTTGATAAAACTTGCCCAAAATAAACTGTGTGGGGCGACGTGCGTTACAGTGAAGTGTGAGAAAATATGAATTTCTTCAGGATGGCGTACGGTAACGAGGCAGGCATTGTGATAATAGATATAGAACAGAGGGTGTGCCTCCTGAACGTCGGAAGTCCCGATCTGTACGGCGCCCAAGATCCGTATTCTAGGGTGCCCAGGAGTCCGAAGAAGGGGCTGGCCGTAACGGACACGCTTCCCATCAACATGGACCGCGACGAGCGACAACCACGCAGTCCCAGTATAGACCAGGTTAGTGCGAAAAATTATACGTAGACTGCTAACATTCACGATATTTTTTATGGGCATGATGATTTTTGACGACGTTTTGAGTTTTTAGTTTTTTTTTCACCATAACTTGTCATTTAGGAAGTTGAGCTCATAAAATGAAGACTGCATTGAGGATGTTGCGGGAGGGGTATTATTTAGAGGAAAGTTTCTGGATTATGTCGCAATAGTGAATATATTGTCATATGAAGGCCAAATAATCAGAGAACTATTGTTGGGTAACGAAGGAAGTTTGAATTAAGGGTGAAATGTTAAATCATAACATTTTTTTTTTGTAGATATATAGAGACCACAGTATTTTTTAAAACAATCCCAAAAAGCTCTAATACCGATATGGTAGCACAGATTTACTTAGTTAACACTTTAAAGAAAAATATTCTTCAATGGAAAATGGTATTCGTGAAGTTGTTCCACAGCTCGTTAAGACAACTTCTCTGCAAGATGTGCTCGACCAATGCCAATGTGTTTAATAATTATTATTAATTATATTAATAATTTTAGTTCGACCTCCAGTCCTCGATATCAATTATTTATACCACGTAGTAGACCTCTATTACATGTATCATCCACTATTTTTAAAGAAACCGATCCTGTGTTCCTGAACTATCCAGCTACCCGTTCCATGCTAATGCTTTCATTGACGTTTAGTGCAAGTATCGTCCACGTCACATTGCTGTCAATCTGATGGTATTTCGTAAGTAAATTAATTATTTCCTTATTATATAATCTTTTAGCTATGGGTAAACATAAGAAACGAAGCCGATCATCAAGTAGTGATGAGGAAATTTCTAAAAGAGCCTTGTTAAAGAGGTTAGATAAGCTAGAAATCCGCCGTCTGAAATCACGTAGGTCACGTGAGCGATCTGTGTCTACCAGGCCGCGTTCGAGAAGCCGAAGCCGTTACACCGGCAGAGGCAGTGTAAAGTGGCCAAGATCTCGTTCACCAATGCGAGTGAGGAATCTCCTGCAGTGTAGCAACGAGCTGATGCGGAGAGATATTCACAATACCCCGCGTGTAGAACGAGTGGAGCAGACAGGGTCGCACTCAAGCCGCCGTAGCTTATCTGTGGAGCGACGCTCGCATGTGTCGACAAATGCAGAGTATACTGACGAGGAGTTCAACTTGCATGTTGAAAATCCTGAACGGTTATATAGTCCTGCAAGGGAAAAATTGCCGAATGACAGTAACGAAGGTGGTACCCCCCCATTAATAATTAGTAATGATATAGAGTTGGGTGATGATTTGTTATACATATTTGGATATGATTCAAAGGAGTTCGAAAAATTTGTGTTTCAATTTCATAGCGCGCTATGTTCTCGCTGGGAGCATACATTAACTCACGGCCTACCTGATGGGAACAAGACGGTACTAACTGAGCGTTATAAAATACCTACAAATTTACCCTCCTTAGTTCCCCCGGAAGTAAACGCAGAGATACTTGCGATCATGTCACCACTGCATAAGAAAAGGGACTCTGGGTATATAATAATCCAAAAACAAATTGCCCAAAGCCTCTCAGCTCTTGGACAAAGTATAAATATATTTCTTGAAGACGGTACGAATATATCTAAGAACATAAAAGAAAAATTACTTACACCCCTTTGGGATTCTGGAATGAATCTTGCAAATTTATTTTTTAATCTATCCCAAACTAGACGTACTTTAATTTCACAAACTTTAAATAGACAAGTGAAGGAAATTATTGACAATACTAGTCCGGATGTTTTTTATTTCGGATCAGAATTTGGCGAAAAGATTAAATTAACCAAATTGCTGGAAAAGGCCGGAAAGGATTTGCTTTCAACGCATGCATTTACCAGAACAGTAAATAACTTACCCAATGTCAATACCAAAAATACCTCTTTTGGAGGAGAAAAACGAGGGGGGAGGCAATCAAATACGGAAAACTGCCGTCGCCTGGCTCGTCAAGGGAGGGTGGCGAAACCGTACAAGGGGCAACAATCCTCGAAATACGAGAGGATTTACTCAAGGAAAAAGAAGTAACACAGGTAAGTGTAAAAATGCAGGCTGGATGATTAGAACATTTTGTTACAGATTGGCAACAAATGACTTCTAATTCAGTTATTTTATCTTGAGTTAAGGGATATAAAATACCTTTTAAAACTTTGCCTTTGCCTTCCGACGTTTTACCTTCTTCAAGAACACAAGAAATATCGGAATCTATTAATGAGTTTTTAGAAGAGGGTGCAATTTCTAAATGTAAAGTGGTGGAGGGCCAATTCATTTCCAATATTTTTCAGGTGGATAAACCAAACGGCAAAAAACGATTCATACTTAACCTTAAAAAATTAAATACGTACGTCGAAGCTCCACATTTTAAAATGGAGAACTATTGGATGGTTTCCTGCCTGATTCGAAAGAATACGTATATGTCAACGATTGATTTAAAAGATGCATATTTTTTAATTTCAGTAGCTAAGTCACCCAGAAAATACCTAGGGTTTTATTTTCGAAATGGGTTATATGAATTCACCTGCATGCCGTTTGGTTTATCACATGCTCCTTATACGTTTACAAAATTGCAAAAACCTGCCGTAACTAAACTTAGGAGTCAAGGAATTTTGTGTGTCAATTATTTGGACGATTTTATAATCATGGGCGACTCGGAGCACAATGTCCAAAAAACACATTCACAACCATCAATCTGTTATCCTCTCTGAGTCTTATAGTAAATAGAGACAAAAGTTGTTTGAATCCCTCCAGAAAACGAAAAATTTTAGGGTTTGTTTTTAATCCCCAAAATATGACTTTGAATTTGACAATTGAAAAACGCTTAAAGTTAAAACAGTCCATAAAGTTTTTCTTAGGCGCTCACACATGTAAAATAAGACAATGGGCTCAGTTCATAGGTTTGCTGATTTCAGCATGTCCAGCGGTACAATACGGTTGGTTATACACCAAATCATTGGGAAGAGAGAAGATATTCCCTCTGCAAGCAAACCATATGAATTATGACGCCCAGATGACCTTATCTTCCAAAATTAAACCCGATTTGTTATGGTGGTACACTAATATTATTAGCGCATTCAATAACATAAGACAGGACACGTTCAGTTTGGAAATATTCACAGACTCTTCTTTAACTGGTTGGGGTGCCTGCACCAAGGAACTGTTCACACACGGGTGGTGGTCCGTGAAAGATAAAGTGCACCATATAAACTATTTAGAATTAAAGGCCATATTTTTCGGGTTAAGGTGTTTCGATGCAAACCTTATAAGATGTAATATTTTAATACGAAGCGACAACACTACTGCCCTATCATATATAAATAGGATGGGTAGTGTACAGCATAAAAAGCTTTGCGATTTAACTAAGGAAATATGGCAATGGTGCGAGACAAGACATTTATTTTTATTCGCGTCCTATATTAGTTCTCAGCAGAACTGGAAGGCTGATCAAGAATCAAGAACCTTGCCAACAGACACCGAGTGGTCATTGGCTAATTATGCTTTTAATAGAATTATCAGGAAATGGGGTAAACCAGATGTGGATCTTTTTGCATCAATCATAAATAATAAATGTAAAAAATATGTTTCTTATTTACCCGATCCATATTCGATGGCTGTTAATGCATTCACGATCAGCTGGAAAAAATTTTAATTTTACATTTTTCCTCCTTTCAGTGTGATTTTAAGGGTTATTCAAAAGATTATTGAGGACAATGCTGAAGGTGTTGTGGTAGTCCCTTGGTGGCCATCCCAACCATGGTTTCCCCTTCTTATGAAACCTAAGATGGATTATTTGCTTTTCGATACCGATTCTAATTTGCTTACTTCCCCTTTTAGCACAGAGCATCCAATGGCCAGGAAGCTTACCCTAGTTACCGTCAAATTATCTGGAAGGCATTTGAATTAAAAAATTATCCAGAATGCACAATTCAGACAACAATACATTCTATATCCACGGGAACTGTAAAGCAATATAAAACTACTTACAAGCTTTGGTGGTCATTCTGTCAAAAACACAAACTTTCAGTTTACAACTCTGGAGTAAGTGAAGTTTTACAGTTTCTACAACATATTTTAGACATTAAAGATATCCAATATGGAACACTAAACTCTCATCGATCGGCGTTATCCTTAATTTTAACAGAAAAGATAGTTGACGATTTTCGAGTTAAAAGATTTCTTAAAGGTGTGGCAAATCTGAGACCTACCGCTCCACGATATAATCACGTCTGGGACACTGAACCAGTTGTACAGTATTTGAAATCGATGTTTCCCTATAATACCTTAACTTTAAAACATTTGTCAATTAAACTCGTAGCGAGATTACTAACTCTAATATCAGGACAACGCATACAAGCAATATCTATGATAAAGACTGATAACATATACAGTTCTAGAACTGGCTATCAGATTTTTATACCTGACATAATAAAATTCTCAGGTCCCGGCAAAAACCAGCCCTGCTTGCAAGTCCCCTTTTTTGGGGAAGATCCTTCTTTGTGTGTGGGATCTGTTTTAAAATTCTACTTAGAATCTACTATAAAATTCAGAACACCCGACCAGCAAAAATTGTTTCTGATACCACGACCACCTTATAGGTGTGCGTCAAAACAAACTATTAGCAAGAGGGTTAAAGAACTATTGACATATGCAGGTATCAACATCGAAGAATTTCATGCCCATTCAACTAGGCATGCCTCTACTTCGGCAGCTTGTAGGAAAGGAGTGTCTTTGGATATCATATGTCAAACTGCAGGATGGTCAACAAATTCTAGTACCTTTGCGAGATACTATAATCGCCCAAATTGTTTTTATTATTATAATGTCCATTACGAAAATATATACTTTATTAATCTTTGCAACTTGTCTTTAAACATCTACGTGGTATAAATAATTGATATCGAGGACTGGAGGTCGAACTAAAATTATTAGATCAAACGAACTTACCTGTGAAGTTCGATCATAATTTTAGGAGACCTCCAGTCCGAAGATATCAATTCCCACCCGCTCCCTTGACTTAGTCTCCCAGAGGTTGCAAAGATTGGTATTTAAACAAAATGAAAGCATTAGCATGGAACGGGTAGCTGGATAGTTCAGGAACACAGGATCGGTTTCTTTAAAAATAGTGGATGATACATGTAATAGAGGTCTACTACGTGGTATAAATAATTGATATCTTCGGACTGGAGGTCTCCTAAAATTATGATCGAACTTCACAGGTAAGTTCGTTTGATCTAATAATTTTGGTTGGTCAATTTGACTTAGCCCATGCCATACAAAGACTAGTTTCGAAGTACTTATTGCATATGAATATCAAAACTTGCACTGCTGACCTACAATTCAGTAGTGTATATACATACCTTAATTACAAAAATATTAAATACACTTCTAAAAATGTTACTTGGAGTTCATCTCAGAATTCGAACTTCTGGCTCAGAGTTCTGATTTATAACTCATAATTCTCTAACTTATGCCTCAGATTTCTGACTTCTATCTCAGAATTTTGACATCTATCTCAAAATTCTTACTTCTTTCTCAGAATTCTGACTTATAACTCGGACTTCTGATTGAAGAGTCGAAGTTTTTAAACTAGGCGCCAGTTTATTGCTCTGGTATTTGACTGGTATGGTATGTAGCATGTTTCAGATTCTGACAGTTACATTTATACAAGGTCTTGCATACAGGGTGTTTGATAGATCTATTTTATCCAATATAATTATGTCAGAATTCTGAATTATAAGTTATAATTCTGATACACAACACAATTCTAAGATATAGGAGAGTTCTCAGAATTGACTATGGTTGTTCTAGGCTTCCATACAGAACACTCTCATACAAGTGATTTTACAACTGTTATCAATTTAAAAATTTCTCATAAATCTCTTCAGTTCTTTGATTATTCTGAGCCGAAATTAGTTAATTTTTGAAATCATAATACCCCTTCCGCAACGAAGAAATGTCGTGCCGCTACCAAATAAAATAAAGCAAATAATCCCCCCTTTAAAGCTAACAACCAAGCAAAAATGCACCGCAGATGACGATTACCCTATTGTTTTTGCTAATTTCAAACGAGTCGCTGAACTCAGTGCTTCCGTATACCCAAATTTCTGCATGATTTAGATGGGAAGATCCCCCGAAAGCCCATTTTCCTTTGCCCCTTGCCCCACACCTGTAGAACAGGCATACGAAGCCATGGAGGAAGAAAAGGCCGTGCCCATACCGCAGAACCGTAGAAAATCGTCCACGTGGAAAGCCTTTAACTTAAAACGACAGTTGTCCAGGGTAGACATAAAAATTAAGAACCCTCTTAAGGAGAAAAGAAACAGTATTTTTTATTCCGATATTTCCCCTGGGCAAGACACCACAGACAATCCAGAGGAGGTGGAGAAGTCATCTCCAGAATCCGACGAAAATACAGTCATAGACAATCAGAGCGTTATAGACTTATCAGTAATTTCCCCAAAGCCTTTAGACGAGGACCAACGTAAAAAATCTAGCGAGGACATTAGCGAACCCGTACAATTTTCCCCTGACGAGGAACCCGAGTTGCCCTTTCTTGTGGGTTCTTTAGGTACGCAATTCGAGTACCCAATCAGCAGAAAAGTGGGTTTCATTGCGAGACCCGACAATTTGGACCTTGTAGATGAGGACGGTATACCTGTCCGGCCGCCTAGGAACAAAAAAAAACAACAGGAAAAAAGGGACCAAAGACTGTTGTCTGTGCCTAATATAAAATTTCAGAGACCCGAAGTTCAGAATTACAAGGACTTGAGGGATAAAGAGGATACTGTCGTGAGTCCGCAGCCGAGTTTTACTGGGAATCTGATGAGGCGTTTCAGTAAGTTTTAACTCTGCCTTCTTCGACCCTAAAATCCCGAGTGTCCTTGAGTCCTGGTGTACTGAAATTCGAACAGTCAAATGTAGAATGCCGATCTCAAGAAATATAATTTTGTACCAATTTGTTCAAGCCCCCGCATTGTGTTGTAGTTTATGCTGTGTGAATAGACGCTAAAGAATTTTTCGCGTCAAAATGAGGAAGAAGGATTCTTTTTTTTAATCGTTTGATTTTATGATTCTAAGCATGTTGGCAAATAAAGATCTCTTTGCTCAATTTTTTTAAAGCCAAAATAATTTTGAAAAAATAGGTTTTTTCGCGAAATTTTTTTTCTTTAAAAGATAAAAAAAATGTTTCAAGTAAAAGTTGTAAAAAATGAAATTATCTATCGATCTGTTTGAATCTTATGTCAAAATACCGAAATCTAACCTCAAAACTTCAAAGAAACCAAAACGGTTTTTCGCATTTTAAAGCAAAAGTTGAATTTATACGAAAAGAAGTTATGTGCACAATAAATAAACGAACAAAATGAACCCCGGTGGAACTCAATTGGCCCAGTGGCTGGGGTCTGAAAGTTGTGACACTTTGTGACAGGGAAGGGGGGCTCAAGCGACTGTGATGTCACAATACGAGAAAATAATTTTATGCCTAATAATTTGATTATTTGTTATCAGCATCCTTGATATTAATTTACATAAAAGTTAGTGAGACGTGACAGACATGGGGTGGGAGGAGGGGATTAGGCGAACGTGATAATGCGTGACACAGGGGGGGGGGTAAAAATTGACTAAAGGAACATGAAATAATTTATGAACAGCCCTTAAGCATAGCACATATTGAATAAAATAACTTACAAGGTATATGTATATTTTTGATTTTACCAATGATTATATATATTTTTTGAAATATTTATGGGTGGAAAGGAAATTAAAAACTTCGTTCTAATAGGCAAAACCTTAAAAGATTTAAACCCCGCGTCAAAATATTACTAACTTTTATCATAACAGGTTATTTCTCAAAAATATCGGTATCTCGTGTTTTACTGATCGGTTTCTAAAAATTCAAAGCTTAAAGTCGCTCAAGCGACTGTGATGTCCCAATACGAGAAAATAATTTTATGCCTAATAATTTGATTATTTGTTATCAGCATCCTTGATATTAATTTACATAAAAGTTAGTGAGACGTGACAGACATGGGGTGGGAGGAGGGGATTAGGCGAGCGTGATAATGCGTGACACAGGAGGGGGGTAAAAATTGACTAAAGGAACATGACATAATTTATGAACAGCCCTTAAGCATAGCACATATTGAATAAAATAGCTTACAGGGTATGTGTATATTTTTACCAATGATTATATACACATTTTTTTAAATATTTATGGGTGGAAAGGAAATTAAAAACTTCGTTCTAGTAAGCAAAAGCTTAAAAGACTTAAACCAGCATCAAAATATTACTAACTTTTATCATAACAGGTTATTTCTCAAAAATATCGGTATCTCGTGTTTTACTGGTCGGTTTCTAAAAATTCAAAGCTTAAAGTATTTGTTCAATGAAATTTAGCTATTGAAAAAATTAATAAATTTTGACATCGGCTTTAAACAAATCGATAGATAACTTTGTTGTCTACAATTTTTATCTGTTTTTTTCCTATCTTTTCAAGACAAAGAAACGCTGTTTTAAAAAAATCTCTCATGTGTAAGAAAATAATCAGAGGAAATTTTTATTCGTCAATCTAGGTACTTAATCGTAGTCATAAAATATAGTGATTAAAAAACCAGCAGCCTTCTACCTCAATTTGATGCACTTTGGTCCTTTTTTCATCTCTGGTGCTTGGGCTAGAATGGTATCAAGGTCCTGTAAGGATACTTTTAGTCCAGTCAAATAAGAATTAAACCTCGGAAAGGCGGAAAGCTGAAAACTTGTATAGGCCTTTTTTTATGTTTTAGGTACGGGCTGATATCAAAGGTCACGAAAATCGATTTGTTCCAAATATCTCGTTTCCTATTATTCCAAGAGCCAGTGACACCCAAAAGTTTCTTGCATGTAAACTGATAGTCATTGTTATAGGCCGATTCAGAAAGGTATCGAGATACTCTGTTGAGAATTATAAAGTGTTCCCTATCAGCATTTCCTTGTAGTGGGGATTATTTAAAAGCCTACTTTTTATACAAACCCCAACTGATAGTAATTTGTTAAATATCTACAAGTGAGGAAATATAAGAATTTCGGTAAAATTGCCTACTTGCTATACAGGAGTGATTCCATGCAAAAGCCGAAAGAAAAAAGTTAAAACTTATGTCATCCCAACCACCTGAAATTGGTGTAATTTTGTCGGATTTATTATCCTCTTACGCCAAATCAAGCGCCTGCTCGATTGGTTGACTTTTTATTTGGTTATTCAACATATTATGCGATGAAAAAAATTATTTTTTTCAATTTTTTCATCGCATAATATGCTGAGTAAATAAGCAAAGAGTTCACCGATCGGGCAGGCGCGTGATATGGTGTAACAGGATAATAAATCCGACAAGATGACACCAATTTCAATGGTTAGGGTATGACATAATTTTTCACTTTTTACTTTTACATGGAATCACTCCTATGTAGCAAGCAGGCAATTTTACCGAAATTCTTATATTTCCTCACTTGAAGATATTTCACAAATGCCCATCAGTTGGGGTTTGTATAAAAAGTAAACTTTTACATAATCCCCATCACAAGGACTCGCTGATAGGGAACACAATTTTCAACGGTGTATCTCGATAATTTTCTGAATCGGCCTATAAGAATGACTATCAGTTGACATGCAAGAAACTTTTGGGTGCCACTGGCTCTTGGAATATATGCGTCGCATGTCGTTAGAGGTTATTACAAAACTTGTAGCTTACAATTCTCTACAAGTTTGGTTGAATGCATTTTTTCGTATGATTAATCATTTTCGAGATATAGCGTGGAGACTTACGATGTACTCTTCCATGCAATTTCTTAGATATTTCTGAATATTAAATATATTTTTGGATTTTTTAAATTATATTGGCGACCTTAAATTTGTTAAAGAAAATCCTCGCGGGAACTAATTATCTTTATAAACTATTGTCTTCAAATCTGATCACATCGAGAAGTCTATAGGGTTTAAGTCTGGACTTTTAGGTGGCTAAGGAATTTCACTGGCACTGCCAATTCACCGATGTGAAATTTTCATCTATTGGTGCGCTTGCAGAGAAAAAATTGGTGTCGCCCCATTCTGCATATACCACATATACTGCCGTAATTCGAGTGGTAGATCTTCTAGAAGTTCATTTAAAATTTTGTTCGAGAAAATTTAAATATAAGGGTTTAGATTTGTTGGAGGTTGAAAAGGACCAATAAAAAATCAGATATCGTACCACACCAAATGTTTTCCTTAAACTCGTACTGGAAATATCTTTTTCTTGCGGCATGTGGATTCTCACCTAGTAAACGCCGTCGCCTCTTCGTAGAAGAGAATTTTGTCAAGAATGTTTGGATCGGCTTTTAGTTTATTTTTTATTAACTGAGCAGTCGTAAACGGGCAAAGAGATTTTGAAGCAACAGATTTTGTACAGCAGTGAAAGGATATGGATGGAGTTTCTCTTTATGCGACATTTTCCAGATTGGACGCAACTTTCGTTGCTATAATCGACTAATAAAATTTTAGATTGAAGAGCATTTTTTAGCCGTTAAAGAAATGTTATTTAAAATTTAGCGCACTTATTTACGGTCCAAAATATATTTTTCAAAAATTTCATCTAAAGATGCTCATTGCAATCCAAGTAATATAAAAGAGCAAAAATTACTGAAGTCATTTTTATTAAAGTTATGTAATTCACTTAAAGACTTAAAATCTACAGTTTTGAAGTAGAATTTGCCCCAGAACAATTAAATATTTAACCCATTGCGTGCCGGCCAATATAATGCCTAGGATATTCAAAGAAACAAGAAATAAAAATGCTTCTTCAATAAATAAAAAAAAAACGGTTTCCGTTTCATGGACAAAATAAAGATGGTCTGCAGGTCCTCTATTGTCAAAAAGAGGTTAAAAATATCGCGCTATTTCAAGACATTCATTCACCGCCACTATTTACATTGTTTCCAAGCTTGGAATAGAAGAAATGAAAAATTATCTCTTCTTGTTCACAACGTCGAGCCAGGCGCCTCATTATTAATGTATTATCCTAGTTGCTCTCAGTTTGCTGTACAGCACGTCTGGGAAGCACCCCGCCATCTATCGTAGTTGTCTGTTAAGCGTACAATCTCACCAAAACAAAGCAAACTAATCAGCACTTACTAAAAGAAATATATGAATCTTTCTTAAGATATTTGTATTATTTTTTGAGAAAGGTCTCGCATTTGACTGTTCCATGTGGGAAGGTTTTACAATCCTTAGAAGTGCCTGTGTAACATGGTTGGATTTTTTCTAATAATTAATTAATAACTAGCCAGGGAATGTTGTCATACTTAGATTTTTTTGTAGTGTAGCGTCTTAACTGAAATAGGACTTTTTAGCGGAGTTTTTTAACCTACGCTGCACACCACAGTTTTACCCCAATTATTATCGAACATTTTGTGTTTTGTTTTCCATTTTGTAATCGCTTATTTGCTGAGTTGCTTTACTTGTCACATATTTTGTCTCGACACACGTCCAGTTTTACCTCAAACGTGTCCATATTTTAATTTTGTGAATTTGACGAAATTTGAAAGTGGGGGAAAAGTAGAACAGCCTGGACAACGATTTCTATCCGGTTTTGCCTAATATTAGTCCAATGTTAGTAACACATAATGATTAGAATTAAGCGGATTTAATGAACGATAGCTTTCCGGTATTCTCGCGCTCTTTCAAAGATATTTTTGACGTGTTTGTCAGGACATATTATGGTCCAATTTCCAGGGAGTGTGGAGATATACCTCAGATCTGTTTTTTGCTTAAACCATTTATTTGGGTGGCTAAAAAAGACTCTGAATTTGTGAATTCCATCTTGATCGGCAAAAAAATCATAAAATCATCGATTGATGCAATGGAAGATCCATTGCGTCATAATTAAAGTTATTTTTAAATGAAAAGAAAGCTGATAATATTTTTAAGTAGAATGTATTTTTCTTTATTAGAGGTATTTTTTTTAACCTTTCATGGAGACGTAGACGTAGATAATGTTAGGCTGTATAGTTCATCAAGTCAGTTTGAAAATTATAAAAAAACGACAAAGAAATAGTTCGTAATACGAGCGGTGTCATGAACGTGTATCGACAATTTTTAGAATCACTTTTTAATTATTGTAAATATTGTTTTACTACTTTATAATAATTGATAGGCATGATGTAAATGATTTATTTATGACACATTATTTATTAATAATAAATAATATTAGTTTAATATATAACTCTATAAATGATTCAATAAAAGCATATAATATTATTTAACCTACGGCTATGCTACCGGCAATATTAAGAATGAATATATAAGGAACTTGTAGTGGTGAGCTAGGTAAACAGTCAACTACTTTCGTTTAAGGTAAGCGCATAACATATCTGATTAACTATATTCGTATAGTGATATCGTTTGCAATATTCACGCACGGTCTCGGGTCTTATTCTTTCACACCAGGCTTTGTAATGATTTATCCTGGTAGCAACATTTTAGACTGAATTTTCAAACTGACAATAGAAATACTATATCTAAATTTCTTGCCCTTACTTATGTTGTCAGGAGTTTAAACAATGTATTTATACATGATCAGTTTTTGATCTTGAATACTCATGCCGAAAAATCACGATTTTAACCATCAAAACACGAGGGGCTTGTACAAGGGGGTCAGAGGTCATGGCCCCCCCCCCCTCCAAGAATTAAAGAGATACACTAGATATTATAAGGAAATCTGAAACGTAGTTATTTAAAGTAGTTGGATGAAAACTGGCCGAGTTCAAATCACTATCTATTAATAAATTTTCAACAGCCTTGTATACAAAGGCGTATTTTAGTAACTGTGGGAACTGGCACCGTTATTATGTTTGTTTTGGACCGCATTTTTTTCTCTTTCCCTCACGATTTTGTGATTTTTTTTAACTTTTTCAGAAAAAAAAACTCAGTTCCCGCTCGGTTTAGAATTCACAAGCTCAGGCCTTTTTGACATCAAATTAAAGGGTCTAAACGAAAACAATTCCAGCCCTAAGTTATAAGAGTAGTACCCGCGTTAGAGGATAAGCTATCGGTTTCAGCTTAAAATTCCATGTATTTTCTTATGGAGGTTCATTCTGGTTTTTTAAGTGATGATGCCAACTTGGTGGGCGAAACCATGGTTTAACATCGAGTAAATTTCTAGTAGTACAGGCCTGTATACAGATTTTACAGATTTCAATAGCTTTTAATATCAATTTACTTCAAAGGGTAAAGTAGAGGTACATTAAGGATAAATTAGGGTAAAATTTTGGCACAATAAGGGTAAAGGAGGATAAAGAAGGTGTACAGTAAAACAGACCTGTTAAAAGCTCTACCGAAACCTGTACAAATCTATAAAAGCTGTGTATAGATCGAAATTACTAGAGATATACCTGATGATGAAGTGTGGTTTCGCCCACCAAGTTAGCATCATTACTCAAAAAATCCGAATGAACCTCCATGTACATGAGATTTTGTGCTGGAACCATTATAACTTATCTAATGATGTCTTTCTCCTTTTGCGTCAGAGGTCTTCTACTTTTCCCTCACGAGTCATAATTTTACTAACGCTTTCTTCCAGCGGGCAATGGTGGGTTTTTGACTTTGTTCTCGGTGGCTTTGGCACATTATTAAGGGCGAGGACGGCAGTCTCAGTTGTCTAGCACACCTTACAAGGCGGCTTTGGGGTAGGAAGCCACGTAGTATAGCGTAGGACCTGCCCTAGGCTAGACTTAGGCTTTCTAGAGAGCTAATTCGCCTTTAACCTATACATATATAGAACATAGAACCGTGCTGCTTGTACTCGTCCTAGTTCACTCATTGCTCATCGTTTTTAATGTCTATTTTTAAGTTGTTATCTGTTGCCAGGACACCACCGCCATACCACGTCTCGAATAAATTTTGTATTGAAATGGAATCATCCAAGTACATTAATTGTTATAAATAGATAGATAGATATTTATTTGACTAGGTTACTTATAAAACACATTTGTAACAAGCCATTAGTTACATGTTATCCAAATAATATGTGTCATTACAAAACGAACTATAAAAATCAATAAAATGGGACAATTATACATAGGAGGATAATGCACCACGATTTTCCGTTTTCTCCATGATGCTGTAAATTTTTTAAATGATTTTGGGTATTAAAGTGCATAGTTTCAGAGGCAAAATTATAAGTTTACTATGTTGGTTTCTGAAAGGACATTTTTTTAGCAACGATGCTATTTACAGTGACATAGTAAAAGCGCTAAGGTTGCCCTGCGAATACCAAATCCAACGGGCAGAGATTTAAAAAATTTAATTACGAACTTTTATTTTATTTTGACTTTTTTAATAGAGTGCACGGGTTTCGAGATATTCTTTATTTTCGAATAAAATTATCTAAAAACATATACAGGGTGTGCCTTAATAACATGCCAATATTTCATGGTGTGATTCCTTAGGTCATTTTATGAAGAAAAGTTCATGTAAACATATGTCCGCATTGGCTTAAATTTTGTGCAGTATTTTGAATTTATTTTTTTCAATCGTTATTTTTTAATATCTCGGAAAGTACTCTAGATATTATTTTCAGTTTTGGTATATGTTAATAGGATATAAAACCACATATTTCAGTTAGAAAAGTTATTTTATCGCTCCACCAGTGGCGTCCCTGCAAACATGTCCTCTGATATTTTTTACCAAGAAAGTGGTACGCCACTGACATTTATCCATGTAGATGTTTTTTCTGATTAGCCTGGTCAACTCTACATGAAAGTGAATATGAACTTTTCTTCATAAGATGACCTAACGAATCATCCTGAAATAACAGCACGTTATTAAGGAATGTAGATGTACCTAGTATCGTATGGTCTGATGGACACGACAAGGATTTTATATAATTTAAGCCGGAGCCGTGTCGCCGCTACGATACTTCAATCAACTCTACTCACAAGGGGGATTCAAGTTACCCTTCAGACTCCCCAACACTTCTTAATAATTAAGACCGTCGATGAATTCTATGACCCAAATATATTTTTTTCCGTCGACTCGCGTTCGAGCGACCACAATGGCGATGTCCTCCTGAGCCGGGATAAACAATATTTTGAGTTCGTCGGAATCGACCCTCCGACTTCGAATTTTTTGACAAATTTTTGGTACGTTCTAGTGGTTTGGGCAAGGATTATGCTCTCCCCCTTTGAGGATAACTAAATGAGGATTTTGGTTTTTATTGGAAAAACCGTCCCATTGATTTTTTCTTAAATTTTGACATTTAAAATGACTACTCGCTACATCCTGACTGAGGATTTCGCCCTGTGGATCACTAAATTCGTGGTACTTTCGAAAAACCAAATTCGTGGTACTTTCGAAAAAATCATCTCGAGGAGCGGTTTTCCGCTTTATGCACGTCTCTTTATTGTACTTTCAAAAAATTAAATTTTTGATATTTTCAAAAAATTAAATTCGTTGTACTTTCGAAAAATGTGTTGGTCGGAGTAGCTTTCCGCCATGTGTGATTTTATTCGTGATACTTTCGAAAAACCAGATTCGTGGTACTTTCAAAAAACCAAATTCGTGGTACTTTCGCAAGATTTGTCGGGTCAATTTCTTGAGTACTTTTGAAAACTCGAACGACGGAGCCCAAAGGTGATTGACCGTCGTACTCGAGATGAAGTCAATATTTTGGTCCTTTTTAGTGAAATAATTTTTTACGCAGATTTCGATTATAGATGGTGTCAAAGGTGGTTATAAGTCTTTTTAATTTTTCAAAGATGATTTTTTCATGGGATTTTTGTCTGAGTTTACTACTTTTATAGTAAATTGGATATTTTTTTTAAAAGGATCGTTTTACTGGGTTCAATAACAGGAACACCCTGTATGTATATATTTAGCCAACTTCCCCCGCCTAACATTTTGCCGCCATTTAACGCCATATTCAGCATGTCGAAACCTACAACTTCATATAAAAGAAAGTGCTGCCTCGATGTTTTTCTCGGAAGAAACCCAATTTCGGCTGGACCTAGGTATTTGCTAGGCAACCTTCGCGCTCTTATTTTGTCTCCGTAAATGCTAAAGTTGCTGATTATTTCCTTCTTCAGAAATAAGCATCATAAACTTATAGTCGCCTTACACTTATAACAAGGTATATTATGCAATTATAAGTAGTAGAACTTCCGTTGTAAAACATTCCAGTGAAAGCAGAGAAAATTTTATTTTATTACAAATCTTATTTTTTAATACCGATGCAATTTATTTTATTGCTTTTAATATCGTTTTTCGAATAGACCTCCAGCTTAATTACGGCGGATTTAAATATCCATTAGATGCTATAAAGCTATGTTTTAAATTAAAGTCTCTGAATGGGTTGATTAATAAGCAAACGATCTTTTTTATGGGCTCTCGCAACTCCATACCGCCGATTTTATTGCAACCGTAACGTTTGCTTGTTAATTATAATGGAGTTTTTTATATCCCAGTCCCAATAACTAGTGAATTTGATTAATTAATAGGGCACCATTGGGAAGAGCTCTGGGGAATAGGGGACAGTGTCGTAACTAGGGTAGGCGACCTGGGTATTCCCACAGGGTGCAGATTTATATACAGCTGTATATTCCAAAGATCAAATTAGGGAAATAGTAAAATATTGCTGGACCTTATAATTTAAATATTTTTATATTGTTTGCAATGGCATGAGAACAATTTTGGACATCCGTCTCAAAGAACGTAGAAGTATAAATGTGAGAGAATAACACACGCATTTTTTCAACGAATTTTTTTTCCGAGTGATCCTATCGTTGCAAATACTGTTCGTATGTTTTGCTCCATAAGTCCCTGAGCAAGTCGGGTTAATGTGAAAGTACTTCATACCTCAGAAAGGTAGTTGTGAGTCGTAAAATGTGTGTGGAGGTATTATACAGGTGGCAAACAAACCATCAACACAACATTTTTAGGTCCTTTGAGCTTTATGCAACGTTGAATTTGACGTGGGACTGAATTTCCTTAGTCAATTTGTAACCTAAGCCAAATTGTCTTAGAACAAAAGAATATATTTTCTAAGGATAAAACTAACCGTAAATTAATAAAAGAAATACGTTTAAAGTCATTGGTTATCCATTATTACATTATTAACACATCATTGAAGAATTGAGAATTGTCAGAAATGATAAAAATATCACAATTCCAATAGCAAAAATTCCCGGTTTTAGAAAAAAAATTAGGAGAAAATCATAGGCCTATAAATATATTACCTTCACAAAAAAAATTGGAAGTAGTAGTTCATAACCAGCTAACTGAGTTCATAAACAATAATAAATTATTACACCGGATTCAGAGAAAATCATTCATATGAAATGGTTTTGATAAAAATAATTAATAATTCGAAATATTCCATAAACAAAGGTGAAGTTGTAACTGTCTTTCTCGATTTAAAATGAGCATATGAAGTTGTCAACAGAGAGCTTTACTAAAGGTTTCAGTTTATATGGACGCAGTCAACAAACCAAAATAAACAGTATTAAATCTGATAAACTTTAAATAATAATGAAGTTCCACACGGTAGAGTACTAGGACCTATGCTCTTCACGCTATTTATTAATGACATATCCCTAATCGCTTCAGAAGAGTGTACACTTCTTTGCGGACGATACTGAGATATATTTATCTGGATTTGATGTAAAGTAAGTTATTCAAGAAATTAACAGAATACTGTAAATAATTAATTAACGAATGGTTTAAGACGATGGCGGCGCGATGTTTTAACAAACGGAAAATAATTATCAGATTATTATTTTTCACTTTTAATTACGTTCTTATACTAATATTGAGACTGGATATCCAAAATAGTTTTTAGAACAGAAAAATAAAAATCATATTACGTTTATGACCTTGTATATTCATATTTTGATCTCTGGATATACTATAGCCGCACAGTATTTTATCAATTTTAAAATCAACAGATCACGACTTGACTTAAATCAATGGTAGGTAAAATAATTGTTGTTTCTTTGGGTATCTCCTCCGTAAGAGGGCGTGTGTGCCTCGATCATCATGATTTAGCGGAACTAAATCATGCGAGACGATGGCGTTGGTGTGCTCGGCGTGTCCTTTGTCTTATAACATGCTGGTGTATAAGCGGTGCTGGTACTTGGGTAGATAAACGGCGTATGCAGTCCACCCTCAGCGTTTCCAACCGGCGCATCCGCCACCACTGGTCGAGTACGCCCAGACCCACCACGCAGGTCACGATCCCAAGGTACTCGCAAACTCCACAAGTGCCTGTCGACGGCTAGCTACTCAGAGGAGGCCTGTCACACTCTCGGCCCCTCCACGGTGCTCCCTACCGCCGCCCAGCGACAACAGCTGATGGTCGCTCGCCAATATTGCAGTTTTGGTAGTACACAGTCACCGCGATACATTTTATACTAATATATTATGATATATATAGCGACAATCACCCCACACTCTCTTCGTCTTTTACCGGCGTTCGTCGACTGACCGATTTGCGCGCTCCATTTTGGTTTGTCGTCACAAAATGTTTCAGAGAAGTATTCACACTGAACTTATTTAAAAAACTGGATTCTGTGTGTAAGTAAGGCTGTTTGTCATAGAATTGTAATAAGCATCCAAGAGCTCTAAAAGTTTCACTTTAGTTGTGAGCACTAGACTGTGATCGAAAATGATTGACCGAATGTCCGTAAGTAGAACTGTTTGCTACAGAATTATAAACATACGATAAGTCTAAAAGTCTCACTTCAAATTGTCACCATTATACTACATGATCGAAAATGATTGAAAATTTTCTTTCAAGCGATTGTTTTCGGGAAATATTCATATAGTTATTACATATCGCAGCTTGGGAAATGCTTTTGGATTGCAGAACTAAAGCGAATTAAACCGGCAGAGCAGGTGCTGTGGAGATTCTTACGAAGCGGCAGTCAATTAATTATAATCACATTGCATGAACGAAAGCTTTATTTAATCTCAGTGCCTAAACTAAGGAAGGTCCTTCTCCATTTTGGTTCATAGTTGCTACAAAGTGCCGATGACAATTTTCGTAATTAACCTATTTTCTCCATAGCCGAGTAAAATAAGTAAAAATCCGAGCTTTATGTAATTTTGTAAAACTTTTTACGTGAACTCCACGTAAAATATGGTTACTTTAGCTGTATTAATATGGCATGAACATTTTGAAGAAATGGCCGCAGAGATCGTAAATATCGCAGAAATTATGAGAGTTTTCAGAAAAATTACTATACCAAATATAAAGATTAAGAAATTATCTTCAGTTTTGTTTGTCTTTTCATGTATGTGCTATAAAGAATGACAAATATATGATCTGTCAAAAAATAATATAATTTTGGAATTAATAATAATTTATTGGCCATGGTAGAATATATTGTACATGTAAAACAAATACAATACAAAAAACTTACAAGAATAAAAGGTAAACGTTACGATAACGATTAACAAAATCAACTCCTGGTTGTCAAAGTTGTAAAGAAATGGAGTTACAGCACGTGATCGTTACAAGATTTTTGTTGAGATTGAAAATATTTATTTAAACGTTTTGAACACTGAAAAACATTCCGAGAAAGAAATTTCTGCCAGAATTAGCCAGAAAGAAAAATGTTTCCAAGAAAAGATTCAAAATTATTTTGTATATTTTACATCGCAACTGCAAACTCATAATTACAAGTTCCTTCTGTTGCTTCTGCATTGCAAAGTATTGTTTTTCGAAAGGTTATATCTCGTTCAATTGTTATTGCACAAAAATTAAAATAGAAGTAAATTGTAGATAATTTTTTAAACTTTACTTCCAGTGTCATGGCACTTTTATGGCTCCCATAAATTCATTTTGCGGCCATTTTTAAAAAATGGCGCCTCGACCCAACGAGGTGCTACCGTGCATTTTTTTTCAGCAAAAGTTCTCCTATTAAACCAATTCCATGTCAAAAACATTTTGGATTATTTATTCAGAAGTACTTAACTTATTTCGAATCTGGCGAATGTATTTTCTTGTTATTAATGACTTCATTTAGTGTTTGTGTTGACTTGCCTGTTACTAAAATTACAAGTACCATAGTTGTACAAATATATCTACTATGGACAAAAATGTCTTTAATTTTTCTAGGAGATATAGGTGTCTTCAAAGCTCTTTCAAATTGTTGTTGTTTTTGCGTGAAAGGTAAGTGTTTATTATTATGTGTAATAACCTAAATAATATAGGTAGAAATATTGAAATAACCTTATGTCAATTGTGCCAAAATTTTCTACTTAAAATACACCTATGTGGGTGTTGCTTCTAGAAAATTAAATGTTTGCTTAGAAGAAAGCTTCAGTCGCTGAACTTTTAACAGCATGTTCGTGAAAATAAAATAAATAATTATTTGAAAAGTTTCCTTCTTAACCAATTTGCTTTATGGGATTAATTAACAATCTGCAAAGGGAAACAGGAGGTCTCAATCGCCATGGGTTATTGCTTCGAGCTTCTAATATACGATTCAAATGTATTGACCCCTGACTTTAACCGCGAATATCTCAAAAACGGAAGAGCAAAAAAAATTTTAAACATTATGTTTTTATTATGAGTCTATTCTAAATCAATCCCCTGAAATTTAAATAATGTACTTTGAACAATTTTGAAGTTCTGCTAAGTAATATTGAAAAATGTTCTATTTTTTAAAGAAATTTTGATCATATCAGTTTTAAATCCATTATATCTTGATAAATATACATACTATGTAAATAATATTTTAAACACTGATGAAGCATGGCATTTTTTGTACGAGGAAATTTTTACATAATTTTCTATTTTAAAATTTTGCAGTTATTCTCAAAAACGTGACAACATGTTTATTCGGTTATCAATGTATTTAAATTTATTTTATTAAAATAGTTGATTATATAAAATATAAGCATTTTCGGAAAAAAGAATTGGTGTATATCAAATATTAATTTAGTTATCAAGCGTAATAGATAATATTATAGCAAACTTGTAATGATATTAACTTGATAACTAAATTAATATTTAATATATACCAATTCTTTTTTCTGAAAATGCTTATATTTTATATAAATAACTATTTTATCAAAAATGTTTAAATACATTGATAAATAACCGAACAACCGAAAGTAAAAAATTATGAAAAAATTTCCTCGTACAAAAAATGCCGTGCTTTATCAGTGTCTAAAATATTATTTATTTGGTATGCACATTTTCCAACTGGATTTCAAACTGGTGTGGTCAAAATTTCCTTAAAAAATAAGACATTTTTCAATACAACTTAGCAGAACTTCAAAAGTGTCCGATGTACCTTATTCAAATTTTAGTTATTGATTTACAATAGACTCATAGTAAACACATAATTTTTTCTATTTTTTCTGCTGTTCCGTCTCTGAGACATTCGCGGTTAAAGTGAGGTGTCAATATATTTGAATTGTATATTAGTAGGGCAATTAAAGCTTTGATGGGTTTAAATGTGTCATTTGGAATTATAGGAAATTTGTTTGTAGTTGTGACAAGTATGGTCCTTTTCATATGACACTGACACCAAAACAACATTCACACGTACTAAAATACTGTATACTACCTTGACGCACATTTCGTCAACAAAGTCGCTATCATCTGGAGCTGAATACAAAAATGATCGAAAGGTATTTATCATCTCTTGACGATACCTACTTGTGAATTACGTATGTAGATAGTGACAAAATATTAGATACTTAATTTGTATTTTATATAATTAATATCTAAGGCCAGATAGGTAAGACCTACTCCGAATTTCGCGAAGTTTTAATCAGCACTGGCCGTAATATAGCTTTCCAAAATGTCAATAACTTTGTACTCATTAATTATCGTTATTATCTCTTTCCATAATCACATCTTTCTAAGAGACTTCAATTTATCAGCCCTAATGATTCCAAATTTAAACATTTTGTTGCTCTCTAGGGAGTACCACAGGGGTCTAACATGAGGCCCCTGTTACTTCCTCTGTTCGTAAATGGCCTGCTTAATTCTATTTGCAGATATATATATAAAATTCATTATACCGTTACATGTGTTGAGTATCGTGAATTTCTTCATGGCATATACTGTAATTGAGAAACGATTTAAGAAAACAATTGAAATAGAAACATTGAAATTTGCAGAGTAAAGTTTAGAAACAGAGTGTACAAGATATGTTTAAGCTTTGTTAAGAGTACAATTTTTTCTATATAATACTACTCTTAAGAATCAAGATGCTAAGAATTCAAGAAATATTTCAATCTATTTTTCAGATTACAGGTCTGATAGTGTACACTTTGGAGCCCAAATGGTTTCATTTTACAAACCGAGATGCTTCATTAACTAACTTGTCTCAGTATAAAATATATTTAAAGGTCACACTTTGCTCTTCATGATTCATGAATAGTGATCTTACTTACACTATCAAACCTCATTAGGGGACACTATCATGCGAGTACTTACTTCTGAAACATATTTTCTGTGCGTATACATACGTCTCTAGCCATTGGTCAGTCGACGAATCCGGACTTTTACTTCTTACTTTTTGTCTTCATTCTTACATTTATTTTCCATTATTTTTTCATTAGATTCATTGTCACCTAACTGTTTAAAAGTTACAAATATTTTCATGGCCGTAAAAGTAACTGTTTTTAAGAAGAATGAAACAGGTATATTTTTTTAAATAATTTTCAAATCTGTTTATTTTAATATAGTTACGATTTTTATATATACTTATCTTTCTATAAAATATTTAGTAGATACCTAACATTACGATAAACGACGAAGTGTTTCTTGTAGAGTGTTAATCTTAGCCAGATATTCGATTAGTGACACAAAAAAATGTTTATATTAATGTTTGTCCTGCATCTTTTTCGGCTGTGTAGATTAAAAACTCAGTAAGCAGTTCATTCGAATTGTTTTAAGTTTTGAAATTGTAGAGCATTATATATACTGGGAATTATGCATAGACATCAAAGCCGAAATTTGGATTGTCCTGCTGTCGTTTTTTAAATTATATCGTGACACGTACAACAGTTCATGTCCCTGAAATAAGGCTTGTCATTAAAGATATGGATTTTGATACATGCCCGGGTAAATAGCAATTACTTAAGCTCCCGTTTTGTCACTATTTTGTATTGTTACAAACTCTCGAAAGTTACAAATATGCTTTTCTGGTACTGATTTCAAACCTTTTGAGTGATTACTATGAGAATTTGATATGCGACGCATTTGCCTAAAGCCTGTACATTACGTAGGAGACCTAAATTATCGGGAAATATACTTTTCAATCTTCTCTTCAAAATACTTAAATATATTCACGGATTGCTACTCTTTAGTTTTAACTTAAGAAGTTATCCACATTGTCATTACATCGATTTCAAGTTCAGTTTCTTCAAAGCCTGTCGGACTTTTTATTTCGGTTTGTGTGAAATCCTACTGGGCGTGCAATCAAAAATTAATAATACGAATAAATAGTATTAGTTACTAATACAACTAATTAGAAAATTAGTTGGCGGCAAAAGTCCAAAAATTGGTGTTTTGGAAATAACTTTCATAATACGAAAGATTCAAGAAAACGTAGAAGAGAGCGCAATAGTAAAGAGCATAGAATTCTACACAAAAAATTTTGTAAATGCAGCGGTTTTCGCCAAAAGTACGAATCAAAGCTATGAAGTTACGAGCCAAAGTGATTTTATCGAATTTGGAATTTTCTGTAACTCAGATAAACTCAAGACGTATTTCTTTTTCAATTATTTATCAGTTTCAGGCGGGTCAGGGCACTATAATAGTTCATTGAAATGTTACATAAACCTTGCATTTTGGGTAGGACAAGATTTTTTTGTTTTGATGTTTAACGGGGGTCGGTGTGAGTATAAATCTCGGTTTTCGGGTTTGAAATACCCCCCCCCCCCCATTTGGCCGCCATTTTGAAAAAAGCGGGGTGTAAACAATTTTTCCGTGATATCTTGAAAACCGTAAGTCTCACAAAAAAATTTGACTTTTTTTTTATTGATTTTATTGAAAATACACATCAGATGTTTCTTATACATAATTTTATTGCCAGCAATTTTCTCTCCTCATTTTTTAAATTGCTTTTCTTTGGAGACGTGTTAGGACGCTGCAAATGGATCGAGTGCATCAAAAAGGGGAATTGGACAACTCAACCGGCTGATTCTTTTAACCTGAAACTTTCGAATATCTCGAGTAATAAGCCCTCTACGAAAAAACTTGCAAGCAAAAGTTGTAAAATTGGATGGGGGCAGTTCGGCGGTATGTCACTTTGACTTTGGGTGGAAGGGTTAAGGTCATTTTAGGTCAAATTCGTTTTCTTAAATGAGAACGCCAATTTTTATTGCAAATTCGGTTTGTCTGACTACTTTTGTTCGAAATATTTTTTCTGAAATTGTCAATTTTTTAGTTATCCGGCGAGAAAAAATCAAAATTATAGAAATTTGCGATTTTTTTACTCGAAAAAGAAGAAGTTTGGACAAAAATTTCAGGAGGCAAAAATTTGGAAATTTGGAATTATCCCAGGAATATTCTCAATTTTATTCAGAATTGTACAATGCTCTTATTGATGCACTTGATCCATTTGCAGCGTCCTAACACCTCTCCAAAGAAATAAAATTTAAAAAACCGCTGCATAAGGAATCACTACTTCCACATCCAGATTTTTCATCCAAGTCACTTTAAAGGAAACATCTTGACTAGATTTGCACTCTAGTATGTGGAAATTATTGGTCATATAATTTTAATAATATATGGAGCAGATGTCATAGAAAAGTTTGAGGCGTTGGTTTCTACCATATACGTTATAAATTAAGTTTTTAGTTTACCCTACTTATTTTCCCCCATTCACAACCTACCACGTCTCACCCCTTCAATGGAATCATCTCAATCGGATGTCATAACAATACATACGTGTAGTAACTTTCAAGTAAATATCTCAATTTTATGTTATCAAACCCATTAATAATGGAACGGAGATGGTGGTGTTTGAAAAATATTAGAAAGAAATCTGAGGCCTTGGTTTCTAGTATATACACCAAATTCCACATTTCTGTACTCTTACCAGCTTGATTTACTTATTTTCCCCTAATTACTCCTATTTAACCCTCAACCCTTCAACGGAATCACCTCAAAATATAATCTAGTTCCAGATGTCGTTATAATACATACGTGTCCCTAATTTCAAGTGAATGTCTCAATTTCATTTTATCAACCCCTTTAATAATGGATTACGGGCGGTGGGAGATTGAAAAATATTACTAAAAAATCTGAGGCCTTGGCTTCTAGGACATATACCGAATTTCAAGTTTCTGTACTCTTAGCAGATTTTTTCCTATTTACCAATTACCCCACTCGTTCAACGCAATCATGTCAAAATATAATCTAAGATATCGTTATACGTGTAACAAATTTCAAGTGAAAATCTAAATTTAATTTTATCAACTCTTTTAATAAGGGAGTGGGGGTGGTGGGGGGATGGAAAACCTGAGGCCATCACTTCTAGTATATACACCAAATCCCAAATTTCTATACTCTTACCAGCTTGCTTTACTTATTTTCCTCTATCTACCACTATTTAACCCCCAACCCTTCAACGGAATCATCTCAAAATATAATCTAGTTCCAGATGTCGTTATAATACATACGTGTACCAAATTTCAAGTGAATATTTCAATTTTATTTTATCAACCCCTTTAATAATGGAGTGGGAGTGGTAGGGGGGTTGAAAAATATTATAAAAAAATTTGAGGCCTTGGCTTCTAGTACATACTCCGAATTTCTAGTTTCTGTACTCTCACCAACTTGCTTTACTTATATTCCTCTATTTACCCCTATTTAACCCCCAACCCTTCAACGGAATCATCTCAAAATATAATCTGTTCCAGCTGTCGTTATAGTACATACGTGTACCAAATTTCAAATGAATATCTTAATTTTATTTTATCAACCCCTTTAATAATGGAGTAGGGGTAGTGGGGGGTTGAAAAATATTATAAAAAAATTTGAAGCTTTGGCTTCTAGTATATACACCTAATTTGAAGTTTCTGTATTCGTACCAGCTTGCTTTATACTTATTTTCCCCTATAAACCCCCAACCCTTCAACGGAATCATCTCAAAATATAATCCAGTTAGAGATGCCGTTATAATACATACGTGTACCAAATTTCAAATGAGTATCCCCATTTCATTTTATCAACCCCTTTAATAATGGACTAGGGGTAGTGGGGGGTTGAAAAATATTATAAAAAAATCTGAGGCCTTGGCTTGTAGTACATACATCAAATTTCAAGTTTCTGTACTCTTACCAGCTTGCTTTACATATTTCCCCATACTTACTCCTATTTTCTCCCCAACCCTTCACCGGATATCTTCAAAATACAGTCCAGTTCCAGATCTCTTTATAATATATAAGTGTACAAAATTTCAAGTCAATATCTTAAACCGTTCCGGAGAAAGCGCGAGGATAAAAAAAGTTACAGACAGACCGACAGACAGACAAAAATGTTTTCGCTCAAATTTAAAATCTCGACGTTTCATGACATTCTAAACCTATTTCAAGAAAAAAAAAATTTGATTTTTTTTTTACGATTAGTATACTTCCAATCCACTACGTGGAGTGGAAGTACAATGAGTAGAGAAAATTGTTCGCAATAAAATGATTCGAAACTTTTAAAATACTTTCATTTTTGATAAAGTAGTTTTCTATAAAGTTTCTTTCTAACAGATGCATGAATATGAAAATTGTGGTTAGAAAATTAAAAGATTTGAAAAGCCAATAAAAATGACAGCCAGTGGACAATCTTAATTCGGGGATTTGTGTCATGCTAAAACGGGGAAACTATCTAAATTATTTTTGAAGGAAAAAAAACGTACCTAATTTCTAAGAGCAACTCAATTTAAACTTTTGGTACTACTGCTGCTTGCTTGCAGTACTCAATGGACAACTAGAAATTTATTCAGTAGAGAAAAATTAAATAAATATTAAGAATAAATACAAATAGTAACAGTTGGTGTTTGTTTTTTGCACTTGTACTCTAATTGCACTCCCTCTGTACAAATGTAAGATACCTCAGACCCTAACCTTACTATGAGAACATTGTTAATTTTATTTTTATACACAGAAGGCTTCTGCATATGTCATATTTACGAGGGGCGAAAATTTTCACATTTTTTTCTTAATACATACAATGTGTCCACATAGTGACTTCAGAAGGGGAAGAAACCTCCTTTTTGAGCTTTTACATGAGAAAACTAACTTCAGCAAAACAGTGTCGTAAAATCTGATCCATAGAATGACCTGCAAATCTTCCAGATCTAACGCCTCTCGATATATTTTTTTACTTTAATATAGGCAATATCTACAGTGTTAGTCATTATTCCACTATAAATTTCCCCATCACACTCCTTCTTAAATGTAACACCGTATAACATTGTATTAATGTAAGTATTCGATTGTTTAACAATGAAAAGAGCAAAGTTTTTGTAGTAAGGTTGCGATTTGTACATTATTATACGAACATATTATAGGTAATTGCTTTCTTACCTCTGAGCCTGTAACAATCGTTACTTTTAAATAGCTCCTACCCCTATCCCCAAGATCTTTCTCCGAGATGAATCCAAAATTTGACCTAGGAATTGTTAAGTATCATTTTAAGATGTTAAATCTGGGGGGGTGAGTGCTCCGGATCAAGGTTCCGGCATCTTGGATTACATGTCAACCTGACAGTGACTTCTATTACTATAGCTGAGCTGAGCCTTTTATTTATTTTTTTAATTCTATATAGAAATTCATTTAGAACAAGAAGTCACCACATATTTTTGAGAAAAAGCACGTACAAGTTACTGAAATCAAACATTGTAATATTCAAATTTTGCCCTCTCTAAATATATGATCATTTTTAATTATTGTAAGGGTTTAGAAATTTTATTACTATATAGCATATCATTAAAGAAATCAACTATCAGTATATCAGCATGATTAATATGTATAACTCCACCTCTGAGACCATTAATCAAGATAAACTATTGGATGTAATGTGCACTGGTTTTCGACACACTCTACCACACTGTATTACTTCAAGAAATGTCTTATCTCGATTTCTTCCACTCTCTGTTGATATTTTTTCAATCTTATCTTCTAGGTGGAAAACAATATGTGACTTATAGTGTGTTTAGGTTGTCGAATACCTGGTAATATCTGGTTTCCGCAAGGATCAATTCTCGGGCCTTGCTTTTAACCAATTTATAAATGATATTGTGGAAGTTATTCAAATTGACTGCTTAATCATATTGGAACAGACATTACTTTGTCAGCTTGACATACAATCCAAAATGACGGACGTCAAATATTGGATACATTTCAGAGCATGAATTTCGATCTAGGGGAGGGACTGTAAGTACCAGTTTCAATTTAACTACCTAAAAAATTCCAAAGACATCGAAACAATTTGAATGAATTCCCCCAGATTTATCCGGCCACTTTTTCTTCTCTCTAATCTTCTGCTATTAAATAACTAGTTCTCCTATGAAAATCTCTATTCTTTACTCGACATATCTTACTCCCGATTGAGGAAAAGTAACGTTATTGAAGATATTAAAAGGAACTTTGCTGTCACACGAATCTTATCATATAAGTCGTAAATTTTAATATCTTCAATAAAACCATTCACTAGTTTGTCATTTTTGTCGTAGAATATAGCTATTATATTTTTTATTTTATTTATGTTTAAGTTGTATACATAGACAGCAATAGCAGTATCTACTTTAAATCATTCCAAAAATTTATGCATTTTAATAGGTAAATAGTTTGTTGTAGATATTTGAGTAACCACACTGTAGATTTATTTGTTACGTCTCACATCACTTGTAGATTTTTAATCTAATAGGGAATTTAAAAAATTGGATGGTTTTTGGATTGTGCTATGATTTTCCGCGTGTGTAAGGTATACAAACACTAACTGCCATGATGAAACTGATTGACTGTCATAATGAAAATGTATTTAGTTTTGCTCCTAATGCTGATGTGTTTGTACTTTACGTAAGATTCTATGTTTATGTAAAAAACAGGTGACACAGTCTGAAGATATATGATATAAGCATTTTTAAAGTAACATATAATATTGACTTGGTTGAATTTCTTTCATTATACGTAACGTATTTATAAAATGTACCAAAACACAAAATATATTTATATATAAATTCAATAAAATAAATTCAATACATGCAGGCTGCGTCACTAGGGCATGGACTTAATATCTCCTTAACCGGTGAAAAATTATCAGAAATAAAGATTGTAGGAAATTAAGAGAGGTTCATTTAGAAATTATTTTTAAATATACAGGGTGTTTCGCATTTTTTTTTTTTAATACAACACTAAATGTTTTTATATATTTGTATTTGACCCATATTACCAAATATTAGACAATGCTTCAAGAGGTAACTAAAAGGCAAACTGCCTACACAGAAATCGAAAAACTTTTTAGTAGTTTTAATAAGATTACAAATTTATCCAACGACGAGATTCGTCTGCAAAAAAAAAAATGCAGGAAATGTACACTAGCGATATTGATAACGAATTTTCTGAAGAATGTGTTCAATTTAAAAGTTTTCTTCACTCCATGGAAATGACCAAAGTGTCACCTGGAGAAATGTTAAATTTATTAGATCTAAAGGTCTTACCTCTACATTTCCTAGCGTAGAAATCGCTTTACGAATGTTTCTAAATTTGGCAGTTACTAACTGTACGGGGGAGAGATCTTTTTCAACATTAAAATATGTAAAGAAATTATTTAAGATATTCGTTAGAAAACGAAAGACTAAGTGAATTTAGCCCTCCTACACTTAAATAGTGACCTGTTAGATGTTATAGACTCCAACAGCATAATAGATCAGTTTGCATCTGAAGAAGCAAGACAAAAGATTTTTTAAGTTTACAAAGACAATTTGTTTTGTTTTGCGTGTTTCAGTATTTCCAGATTTAATTATTTTTTTGTCGGCTTTTTTGTTAATTTTTGTTGATCCGTTTTTTTCAAGTCCTCTTTGTTTGCTGTTTTTTATGTACTATATATTTTTCATAAAATATAACAAAAATGTGTTTTTCATCATGTACTTACTTTTAAAGACATGGAGGTTGTTTCAGGTTCGTCTTATGATAACAAAATTAAAATTAAAGAGAATGGAAATAACAAAAAAATGGCAAAATATTGAAAGTGGTGCGGCGAAAAACTTTCACTTGCGGCGTAATGTTGTTTACCAGCCAAAAATGTTTACCTCCGACGCATTAACCTGCAACACGCCATTTTGTTTAGCCACTAGGGGGGGGGCTAAAGAATCCAATGCCTAGTGGCGCACAAGTCCATAAACCGGCACTGGGAGTCTCCATATACTTAATTCGTGGACTAACGATTTTTTTGGTGGTCCTCCTGTCCTAAGACGATGTACAACTGATTTCAAAGCTTTAGATTGGTACAGAGTCTAGAAATTACGCTTTGACTCATGCTCAGCAACTTAATCTATTTTGTCAATAGCTCTTTCGTTTTTCTACATCCGCAATTGCATTCTATGTATCAAAAGGAGATTTGTTTTCTCAAGAACTCGTAAAAATATTTTTTCTTTATTGCTCAAATTGCAAATAAACTTGCTATATATATTCTGGAAATATCAGTAAATGAAAAGTGGCTAATGTCCATTCTTTTTATCGAATTTCAGTATACAGAAGGAAATAAATTATGTTATAAATGGAGACTTTTACGTTATTCTTCATATCCCTAACGTTTAGAGAGTTGTATGTTTTTTATGCAAAGCGTATAGAAGTAATAATGGCTTGAAATGGACTGTATTTAAATTCAACCTATACCCTTCGTCGACATATATCGAACTAAGAAAAGTCAATTTATACTTTTCATAGCTTGACTAAAAACGAATGATGATTTTGTTTAATGTTCTTGCTTATAAGATTAGCAGTGTTGCTGAATAGTTGCCAGTTTAGGCAGATATCTATTTATCATTAGTAAAATAGTAGAAAAAAATATATAAAATGCAAAATGGTTGTATACATAGGTAGACTCATTAGTGCGTCGAGGTCAGTATTTTCTCATAGTAGGTGAACCCTCGACCAAACTCATTTTCAGTCGATTTCATTCCGCGCAAAATTCACTAGACGTCAAAAAATGACTATTTTTTCTGTCCGAGTTTAGCTGAACTTTCGATTGTGACCCTGCAATTTGCGATGTCGATACATCGCCGATTTTCCTCTTTCAATAGAAAAATGGAACGAAGTTCCGCTCGAAATATTTATTTACTTACGAACGTTTGAAAATTCCATGTTTTTTCAAATTTTAGGTTAAATTTCAACATTTTCTGAGAAGTCCAAATGGGCATTTCTTCCTTCATTCTTGCCGAGCCGAATTTCCGATTTTACTGGTAGAATTTGATATCAGGATAAATCTTTCTCTTTCCATCATACTCGACGTATTTATTTAATTATGATTTTTTAAAGAATTCATGTTTTTCAATGGTTACGAGAAACGCCATTTTTCTTTCGTTCGTGCCGAGTCGGATTTCCGGTTCCACCATTGCGGTTTGGTATCAGAATAAAACGCCAACCTTCCTCTTTCCATGGAGGCCTAAAACGACTTTCCATTCCATGTATTCACTTAAGTATGAACGTTTGAAAAAGCCACGTTTTTAAATTTTCAAATTACCGGCCGGGTAAGGCAGGGCCATATACAGGATGTGATAAAATTACTGAAAATTGCATTAAAATAATTTCCTTATTTATCGTCCGATTCTGCGAAAAATCGGTATGCGCCGATTACGAATATGACATCGGAATTGAGAAATTCAAAATGGCTGCGCCAAAATTGCTGATGATTTTTATCATTTATGGTCCGATTCCGCTGAAAATCTCTAATTTAGGGGGTTATTGAAGTAACAAGTTACGAATATGAAATCGAAATTGGGAAATTCAAAATGGTAGCACGATTAGCCGACACATTTTATCATTTATTGTCCGATTCGTCTGAAAATTGTCGGTTACTATTTTATTAGGTTCTCTGGCATCAAAATCATGTAATTATGTGGGAAACTGATGTGTCGTGACAAGATTTTCCAAGTGTCAGAAAATTGGAAATTTTCCCCATTAGAGACGCGGGCGGGACGGGAAATGTCAGTTATTATTTTTCCTACATTGTCTAACATTACGTTTAATAGAAAGACAAGAAAACTGAGTGCCGCGATAAAAATAGGGATCATTTATTTTTACATGTTCGATAAACGAATTCACCCCTTTAGCAACGTCAGACGTGTCAGTAATAATGGAACTTTTTCTTCAGGGAGTGATAAAGTATTGAAAAATAATTGAAATCTTCATGGCGCGATTAGGCTAAAATCCTGGTCGAGGGCTCCCCTACTATCAAACCTCTGAAATTTGATTATCTCATATATAAATTGTGGGAGTTCAAAAGCGGAAGATTTTAAAATTATTTTTAAATCTACAGGGTGTTTTACATAGCGGAGGAAAGCTAATACTTGAATTTTTTAAATAAAAGACTCTACATATTTTATATATTTATATTTGATTCTCTATGAATCACGTTTAAACCAATACTGCGGCGCGCGGCCTTACCACGTTGATTCACTTTGTCCGATAAAAAATTCATTTGCAGTAGTCAAAAATAAAAATATGTAAACGTATTTACACAAATTTGATCGCCTATGAATGTTAGTCAAGGCCATATGTACTAATTCCACCCTGTAGAATTAGGTTAAACTATGAGTAAGTCTATTTTTATAGTTTTCAAAAGAAACTAATGTTTGTTTAGGAGAGAATTTACCACTCAATCAAATGTTCTCTAGTTTTCGTTATTTAATAAGACACACAGAGAGGCTGTGGTAAGGGGCAAGTCTCAGTATTGTCTTTCAGATAAAAATGTATTATTATAATTTCAGAATAATGTCACTGGTTGACTTTGGTACATGGTTAGAAGTAGATCATCGTTGTACATAATGAATAATAGTCCATTCATTAGAGACATATACCTCTAAACAAATCGGAGGTGGATGATTTTTGTTTAATGAGTTCTTTTGATGGTAAGTAATAACATCGCGTAAAGTGATTTACAGACCGATAACATTAAGAAAATATCAAAAACTTTTTCGGTACTTTTTCAAAATTTTTAACATGAGTCGATATATGGGAAAATAAAAAATATTTTTAGAAGGAGCATACGCTTTTACCCAAAAAATGTATCTACAAATATTTCGTCTAATGCCACGGATTTTCCATAAAAAATTAGTGAAGTGGAGATCTTAAATGAAGCGTGGTGCAAGGTTGCTCATGCGTTTTGTAGTACTTGGCGTGCAAAAAACCCTTTGCTTAGACAAACAAAATTTACACAAATTAAAATACTAAGAATCATTTTAAAGTTGGAAGTTTCACTTTTCTTATGCACGTAATTGTATGTTAATATGAGGCTAACATGTAGAAGCAAATCATCAATATTTATAATATTATATTTCGAAAATAACCTCATTTTTGTATATTTTATGATAATCCATAGGAAATGTTCGAACTTGTTTTTGATCTACGGGAAACTGTCGAGAAATGTGTCAGTTTGAACCTCATTAACTTATATTTGCTTAAGTTAATCTAGTTTAAATAAACACTACTTCTGAAATTATTATAATTTCGTAATTTCAGAATTTGTCGAACAAATATATACAGGGTGATTCACGTAGGCCATTCATTAGAAGTTTTTCAACTTTCAGTTGGATTAGAAACTTGAAATTTGGTATTCAACCATAATCAATCATGCTCGTTCTATCTAAAATATTTTCAGTCCTCCAACTATACAGGGTGTGCCAAAAATTGGTACCAACTTTCTTATTTTAAATGGAAACCTATATTTTTCTTTACATGATTCGATTGGTCTTCTAATTCTGAGTTTAGAGAACCTAAGTTATGTTAACTTATCTATTACAATTTTTGACATATGTCCAATTTTTTGAAAAAAATTGCCGCTGTAGTAGTTTACGAACAAATTTGTATCTCGCAAACCTTTCAAAATTATGAAACCAAATTCGTGAAGCAGTTAGCTGGAAGTCCAGGTTAACTTTTGATGTCCCATCGGTGGTCCCATTTTGTACCATATGGGCGCAGTCGATTTTCAAATGTCGCAATCAAAAATTGTCAAAAAGTCAATTTTTTCAAATGGCACCTACTATTTTTTTCCACACTATTCGAAAGAAAATTGAATTTTAGGGTGAGTTACTTAAGCATTCCCTATACCTAACTTCACCCCATATCGAGTTATTCAATAAAAATCAAGAAATGCCTTATCTTGCCGAGAGATTCCTTACTTCATCAATAATTTGTTGGTGTTGTGTGTAATTAAATAAGAATCCATATTTTTCTTTAAAAATTATTACAACTGTCTTTTGTTTCCATGGCATACTTGATGAAGTAAATAATCGCTCGGCAAGATAAGGTATTTCTTGATTTTTATTGAATAACTCGACATAGGGTCAAGTTAGGTATAGGAAATGCTTAAGTAACTCACCCTAAAATTCAATTTTCTTTCGAATGGTGTGAAAAAAAATAGTAGGTGCCATTTGAAAAAATTGACTTTTTGACAATTTTTGATTGCGACATTTGAAAATCGGCTGCGCCCATATGGTACAAAATGGGACCACCGATGGGACATCAAAAGTTAGCCTGGACTTCCAGCTAACTGCTTCACAAATTTGGTTTCATGATTTTGAAAGGTTTGCGAGATACAAATTTGTTCGTAAACTACTACAGCGGCAATTTTTTTCAAAAAATTTGACATATGTCAAAAATTGTAATATATAAGTTAACATAACTTAGGTTCACTAAACTCAGAATTAGAAGACCAATCGAACCATGTAAAGAAAAATATGTGTTTCCATTTAAAATAAGAAAGATGGTACCAATTTTTGGCACACCCTGTATAGTTGGAGGACTGAAAATATTTTAGGTAGAACGGGCCAGACCTATAATGGCTGCATACCAAATTTCCCGTTTCTAATCCAACTGCAAGTTGAAAAACTAATGAATGGCCTACGTGAATCACCCTGTATACATGTTATCGGAACTCAGAGAAAAAATTACTGAGATACATAAAACAAATTCAGTTGTACAGTAAAAGATACCAACTTTTCAAATATCCAAAAAGAGAATTATGTAATTCTAAATGTTTTTCTAAATCCCCAGTGCATCTCATGATAAGCAAAAATACCGATATTTACAATCTCGGGAATGTAGTTCGCTAAGAAATAAGATATAAATTTTGATACTTACAGAATAAGTAGACAAGAGTATTACGTATCCATAGAATATAGTGAAAGAGCATATTTATCTACCTGTATATAATGCAAAGCACTGTATTCAGGTACCCTCCGACTTCCCTCGGAGTCGAGGGAAGCCTCGACTCCGGTTTTAATGTTATTATGTTGTGTATGACTTTTTATAGAATAAGTATCATTTATAATAATTATTTTCTATTATTTTCTCTAACAAATATTATTTAATAATGCAATTTTGATAATATATTTCGTACCTGAGGTAATATTTTGCCAATATAGTACGACGCAGATTGGCACCTCACTTTGCTCCAGTACTTCTACTTCAGTAATTTTTTTTACGGAAATCCTGTGACTTTAATAAAAAAAAATTGTAGAAGCATTTTTTGCTTAGAAATGTATGTATGCTCTTTATGAAAATATTTTTTATTTTCCCATACATTGACTCATGTTAAAATTTTTGAGAAAGTACCAAAAAATAGTTTTTGATTTTTTTTTAATGTTGCCGCTCTGGAATTCATGCAAACTTTAGATAATCTTATTAATTACACTTCATAGAACTCATAAAAAAATTAATGATCTGCCTCCGAACATGTTTGAGATTTATAGACAAAATTAGCTACACCGCCTGGGCTATAAGAATTTTGTAGTTCCTCGTATTATATGTTAGATGGAGTGTATGAGAGTTGTCTGCATAATTCCCAAAGAATGTTTTTCTCAGTGAAGTCTGTATAGAAATAAATGATATTGATATTATAATAGTAACAGTGACAAAAATATAAAATGCCAGAAAGATGTGTATCCAAGATTATTTATCTATTAGCTATAGAAATTTCGAATTGAACAAAATACAACCATTTATCAGCATAGCTGTAGATTAACTGAAAAAATATTGACATAAGTAAACAACATCATCATTCGTTGCCCTATTTTTTACATAAACTAGAATCAACCGAAAGATGTCTAAGGAAAATTCGCAATTTTTTAAACTCTCGGTCTTTCTCTCTAAATTTAAATGTGAACATGTGTTATTGCAGAACAACACCTGTAATTGTTATAATCACATTGTCTCTTAATGTTTTTGTTTTATTTTTCAGCATGTCATTAAGAGGTGACTTGTACTTCCAAACCTGTATCTCAACTATTCAAATTAAAAATAAATCTATGCAAATCTGTGTTCCTAACTGTGCCTTTTCACTCTGCTCTTTTCTACAATGTGTCTTTCTTGGTGTTAAATGTGCTGCACAATTTTTATGTTGAACGTGTCAATTGGTCAGTTCAGACCACAGATTAAAATGGTCCCGATAGAAATTATAAATATATTTGTTATTGTTTTTCGTTTTGGTTTATGACAAAATTAGTTTTGTGCTTCTGCACGAATTGTTACACTATACCCTGGTTAACTTTTCCGTTCTTCCTTAGTTGTTATTTTATGTATCTTCTTTCCAACAAAAAATACCTATGCTGCTTCATTTTCAAATCTTTTGGCATATTTTTACCACAATAACGATTAATATTTAACAATGTATATACGGTCCGATTGATTTAACGCGTCCAAGTAGATATCTCTGGTACGATAAATATACAGCAAATATTTACTATTGTGTAGTGGAAGGTAGAACACACTTAGCTTACTTCAAAACCTTGAAATTTGGTACAAATATAGTACTCTTTTAGTTTAATCAAATCAATTTATTTGGGGGAAATTCCAGGGCCGGACTCAGTTTTAATAATGTTGCAATTAACATCATCCTGTATCATTTTTTTGGGAAATTTTAGTAAACGTTTGAAAAACTATCAAACTAGTGTGTAAAATAATGTGATAATATTTGATGGCTCTATAGGGTTATACTCTAATAAATTATAAATTGGATTGATAGATTAAATGTTAAATTCTATAAATAATAAAGTTAGACCCTTTTTTCGAAAATATCACTTGTGCTGTTACATTTTAGTTAAACATTGTTTCTTGAACTTATTGCCCAAAGTTAATATGACTCATGTAAATTGTAATAATGTATAGTATGTATAGGTAATATACATGGAGGGGCAATAGTGCGTCGGACCGCGATATCTCGAGTTCTACGATAGCTAGAAATTTTTAAAAAAATTGCAAGTAAACTAGATAAAAAAGTCTATAACTGGAAATTATTTTCGAACCTACAAGGCGAGTCAAGACGAAATTACAGAACCCAATGCCTTTTTTTAAATGGAATGCTATGTATATCAGTACATTTTTTGAAGCCTCTTTCTAGGCTCTGTTGATTCCTATATTAGCATTGAATGTTTCCCAACCACTTGGATGCAATGAATTTTTTTGTTGAAATACTGCAATCTGCAGATGGATATTAAATAAATCACCACAATCACAATTATGGGTTTTAAGAAAAACTTGAATACCAGTTACGAGACATCTAGTTAATGTTTTTGAATCATTTTCGTTTCCTAAAACTGTACAGGGTGGCCAAACATTTTTCAATTAAGGACTTTTTAAATTGAATTTTCTCAATTTTTTCAAATGGAACACCCTGTATATTTTTCAATGATGTGATGCAGAAATGAAAAACGAACATTTTTTGTAAGTACTTCCCTATGGCTAATTGCAACCATTTTCGTTTTATAAATAAGTAAGTGTCAAATTCAAGAATAAACTTAAAAAAGAGGTTCCCTCAAATAATTCATTAGAAAAATTTGTAATAGGTGTTCGACGTGTTGCCCATTTCGATTGACACGTCTTTATGCAATTTTGAAATGAAGCCATTTAATGGGACCATTTCTTCCAATCCATTGAAATGAGTAAATAGTATTTAACAGGTCCTTTACTGTAATGTTTTTTTGTACATTTGTTTGCCCTTTTCGTTATTCGACAAGCAATAAAATCTCAGTTTGGTATAAATTGTCGTGTACAACAGAGCATTTATCACACTTATCGGTCGTTAGTTACAATTTGTATTGAATTTAAAATATTTGGAATTTTACAATATGAATTTTAATAAAGAGAAACTTGTAGACATGATTTTAGTTTTGGCCGAGTCAGACAGAAACTGTTTACTTGCGAATAGAATTTATCACCAGCGTTATCCTGCAAGAAGGATTCCTGATGGAAATGTCGAATATAAAAAAGTGAAAGAGTAAAACGTGTTGTGAACGAAGAAAATTAATTTTCCGTGATGCTGGCAACGGTTGAGAATCCCCATGTTAGTCAAAGAGAAGTGAGCTCATTAGTAGGAATAAGTAGATGGTCTGTGGGTCGAATCTTAAAAACAAATAAGTTGCATGCATATCATATTCAAATGCACCAGGAATTATCTGATGACGATTGTCAAAAGCGCCTACTATTTTGTAAATGGGCCAGAGGTAAAATGCAAGATGATGTCAACTTCTTCAATAATGTTTTATGCACTGATGAGGCAACTTTTCATAAAAATGGATTTGTTAACAGGCACAATTTCCATTATTATGCTTCGGAAAATCCTCACTTTTTTATGCAAGTTGATAACACAGATGGTCTATAAGCGTTTGGAGAGGAATTATTGGAGAACATGTAATAGGCCCACATTTCTTTGATGGTACATTGACTGGAGCTATTTATTTTCATTTTTTGGAAAACTGTCTGCCACAATTATTGGTAAATCTCCCTGAAAGAATTCGAAATGGGATGTGGTTTCAGCAAGATGGTGCCCCACCACATTATTTAAATGCAGTTAGAGACCACTTAAATAATACCTACCCTCATCAATGGATTGGAAGAAATGGAGCCACTAAATGGTTTGCTTGATCCCCAGATTTACAAAAATGGATTTCTTTTTTATGGGGATACGTGAAGGAAATTGTTTATAGAGACACACCAACAACAGTACAATATATGAGGGAAAGAATAATAACTGCCTTTAGATCTATCACAGCAGCAGTTTTAGGAACAGTGGGAACCTCATTTCAAAGGCGCATAGAGATGTGTATCAATCAAAATGGGCAACATGTGGAACATTTATTATAATTTATAAGTTATTTGCAGAAACTTTTTTTTTGTTTATTTTTGAATTTTGTAATTATTGCTCAATAAAACGAAATTGGATGCAATTGGCCATAGGGAAGTACTTAAAAAAAGGCTCGTTTTTAATTTCTACATCACACCGTTGAAAAATATACAAGGTGTTCCATTTGAAAAAATTGAGAAAATTCAATGTAAAACGTTCTTAATTAAAAAATAATTTTTGGCCACCCTGTACAGTTTTAGGAAATGTGGTGATTTTTTTAATATCCATCTGCAGATTGCATTATTTCAACAAAAAAAATAATTACATCCAAGTGGTTGGGAGATATTTAATGCTAATATAGGAATGACTAGAGCCTAGAAAGAGGCTTCAAAAAATGTACTGATATACATAGCATTCCATTAAAAAAAAAAGGGGGACTTGGTCCTGTAATTTCGTCTTGGCTCGCTCTGTATGTCGAAAATAATTTCCAGTTATAGACTTTTTTATCTAGTTTACTTGCAATTTTAAAAAAAATTTCTAGCTATCGTAGAACTCGCCTATCGCCTATCTATAAATATTTCAGTTTCCTTGCTTTATATTTCGAATCCATAAAGTGTTAGCTAGACTTTTACAATTCAATTACAGAGAAAAACGTTCACAAAAATAGCATGTAAAGGTTATAATGCGCCCACCAAGGCAAATCAATTAAGATGTGTAAGCACAAATGATATACAGCTACATAAACACATTCACTCAAAAGATATAAGCTAAAGATGTACCTGCTTGCGGTAATCCATCAAAAAGTACAACACCTTAGTCAACTATGCACCGGTCATTACAATTATTCAGCCTTTCAAAAAGCATTCTCTGCTTAACTAAGTAACCTTAACTGATACTTCTAAAATGAAAAATAACTATTAAATGGGAAAATATGTATTGTAAAACGTTTTAATCACTGCATCATTCACTGCGGTAAATACTCTTTGGATTATAGTAACAGCGCGAGATGACGCTACGAGAACCGTATTCCATTTAGATTTTTATTTTAATATCGGGACCGTGGATACATAAAGTCTATTGGCGGGATATTGGTCGATATAGTAGTGCTCTTTATGTCTTTGTTATATGATCGTGCGAAGCGAGCGAGGGAACTCTTTGCGGTAGACTTCTGAACGTCTTTACGTCAGTCTAATATTGCACAATATCCATGGTTTCAACCTTTTATTTGGTTTCTCGGTTGTCGATTATTACATTACATTTAAAATGAGGCGAATTTCGCAGACTTTTAAGTTTCTGCAGTTGCATTTATTAAATATTTATGCCTACCTAAATTATGAAATTGAAGAAAGCAACAAAGCAATATTAATTGGTAATATCTAGCTGGAAATTCTAACTCAAATAAACAGCGCTTCTAGCTGCATGTAAAAAAAGCAGCTGACAGATTCTTCTGTGGGGCATTTAAGTGAAATTAATAAAATAGTGACGTTTGCTAGTCGACTTTATCATTTGTAGAATTTAAAACTTGGTCCATAATAATTTATTACCCATTTAAATTTCAGTAACCTCCATCATTAAACATTTATTGTGTTTTTTATAAATTCGTAATATTTAACAGAAATACCTGATCGGGACACATCAAACAGTACTATAGACAGGTACGAATAATAGCATTTTCTAAAGATATTTTCTTTAAATTTTAAAATCATTTTTATTACAAAGAAATCAATGTTTATATATCAGTTGCCAACAGATTTTAATATATGAGATTTTGCGACTTTTCACACTTCCGGTTCAAGGAATATAGGTTAGTGTATATTCCATGTCTGTAGACTTTTTATTGTCAATGACAGAAAATTTACAGAGATGAAAACTCTACGAATTGTAATTTTATTATAAGGATGATTTCGTAGTTTGGATGTAACTGTCACTGACTTATACACATTGATTTTACGATTTCGTGATACCTAGATGTAAAAAAATTTCAATTCTTTTAACGATTCGCAAAAATTTGAAGTAAAAATATGCCACAAAGAACTTTTCTGCACGTTTTCCTAGTGGTTTGTCATTAAGAATGCAAATAACCGCATGTAATTATGTTTTATGTGTTTGTTGTTATGGGGATTGGTTTTACGAAAAAGGTAAATGTGGAAATCTTTTTGTTTCATCACAGTCATGTAAATAAAGGCTCAGTGTCCCCCAAGGCAATTACTTATATGAAAAAGAAAGATTTCTGTTAAAACTATCTCTTAAATTACTGCTATTGCTATTATTTGTGCATGGTAATTTTTTATAACAACCACAACTTTACGTACCTCAAAAAAATGTAATTTTTATGACTTTTTGTGGTGCTGAAAGGTTATTTTTAGACATATTTTGAGCTTTAGGCTTCATTATGCATATAATTTTTAACTAAATGAAAATGATAATGTTCATAATAAATTGATGTAAACATGATCTTTTCCCAGGTACAGAATTTTTTAAATCCGCCATATTATTAATATGGCCGATTTTTAAATTCTATAACTCAACGGCTAAGACGATTTTTCAAAACTATATAGGAGTTTAATACGTAATTGTATATACTTCCTAGTTGTTGCAAACGTCAAAATATAAATATTGGTACAATTAATAATCTGGTAATTATTTTCGATTGCTCATAGAGGGCACTACATATGATACAGTAACGTTGTTGAACACATGTGGATACCAAAATGATTTGTTATAAAAGGGATAATTTTTAGCCTTGCGCTGAGGCCCTAAATATGCCAACGCCGCCCTTGACCATATCAAACAACATTTTTATTTCATAAAAAACAATAAAACACTACAAAATTAAATTGAACGTTTAATCCGCAAATTTAGCAAAAACGATTGTATATATCGGCTTATAACAAGAATACCTTTTTGTTTAGAAATAATGACAATAGTGCTTACTTAAACAAAGTTACCGGGAGAAAAGTTAGGACTAAATGGTGAAGTATGTATTCTGTGTGGCGCCCTCTAGTAACACAAAAAATTAACAGATTATTTGTCTTTTTGATGTATTTTCCGTGTGCTTCAGCAAAGCTCTCGTGAATTTTTAGAGGTATAATTGATAAACTTAGGATCTAATATGGTACATGTTTACATACAATTTAACATTTAACGTTGTTTTTTAAACTGATTGAACTATGATTTTAACGTTTATAATTAAATTATATTAATTTAAATAACACTATTGGCTTAAAACACCATAATAAAAGTGTACATCAGAAATTTGCGATATATGCACCTTAAAATATCTTTCGCGTAGTTGCCTTTACTTGCCGCGCGGCATATATCGATGTTTTGATGGTGTACACGTATAATCCAAGAAAATATCCCGCTTGCTGCGAGCGCATGTGGTAGTGCCTTGTTTAGATATGTGTTTTTCCGACGAAGCTGAACTTAAATAACTAAAAATTTTGTATCTTTATGGGCCGCGTAGACAAACTGGACAGCTCCTTCTCCAGATCTAGATCCTCTTCGATGAGCTCCCTAGAGAATATCACATCCGAGTCTATCCAATGCCTGGTGTTTGCCGATTCGTATACGAGAAAGTCAGGTTGGTATAGTCAGGGCGATTACATAGTCCAGGCGCTAGAGGCGAAAAAAGGCAAAATATGAAGTTTGCTGTATTTTTCAATCGCTGGATTTCGTGATTCTAAACATCTCGTCTTCTATCTATTGTACAACCAAAAGAATTTTGAAAAAAAAACAGATATTTCCCGATAACATTTTTCTTAAAAAGATATTTAAAAATTGTGTCAGGTTAAAGTTGTAATTAATAAAGCTATATAATATCGACCTTCTCATCCGCTATTTCAAAACAATGAAATCTAACTTCAAACTTTCTACTCGATTGCATATTTTTCAAAAATATTTTACGTTTAAATCAGTAAGTTGATATTTTGGTTTTTTTATAATTTGAAGTTAGATTTCGTTTTCTGACTACCTCATTGTGACGCCGAAAATTCTCTGGCATCTGGACTAACAAATCTATGACCGAAAGGTAATCCGCGTATCAACCTTCACTCGTCAGAATTCTACCCATTTTAAAACTCCTATTACGAATTTTAGAGCCAACATTGTTAATGCCAACGTTATGGGTAGGAACAAGCCTAGGGTCAGTTTTAACAATATTAATAACACCTCCAGACCCCGATAGCCGCTCCTCCCAACCGGTGGTCGTGTCACTAGTCGGAGCGACAATTTTTAGGTTAAAAGGAGCAATCCTAACCATGTCTTTCCTAGATTGCAACGGTTCTCTCATACCCTACTCGTACGAGTCTTGGCGAGACGACCAAAGAGAAAAAAGAGACAGTAAGTATACATGTAGCGCACTAAACGACACTTGACATCATCTTAATAAAGGTTACATTTCAAAAGGAACGCCCACGAGGAACCAGATCAGGATGAGCCCCACGTTAGGTGGTGACAGCTTGAATAGAGACACTTTCTCCGACAGGCAGTTTGTTGTCATCGCGAGCGAGAAACAAGCGAGAGTAGTCGCTCTCCCATCCCAGACTTGTGTGTATAGGCAACAACTAGCAGATAGTGATTTCGTTGTTAAAGCTGATGTTGTGTCTTTAAAAGGTAAGTGGCAAAAGATAGTAGCATCAACTAAGGGTAAGGGAAGCCAAAGGTGGTATCGATACTATAGAGTATTGCTACTAAAAACGGTATAGTTATTTTTTTATGTAGCTATTTCCTTTGCCCCTAGATTTGACGTTATTGAAAGAAACAACTCACAAAAAATTTTTTATTCACAGGATGTTGATTTTTTACCTAGTTTTCACAAAAATTCTCGTCTCTGGAGTTTCCATATCCACCAAAACATTTGAACAACGCCATGGAGACTATCAGTCAACGAGAGTTTCGCCAACCATATTGGCATCATCTGAAGGCGATTAAAATTGATTCAATCAGTTTTAATCATGTCCTGATAGTATGTACTAAGATGGTTAGCGAAACTCGCGTAGGAGATAATATTCGAGTGTAGTGTTCAAGTGGTTTAGCGTTAGTGGCAACTTCAGAGGTACTGTGACATCAAAGGTTCCGATGTTTTATCAGATCGATCTTATTTGTTAAAAATACATATATTCAAATTAATAAAATAATAATGATCTTCATTTGGATGAGAGACTCGAAGTCAATAGCATTTTGGGAAACCGATGAAAATTGTTACTACTACTACTGACCTGCATTTGTTTTCGAGTAATGACGTCATCAGTCTTAAGTGACAGACCTCTATTTAAGGTTCAATTAACCCATTTTAACTTTATACCTCATAGCGACCACTTTTTTCTCTATGGTTTTAAAAAAATTAATGTCATAGAAAAATTGTCATATGGATTTCAGCGTGTAGGTAATTGATTCCTGAAACATTTGAAGTCAAAACATACAAGATGTTCCATTTGAAGAAAACGAATTATTTGAAAAAAATGAGTTGAGAGTTTAAAAATATAATAATTTGAATAATCGTGGAAAACACCCTGTAGAAGTAGGTTCAACTTTGTACCCCTTGAATAAAAATGTTAAAAAATGAGAATTTTTCTTAGTGGTGGAAACTTGATTTATAAATAAAATTAATCATTTTAAAAAAATCAGCTTGACATTTACTAATCACAGCTTAGACGCGTAGCATAGATACCTTGCAGTCACAGAATGTCTGCCCTGTCCCTTCAGTATAACCAGGATGTATGCCTGTGGATCTCCACTAACCGGGATTAGTGGAGGTAATGAGTCGGGATTTTGCTCGAAAATAACAATTACCTACTACTAGGCCAATCTAGTCCTCCCCCCGTTTTCGAGGGTGCTGAAACCGATTCCGGACAACCCCGAACAACCCCCCGAAATCGCCCCAAAACCACCCTTAAGGACCCTTTCCCGGCACAGACATTAATCCAACCCTATATTTTGGTAAATTGGCCGCCTTCCCCATAACTTAAGGTAGCATTTCTAGAGGGTGGTGACCCCAATCACTCCTACCCCTCGATTCAACCCCCCCAGGGGGTGGAATTTTTTTCTTTATAAAAAATATTTACAATTTTTAAAACGGGGGTTTGTTGAAGGAACGGTGACCAGGGTTGTAACCTGGGGTGGTTACAACCCCTCCAGGGGGTGGATTTCCTCTCGTGAAAGTTGTTGCAACCCTGGTCGCCTTTCATCTTCCCTCCATCAAACACCCTCTCTGCAAATGTTGAATATTTTCTACAAAAAAAAGCCACCCCCTGGGGGGTTGATTCGAGGGGTAGGGGTGATTACCACCTACAGTTACTGGGAGAGCCAATTCACCAAAATACAGGGTTGGATTGATGTCTGCGCCGGTAAAGAGACTTTAAGGGTGGTTTTGGGGCGATTTCGGGTCCAAAAACTTTTTTGGACCCTGGAATCGGTTTCATCACCCTCAAAAATAGGGGGGACTAGATTGGCCCAGTAGCAGATATTTGTATGTTCTTCCAACTCCTGACCCCCACTAGATGTATGCTCATCATATTCCTGTAATTACTAATACTGTACTCGATCAAGTGTCTGTTAATGAAAAAAATATTCGATAGGTATATCAGTGTTTGCTTCTAGTTACCCAATTATTTTTTCAGATGACAGTTTGTAAATATTTGACGATCATAACAAATATAACCATATTAGCACACGGAAATTAGATAAAAAACGGAGGAAGCCTGGACAAAATTAGTAAAAATCTAAATTTTTGCACAGACGTTCTTTGAAGTGTCCCAAACTCAAATCCACAAAAATCACAAAAATCCCAGCATGGCTACCCAAGATTTTGAAGGTCAAAGTTTTTTGCAAATATTTCGCGTCCTATGCATCGGATGCCCATGAGGTCAAAGTGAAAGTTGTAGAGAATTAAATTAACTATATATGTTGCCTTTTCCCAAACCTCCCACAACGTTTCGAGATATTTAAGGTCAAACTTTCAAAAATATGGTTTTTCGCGATTTTCTCGCGCCAAAAAAATTCAGTGAGCAGTAAAGTTATCATGAAAGTTGTAAAGAATTCAATTATCCACAAGTTTGGTATTTTGCATATTTTCCAAAAACCCCGCCCTTTTCGAGATATTCAAGGTCGAAGTTTGGAAAACGAGTTTTTGCCAATATCTCGCTTCCTATGCATCGGACGTTCATAAAGTCAACGTGAAAGTTGTAGAGAATTCAACCATCTACAAGATTGATCTCTTGTAACTTTCCCCAAAACTTCGCCCGTGGCGAGATATATTCAAGGTCAAATTTCCAAGGAAAACGGGTTTCCGCGAATATCTCGCTTCCTATGCACCAAGACGTCCATGAAGTCAACGTGAAAGATGCAGATAATTCAATTACCTATAAGATTGATTTTTTGCATCTTTTCCCAAAATCTCGCCCTTTTCGAGATAAGCATTCAAGTTCAAAGTTTCAAAAAACTGGTTTTCCGCGAATAACTCGCTCTCTGTGCATTGAACCGCGACGAAGTCTACATACAAGCGTTAGAGAACTTGAATATCGACCAGTTTGATAAATTTACAGTTTATTAAAAAAAAAAAAAATAATTGCAATCTTTTCCACACCACCCACGAGGTAGAACGAATGGCGCCGTTTTTTTCACATGATTTCCCCTGTGCATGTAGGCCTAACCCATGAAAATTTCGTCTATTATTACATAAGGTGCTCTATATACATTAATCCTACTCTGACTCATACTCAACTTCATTGAGTTCGAACTCATTCTGTGAACTATCATCATCGCTAACATTATAATCATTACTATCACAAGAATCAGAATCCTCATCATCATTGCAAATTTCATTGTCATTAGTTGTTACAATGTCTGAACATTCGAAATCATCTCTGTCGGCAATAAAATCTTCCAGTTCAAATATTTTCTTTTTGCTGTTTACACTCGATATCCCCCGACAATTGATGCAAGCTTCGGAGCATTCAAGTCCGATTTTTCTGCAACCACACTTTGCGTTGCAACATTTTCGGCAATTGCAGAAGATTTGGTTCAGTAGATTATCTACTGCTGGTGGGAGTACATCAACTGTCTCCATACTCGCAAGCGGTTTTATACATATGGAAAAATTTCCATGCATAATGATCGAAACTAGACAGACGAATTACGAGAACATTCTTGATAATATAATAATGCTTCAAGGACGTCCGGGTGCATAGGAAGCGAGATATTCGCGGAAACCCGTTTTATTTAGAAATTTGACCTTGAATATCTCGCCAAGGGCGAAGTTTTGCGGAAAATGCAAGAGATCAATTTTGTAGATAATTCAATTCTAAAACAACTTTCATATGGACTTCATGTACATCCGATGCATAGGAAGCGAGATATTTGCAAAAAATCGTTTTTATAAACTTCGACCTTGAATATCTCGAAAACGGCAAGGTTTTGGGAAAAAATGCAAAATACCAATCTTGAGCATAATTGAATTCTCTACAACTTTTATGATAATTTTATTGCTCTCTAAATTTTTTTGGCACGAAGAAATCGCGAAAAACCATGTTTTTAAAATTTGACCTTGAATATCTCGAAACGTTGTGGAGGTTTGGGAAAAAATAAAAAGGTAACTTACAGATAATTTAATTTTCTACAACTTTCACTTTGACCTCATGGGCATCCGATGCATAGGAGGCGAGATATTTGCAAAAATCTTTGACCTTCAAAATCTTGGGTAGCCATGCTGGGATTTTTGTGATTTTTGTGGATTTGGGTTTAGGACACCTCAAAGAACGCCTGTGTAAAAATTCAGATTTTCACTAATTTTGTCCAGGTCAAATGCTAATTTCTGTGGGCTATATTACTTTTGCGTTGTTAAACCATAGCCACCAAAAACTGCATTTTCTACGTCAATAGTTAATAGTAATTATTAGGTACTCACCCCATAATGCAAGCTTTATTTCTACAAGTAATGTGTATTGCTGCGCAGAAGAAAAGTTCATTACGATTTAAATAATCACTTTTTAACAAATTATATTAAGGCTTTTCCACCGTCGATTAAGCACCTGTATATTAAAAGAAATAGGTACTCTAGCACTAATAAATTAAATAACATACACTTCAAATCCCAATATGGCATTTCATTCAAGTTAATTCTCATTTTCTTTATTGTTTGGAATTATTACATTACTTAAAATCATAGGTATAACACAAATACACAAACACAAGTACCTATCGCAACGTACACCACACTTGTATTAAATTATTCTTTATTTTCCGGCCCTAGTAAATATTCATGTACTTAATACATTATTAAGTCGTTTACACCACGCACCGGCCCATACACTTGATGGCAATCCGCTGGACTACCTCACGTTTTCCACGAATTTCAACAAACGATCCGTGTGCGTTTTTGCATCAGCGGGTGCCTTGACTCTTCACCGTGTCGGGCATGCACAACGTTGCCAATATGGGCGAAATTTCTCGAATTGCGGAAAATTCGGAGCGGTTTGGAAAATGCTGAGAATTTACATTTTGGTGGGCAAGGCCGTCGAGAAAAAATCGGGGCCCGGGGTAATAGCATGCGGGGCCCCTACGCCCCGTTCTTCAATATAGTTTCGAAGAGCGGGGGTGGCATTCCTTACAATTGAATACTTCACTCACTAGAAATTAAATTTAAAAAATTACGATTTTCCACATTAAAATTTATATAGGTATTGCCTCTTTAACTATTGCAAATGCAATCAAATTTCTATCTAATCTACATCTCTTCAAATCCGGGCCCCTCAAAAAAGTCCGTGCCTCCCCCCCTTCTCGACGAGTCTGTGGGGGGGAAATAGAGAAACTTCGTTGATTAAATTTTGGGGAACAAATCTTTGATCCACTTGTCGCTTTACGTTTGTACTTTGTACTCATGCTATTTTAACTCGATTTTATAAGCTTTTAACCTGTAGCTTTGTGTAAGAAAAATATTGCAACACAATTTTCACCCAATTCTTGATGTTGTATTGACTTGAAATTTTGCATGTGTATATGGTTCACATGACAATTCGATTTGATATTTGACATGTTTCTATCCTGTAATTATTGGAACTGTTCTGTATAATGTATTTAAATAAATAAATAAAATAAATTTTTGATAGAAAAATTCAAGATAGCGTTTTCAAGATAGCGGACAGTTTATGGCATGGGAGCGGGGTGACTTTTTCACTTTTACTCGAGAATAAATGAAGGTCGGAAATTGAATTTGGGTTAAACATATGTCTTTCTAAAAAAGAACTCTCCTGTTGAGAACTTTTGCGAAAAATAATAACTTTCAGCTATATTCAATGTTTTCATGTTTTTACCAGTAACTGTAAATTCCCCATAAATTTCCTTTTTTTTATTTCAGATAGTGTATGTCTAATATGTTACTTATCGAACGGCCACTTGGCAGCCTACAGTCTGCCGAGCTTAAGACAACTATTGGACATCGATTTCTTGCCACTGTCAGAGCTTAGGTGAGCTTTCACACGTTAAGAATTCTCCAAGGTTATGATTCTTGAAAATATATACACACATTTTTTAGCTAACGCCGCACCATTGTTTCTAGCATTGGTTCTCTTCACTGTTTACTACTGCGAAAATATGTGCATGAAATAATGTTTGTTGTATAGATTTCTCGGGAGTGTACTAACAGTTTATGTAAATAATCCAACTTTAAAATCTACACAACAAATCCAGTTGTATACTTGAAGGAGTTTATACAACAGTCTCATTACTGTGCTCTGAGTCACACCAAAAATTATGTTCATTAATGTATCTGTAATGCTTTAGCACTATACTGTAACTGACCTAATAGATACCATATTGACTTAAAAAATTAGGGATTTTGGAATTCAGATGTGCGGAAGGCGTTCATTGAAAATTTTTTTTATCAATGTTGTAAAGGACTTTTAATCTTTACTGTGCAGGTGATCGCCAGTTTTCTGAAGAACTCTTTCAAGTATATGCATTTACATTTAACAAAATTAATACACAATAAACTAAACAATTAATGTCAAACCCCACCATTTGGTGTGAAGCACAACCATACACATAACCTCTATGTTAGTCTAGCTGTGATCTCTTAACTTGGAACCTTTTAACTACCTAGTTGCTTCTAATCTACCTATGTTACCCTGCCAGTTTTCAGACACAATCTAACAAAGGCATTGTAGACCCAATGTTATCCATTTGGGGGCAACAACTCATTGTTAACGAGGATACAGACCAGTAAGTTCCAATTTGGTCATATAAATCACAACAAATGTTTATAATCATGCTTTTTCTGTACTAATTACTTTAGGTTGATAGATTATTATTTAGAGGAAATATTTGTAGAATATTCAAAAATAGACAACGCACACATATCCGAGTACATAGGGAATGGCACAAAACCTTGAAAAGTTTACCTCAGTCGAGACGAAGAATTAGTTTTTGGGTTAAAGTCAGATAATTGTATGGAGGTTGGAAGGTTGTGTGAAGACAGTGGACGATAAGCTCCATTCCAAAGATGACATTTGTACCATATCTATATCCCTGTATTAGCTGGTATCCCATAGGAATCTATATTAGGTCCCGTATTATTTATCATTTATATAAATGATCTTAATGCACATAATGTATCTATGTGTGTCGATATTATCTTTATGATAATCGCCCGAATTGCCACGCCAATATACACCTGGTTTATCTACAGCAGGTTCACTAAATGCAAATAAATATACAGTGTGCCCTATACTCCATCTGGTAATTTTTAAACACAATTATTTAATTAACAATTCAAATAAAGTCAGAAAGACTCTGATACGAAGAGAAACATCTGCCGCAATCTTACAAGCACACAAGCAAAACAACACGCACATGAGACGTGCGCAGCGCCACAGACAAATAATTTACACGTGGTATAGAAACTATATGAAATTTAAAAACATAGTGATATAACTCACACGTTTAGATATATTTTACTTGGAATTTTCTCTATGTTACAGCACAATCCTTCAATCTCCAAAATTTTCAACAACCAAATTGCCTGGCCCATTAGATTTTTCGACAGGGTTGGACTTTTATTGTTTTTGTGTCTTCCCACGTTGCCATCCAACAACTACGTTTTTGAACATTTCACAAAAATTTCAAATGAATAAACTCGAATATCGATATAAACTACCTATATAATTGACTTTCTATGCATTTCACACACAACAAAAATGCAGTATACTGATAAATGTGCAATGAAACAAAAACCAGGTATCTATATGAGATAATGTTTAAAGTAAAGGCACAAATTAACACACCTTTTTCACTTTCAATTGGCTTGGGGCACACATTTACCTGCACTGCATTTTGAGAAGGAGCATGTCAATTTTTCAAACTATTTTCATTTCTCATACTTCAATATAAGATAGTTCTTGCATGGAATAGACATATTCAATAAACGTTTCGACAATTACTCTTGAAAATTTAAAAGTGAGGTTATGGTTGCTGAGGACGCTACAAATTTGTGGTGACGGGTACGCACATATACGTATTTAGTTAATATGTATATGGGTACGCATTGTAAATAATAAGAAGGAATATCGCTCCTTCATATCGACTCAACTAAGCTGCAATTCCTACAAGTGAAGTAAGGCCATGCCATGACTATTCAATATATGTACCATCTCTACTAGAAGTATTTATTGTTCTAGCTATACATATTTTTAAATATGACTTCGACAGTAATATACTGAAAACTGTCATCTGACGACAAGACACTTTTAAGTATTTGATTGATCTGTGCATTGCAGCCAGTAATACGGCTCTATTTTAATTCACAGGGAAGACTACATAGATATATAGTTAAAATAACCTCACTTTTAAAACTCATATGAATCATACACATATACATTTAGACCAAGCATCAGAGAATTTTTTGCGTCAGAATGAGGTAGTGTTGTTGTTTTTTTATTAAAAGCTTTTATTTAACTTGCTTTGTTATCTGTCTGTTTGCTATAAATTGTGCAGTCAAAATTTTGACTAGTTTTAATTAAGCTAGCTTTGAAATTTTTCACACGTGTATTATTAATCCGGTCACAATGCAATATAGTATATCTGATATTATTCTAAATCCAATATGGCATATCAGAAGTCCCAAGATGGCAGATTACCATTTTTTTCACAACTCCCTTGATGTAGGTATCAAATGAAAGAGTTTGATGAGTAAAATACGATAAACTAAGTTACTTCATGTTAAACCCTATATGGCGGACGCCCCAAGATGGCGGAATCTTTTTCTTCACAATCCGCTTGATATGGGTAACGAATGAAAGGGTTTAACAAGTAAAATATGATAAACTATATAACGTTACTCGGTATGTGAGGGAAGTAAAAAAAAAGCTTTTATTCAAAATAAAACGTAGTAAAAAGTAAAAAATAATTTTTAAATTCATACGTCCGGAAACTAAAAGCTTTGGAGGCTGTCATATAATAGTATTGCATGGGTACTTTGCTCAACTGACAGCCCTGGCAGTCACCTCTGGCGCTTGGTCTAATTTGTTTTTAATATTTTTGATAATGAAGTATATTTATCTTTATGACCTTCGAACTAAAAGGTGCCTTTTGCTCCACTTCTGTTGTGAATTATAATATATAATGTTTTATTTTATTATCAAGTAAATCCACGTAACCAGTGATTTAGGTAGGTACCTTACACGTAGAAGTTACTGAATGATTTAAAACTGACAAAATGTTCATATGCCCATCTAGCATGATTACGTGTTCTGGCCACCTGTCATTTATTAGATATTTAGCTTATATTCACTTTATTAGGATTACGATTTTGTACAATCTTGACGATCTTCTACAGAGTGTCTACTGTATATGTACAAATATTTTGCACGATGGTATGCTGGCCCAAAAAAAGTATAAAACTCCAATTTTTTTTTTCTAGGCAATGTTTTCTGAACTGAAATTTATTTTTCATTTATTCTTGTTAGCCTGTTAGGTAGCACTTTTTCACAAACATCACGATGCATTTAAAGTAAACAGTTTTACACAACCAAGAATCTCCCAATAACTTTAAACTATGAAGCAATAATACCACTGCAAAACGTCTAGATTGACAAATTTCTGTTTAACTGCAAAACATTTATTTAAATGATAGAAATAAAACTAATGTTTTGTTTGTTTTAATACAAATTTGTTTAACCACGGTCAGTAATTAAATTAACAGAGGTTAATTTAATTTCAATAATACTTAATTCCCTACTTCATTCATCACACCCAGTTATGTTTCAATTATAATTTTAACTAAAAGCTAGTCAAATCAAACACATTGACAACACTATATGGTTGTTGATAGGTGGTATAGCCTATAACTAAATAAAACAAGGCCAAAAAACACCTGAAGTCTTTTTGAGTTGCCGATGCCGACAAAGGTGGCATTTTTTTTAATCAAAAATAGCAAAATTCATATAGATCGGATGGCACTTATCTGCGTTTTTTTAAGTTTTTTTATTTCTTAGAGATGTAATAAACAAAACAAAATGGGAGATGTAAAATTGTATAAGACTGCTTTACTTCTTTTAGGTCATGCAAAATATTTGTATGTATACTCTGGACACCCTGTATATAAAAAGATTTTATTGACTTATGAACATGAAAATCGGAGTGCTTGACCTAAATCACTTGGTATATCCTCTCGAGAAGTATCTGAAGATAATATACAGAGTGTCTATCTTTATAGCAACTTTTGCATGATTGGGTTTATTAAGAACACTAAAGCGACTGTAATTGTATAAATATAGGCACTCTTGTATATTTTGGTAAGTTTATTTCAATCACAACTCTACCTTGGCTTAACCCAAACTGTCCTCTAGCACACCCGCCTCGCTTAACCCAAATCCAATCTCTGAGGAAACCCTAGCTTGTTAGTCGAAACCTTCAAAAACAACTGCAGTTGCTTATTCCTTGTAATAAAAACAGTGTTGTTTTGCTCATTTTAGGATTGCCAGGACGTTTAATTTTAGTAATAGAGGGCATGGTTTATATCTAGCATCTCCTTCGGAACTGCAGAAATTTACAATATGCACAGAGTTTTGGTAAGACCAAATTTAAATGTATTTTATGCATAATCACAGATTTTAATTTATTTTTAGCTCAAATCTGACAGAAATGATGGGTGAACTTTTCTTACCATTAGATATGCCAGAACCACCCAAAGAAGGATTTTTCAAAGGACTTTTCGGAGGAGGCATACGCTCCTTGGATAGAGAAGAATTATGTAAGTTTCTTAGTAAGAATATAACAACTAATGGAAACTCAAAAATCTTCAGGCAGGGCTTGAAACTAGAGCTGTTTAGAAACGGAACTGGAAACCATGGAAATGACAGAGCAAAAATCAATATTTTAAACCAGATCCGGAACTTTTTCTTCACTTCTATGAAACAATTTCTTTTTTTTTTATTTTATTAGTCCTCATAATTTTGTATGTTTAAGATATGCAAGTGTATGAGATAGCTAGAGAGATAGAGAATATTATATGCAGAGTGTGTCGATAATATGTAGATGGTCAATGTCTCCTCGACCATTTGAAATTTGGAAAAACGTCTCATATAGTATAGGAAACGAAGAAAAAAATGGCGACAGATTTGGAAAATTTTAACAACTTTGGGACAAATATGTACTTGTATGTAAAAAAAGCGCTGATTACGATGGACATGGTTATTTTTTCAAACGTTGACAGTGTAAAAATTGAAATATCTCGTTACTTAAGCATTTTTTTTTTCGACAAAACAAAAGAATAAAAAATGTTTAAAATTACGTTTTCCATGCGAAATTACTATTAAAAAATATATATTCCTCATCGATTTTCCGAAAGGTGGAAAATTGTCATACGAAGCTCAGAGGAAAATTTATTTTCTAAAGGTAATTTCGTATACAAAATGCAATTTTAAGCACTTTTTGTTTCCATGTTTTTTTTTTATCAAAAAAAATGTGAATTTTATATTTATATAGTATATTAAAGTATAAGTGAATATTAAGGTCTTTAAAACACAATAGAGCAAGTGCTTTAAAGACCGGTTGTCCACGAATACTTTACGCTATTTTTTTTTATTGGTACACTTTGAAATCATAAATACTTGTATTATTACTATAAAAAATGGAAATAAGAATTAAGAATTTAAAATGGTTGAATTCGTGATGTGACATCAGGATACCTATCAGCGTCAAATGAGGAATGCAAAATTTAATTTGCAATCTGTCACATAGGATTAATTATTGTCACTACAGTTGTTACTGATTGTATATTGCTTTAAAATGAGTTCTAACATTGATTACTTAAATAGAAAAGCAGATTTGCGCTTAATACCGCAAAAATTCCTGTCAGATCAATAATTAAAAAGTTAACATTTTTACTCAGGCTGTACTTGTTGCCATGGTACCTTTAAAACACGTGCGTTTTTAAAAGTTGAATTTAAACACTCTGAGGCGTACTTTAAATAAGCAAAATAGGGTACCAATAAAAAAAAATCTGTTTTTGTTCCTGTTTTTTTTTTCTTCGAAAAAATGCATAAATAACGAGATAATTTGACAGGTGCAATGGTTTGCAAGAACCATTATATCTTTCTTCATGTAAGAGATCCTCATTTGCCCTTTGGCACGTAGAAAGAACAGAAGATGAGCTACGCTCTACAATATACAATACAATGCAATATACTACAAAATAAATTCCATAATGACAATTGTTCCATTTATCATGCTACATTTTGTCAATTCAAACCTCAAAAACTCTTTTAGTTCAAATGGAACACCCTGTATTTTATTACATCAAGTTATGTAAAACTAGATTCCCACTTTTCTAGTACAGGCACTGTAGGGGTAAAAATTACAACTTTTTGAAATATTCGCGATTTTCTTAAATGTGAATCATTCTCTTATGTCAAAAAATGCCAGCACTTTTAAATTACACCCATGAAGACTTTATTATTGTTTATTATTTATAGGGAATGTGATAAAATAATCAAGAACATGTAACTCGTGTGCTACTCGATACCCACAAAAATAGAAACCATCACCAAACACTGTAATCGTCTTTAACACAATGCTAATTTAATTTAACTATATAGATCATATTCCATAGTGTTCTATACAATATTTTCTGCACTTATATTTAAATTTTTCCAACAACTGGCAATGATTTACACCGCTGGCAAATGATTCTACTTAATTAAACCTTTATGGAATAAATCGTTCTGGCTATACAAAGTCGCAACAGTTGTAACATAGAAATTGCCTCTTGGTTTTGTATCATAATTGTGAATATCTTCAATAAAACATAACTCATTTAGCAGATGCTGTGGATATAAACCATGTTTGACTATAGAGTTCAGAAACATAGTTTGTCTGACGCTCAATAACTTAGTTCTCTCCAACATTTGTGTAATGTTAGTGTATCTGCTACATTTCAGAATAATTCTCAATGCCTGGTTTTAAATGTTTGTTATTTCTGTATTACTTAACATAAACAAAATAGTTGCACAAAAATGGAGATGTGGAAGTATAATCGTTTCATATTTTAGTAATTTTGACCAATTGCTTAGGATATTTCATTTCCTATTTTACCTAACAGGTTAACTTTTTTGCCATTTTACTTGTAATATATGTGCGGTGTGCTTAGAAAATGTTAGGTTTTCGTCAATCATTACTCCTAGATATTTACATTATTTAACCTGTTTAAATTCTCTACCATTAATATATACCCCTCTATGGTTGATGGTGTCCACTGAATTATTCTTATTTTTTATTATCATGAATTTTGTTTTCTCTATGTTTACACTTAGGCAATTGTTGCTTATCCAGTCTTATAATATTATTATTTCATTGTTTATTGTATTTACAATATTATCCACTCTTCTCCAGCAAAATATACTAGAGTGGCATCTGCAAAAAGCTGAATTTTACATTTATCTGTATATTTTACTATATCATTAATATACAATATGAATAAAGTAGGCCCCAGAACTGTGCCCTACGGGACTCCATATGGACTGACTTTAAATTTTACCATTTGATATCGGTTTCCAAGGTATTCCTTTAGTAATTTTATTACTAAAGGTCCCATTCCATAGTTGTTTAGCTTGATCCAATTGAACTGAAATTTATTTTTGATGCTATTGCCTTGTTATACTTTATAATGAGAAAATAATGGGAAACTGCTATATCACTAAATGATCCTATTGAATTAATTTTTTCAGTTGGTGAATCCAGTGGCAAAGCAAGTAAGGCAGTAGCGAAGCATATACCCGGTAACTTATCGGACTTAGGACAGAGAGCAACGAGCGCGAGCAGTGAAGTCAACAGGGCACACAGGTTGATGGTCGAGAGGGGTGACAAGCTGAACCAACTTGAGGAAAAGGCCGAAAGGATGAGAAACGAGGCCGAAAATTTCTCATCTGGTGCACACGATCTCATGCTCAAATACAAGGACAAAAAATGGTACCAGTTGTGAAGTGCTTAAAAATTTTATTACCAAAAACATTACCTATGTGTACAGTTTTTCATACTAGAGAAGTAGTATCTGTAGTCAATAGATAAATATTGGCAAGCGGCAACTTAATCATACAACAAGTGAATATAGTTTTATTTTGAAAAAAACTGCAATAAACTGAAAACTAAAAAGTTATATAACATTTTAAACATTTCTCTCTAGAGATGTACGTATTACATCCGCCATTTTGTTTTTTAACTATTCCCATTTATCCCACGACACACACAATGCGCTATTTCAGTAGGTCCTTTTTATTATATTATTGGCCAGTACTCATTGAAATAACACTGCCAATTTTTTCTGTTACAGCTTATATCACAGAAAAAAATGTAATTTAGTGTGCCTTTTCAACACCAGTTTGAATGACGTTACAATAACTATCAAAACTGAATATGAGCAAATATTTAATTTTATAAGGTTGCTGTCTTGACTACTACTGTGTTCACTACTCCGTTTGTCAGTTGTCATTTTATATCAGATGTCATGATGTCAGATGGTTAGTTTAGGATTGTGTTCACCAGCTAAAGCAAAACAGTTAAGGAGTATTTCGTGCCAAGTGGTTCGAATAATAATGTTAATACCTAATAGAAGAAAATCGTAGTTTAAATGGTACAAGCAGAAAAGAAAACCTAAAGAACATTTTCTCCTGCGAAGATCACTTTGATGTAAGTAAAGAATGATCTGTTGTCAATTCTAATTTCTTCTGGCTCTATTTTACAGTTTTATGCTAAATTTTCGAACAAAACTTTCAAGACAGTACAAACAATAACAAACGCGAGACAATAGGGATGTTCACAAAAAAATTAAATCCTGTTTAAACATCATAAAATGGTTAAAAATAGTCTTATAATAATATCCACAAAGTGTTACAAAAATCAACAAATCCGTTCTATGGGAAAATCCATAAAGAGATACGAATATTCATTTGAATGCGCGAAACGCTCCTTGACTGGTGTGACGTCATTAAACCACATATGTTAAACGCCCGCGAATATAGTGGCTAGGCTTTCATGCGCGTTTCATATGAGAATTGGGGATGGCAAAAAAATTTAATATATCGATATATGAATCATTTGTTACATCACAAGACTCAGATCAATATAATCGATATATCAACAAAAAATTATCGATATTTCTATGTATCGATGTATTTTGTAGATTAACATTTAACGTAAAACATTAACGGATTACTACAGTACGATATTTATCTCGGCTAAAATAAATTTCGAAGAGCGGGGGGGGTGATGCAATAAAATTTTTATCTTGATTGAAATTTCGAAGTGCAGGGGGGTAATATGCAAGATGACCAAAAATATCGATATTTCAACCCGATATATTATATATTGCAACAGAAAAATAATATGAATATATTCATGGTATGGGATTAATATATCGATATTTATTTTATATAGATACATCATTACCGTCGTCCCTAAAAATCAATCGGAGACCGATTTTGAGATTTTGATAAATGCGTTTAAGGTAACAAAAGTTTTCAAAAAATATCATTGGTTTAAAAAAGGGCCAAAGCTTCTGTCTTTTTACATTTTGTGACACAGGCATAAAAACCTTTTCTGGGTTATTTACTGATGTATTTGTACATCCAGGGACAAAACAACACTTGTTTCTATTAACTTTCACACTTTTTGAGTCTCCCATCATTACAAAAACAGAGATAAAACAATACTGAAACAAACAATCTATATAACGTTGGCATACGAGTTCCGCTGAGCATTATGACATCACGCATGCTTCTCTCACTGCAGGGATCGTTTACTAGCCTCGTTAATTTCGGAGTTTTTATTTTTAGTTTATTTTCAAGAAAAAAAGTTTTTAGGCGTTTTAATGATTATTACGTGTTTCTGTAGTCTTAGAACTATCATTTTTTATTACAAAAAATAGAAAACATCCCTATTGTCATTTATCAAATTGTCGCCATCATTGCAGCCAACATAAAATGTGTTTATTACCCGATTTTTATGGGATTTAAAAAAATATATATACTAGCGAAATATTTTAACATCTTATTTTTCTAAAACGATTCAGCTGTTATACTCCACAGGTTAGTCACATACATATAGACCCATGAAAAACATTACCTTCCCTCGTGTAGCATAATCGTGTAGCATAATCGTGTATTTAATTACATTTTAAAGCACAAATCTCAAAGCTATAATTGAATTGAACTTTGCTACTTAAAGTTTTCCCCACAAGGAGAAAATATTAATTTTTATAGTCCGTATCCCAGAATACAAATCCAGAAACTGCATTTTGTGTCATTCGAGTCAAGGTCATTTACCACTAGCAGTGCCACTTTCAGAACGCATAGCCAATTATTGAAACTGCATGCATTGAATTAGGTAAGCGTTCACCGACTCGCCATTAACAGTATTGCGACAGCCATCGACTAGATAATCTGCAAACTATAAATATTGATATGAACACGTGATACAGTTTCAAGGTACATCCGTTATTTCCAAGGGAGGCTTTTGACACAGACAACAGTTCCCAATGTTCCCTTGTGATCCGAATTAACAAATGTCCATTATCTTATCAATTATTAGCCGCTGCCTAATGGTAGCCCATATAGGTGTCGATATATTTAGATGATTAAATTGTCACTTGCTGCCTCTAAGAAATTCTTAAACTTAATGCGAATTGTGATATTCTATTCTGCCTGTAAGGATAGATTAAAAACTTTACCTATTATTTCAAACTGTTTAAACGGCACATGGTTCTCGCACCCAAGAAAGACATACCAAAAGGTGGTATGTTGATTAAACTTAAGAAAGAAAATATGGTATGGTAGATTTTAAAATAAAAAACATGTAGCAAAATTTTTACCTTTGCTACTATATATTATTTTAGTAATATTTTAAATAATATGGATACAATCTAAGTCATTTATTCTACTTCTAATATTGTAGGATTTCAACCATATATAACGTGGTCATGTAGTAACCAAATTATTTTGTACTTTTCTATATTATACGACGGTGTTCCGAATAAGAGTTTGTTGCGCATTTTTTCTTTTCCGATTCAAAAGAGAAATGACGGAAAAACTGTGAATGAACACCTTACTTACGTTTTTTTACTAGTCACTTTCAACGTGTGCAGGGAAAACAAATATTTATGTTCAAGAAATTGAGAGGAAATAGCTCTTTCTAAGTTTGTTAATTGTAAACAAATAAACATCAAAATCAATTCCCGCAAAGAGTAAAATTGAGCTCCATATGCTAATGAGTAGTAGAGTAAAATACTCATCATTTCCTAGTAGTCTAGTTAACCAAAACCATTTTGGGCATAAGTTCATTCTAATTCTGGCGCTCACAGTGGGGCTAAATAAGTGCAGCTAATAAAATTTAAATGAAGTATATTGAATATTACAAACAATGCAATGACAAAAACGTTATTAAAATTAATTTCAAAGTTAAACATGGGAATTTATTTTTACAAATTTTCAATTTGTGAGCACTTACTGATGAGTAATGAAACAAAATCAATTATCCCCCATAATCTGAGATGCAGAAAAAATATCTCAAGTCAATTTTGGAACAAAAACACAAAAGTATATTATAAACTTAATTTTAAAATATTCAATGATTATTGTCACTTTCTTTTTCATTATATTTCATACATTTTGTGTGAAGTGTATAATGGTAGACTTTGTAATAGCTAATAAGTAAAGCGTTAAAAAATTATTTGACTTGCTCGAAATGTTCACAAAAATTAGACAGTTGTTAATGTCAAATGAAACAACTTAGATGAAATTATTTTAACATAAAAACTTGCTTCTCCCTGTACATAATTATATTATATTCTAGCTTTTAGCTGGAAAAAATGTAAATAACCCGTTAGAGTTTTAGAGATAAAGTAGTAAGTGTAAATATGTACTAAATTTGTTCTTTTTATCTGATAAAAAACATGTTATAAGTATTTGGAAGACAATAAGGTATGTTACAGTGGTAAATGATTTTTTATGGTACTGCTTTAATTGTCAGTCTTTAAGAGAATGTTTTCAAATTCGAAATGTGCTATGCTTGAAATAGTAAAATCAGTAGCGGATGCTGAGATTAAGGCATGGCCCGATATCGATAAAAAAAACGAGATAAATCAATTTTCTGGTACCCACACTGATAAAGAATTTATTATTTTTTTTTTTTATCTGCGGACTTTGAGCTGTTGGTATTTTTTTGTTTGGTTTTATTGTATACCTTCCCACTATTTTAAACTTTACGAGTGTTTTAGTACATAAAATTCAAACAATTTTTCCTTAAATACCATTATTTGACATACTGATCTAGTAATATGAGCACGATGTTTAACTGAGCTTTACCTTAATCAGCAGCTACTGATATGAATAAAAATTCTATATGCTTTTAACTAGGATGTAATCTTTTACTTAGAGGGGACTAAAACTAGACCCTTTTAATTTTTCGTTTATGTTTTGATTTAGACTAATATATTGCAAAATTTTAGAAAACTGTAAAAACACAAATAGAAGCATATCAAGAATGTAAAATATAGCAGACCAATAAATAAGTACAATTGTTGAATTTGAATATATAGAAACAGAAATATTTGTTGTACACCTTTGAGATTTTTAATAAATTATCTGAACCCAACTCTCGAAGTAATACAGGAATAAAATATTGCAATATATTAATTTCTTTATTGGGTTTTGTATATGTTGAAGGGAATTATTGATTTTACCATGTTTTGTAGTAGTTATATAGTGGAGTTTCTAACACTTGCATTAGTAGCGTAGAAAGCACACATCCATTACCCCACCACTATCAGTACAGCGTGCCCAGGAGCGATTCTACTTTCTAGTAATGGAGAAGTGGCGAGGGTAGGTAGCTAAGTCTTAGAACCAACCCCTAATATCCAAGATTTTGGCTGGCAGGGTGGTGCTAAGACTTTTAGCTCCACCTCCCACTTTTATGATACAAGATCTAGGTCCTAGAACATAAAACCATGCCCAGACATGCCCCAGTGGTGAAGGTAATGGTGTTCGCAACTTCCACTACTAAAACAAGTGAGTTAGAACCCACATTATGCAACTACTTCTTGTATCTGACTCATTTTTTCCCACAAATTATGGTAAATATCAACAAGGCCTAGCAGTTCTAACTTATTTCCTGTCTTCCTATTTCGCCATTTGATAATGCCAAATGTACCTATAATCACTTAAAATCAAATAAAGATGTGAAATATATGTTTGTAGATAGGTAGAATGGACCATAGACATTTGGTTAGTGATTAAAAACTGTGAAATATTTCTTCTTAAGATGAAATTTTATTTTCTCAATAATAAAATGAGTTGGAATTGAACAGGTAAACACAATCATTTGGGCAAAATCGGAATTATTGCGAAAAATCTCTTTGTGCCATTTGCAAACTAACTTGATTCCAACCCATTTGAAGAGTTACCTACCATTAAAATCACTACAAGAGACATTGTTAATTATTTATATATTTTATTTTTTGTGTTGAGACATTCAGGAGTGGGAACAATTGTTAAAAAATTGAAGAATATATTATTGTACAAAGCCAAATAAAAAAGTTGCTTCTTTTTTTTAATTTTTCTGTAGCAGGTGAAAAAAGATTTGACTTTTTTCGTATATGAGGAGTTCTGTTCCCATTTCTTTCAATTATAAACTGTTAAGCTATATTAGTAAGTGCAGAAATTATATTACTGTTCTATAAATAAAGGAAGATTTGTTTATAAACCCTTTTATTCTGTTGTCTACTGTCCTTATCTCTTTTTACAGTTAAAATCTTAACCCAATCAATAACACAGTTGGAAATACCGAGTGATTCAGTTTAGTATTTGCATCCCTGTATTTTTTTTATTTCAACAAAAAACTACAACAAACCATATATATTTGTAAATCGCTTGTCAGGCTCAGTCAAATTAAATCGTCTCTGTGATCATATATCATCAAAGTAATGATAGTCAACTTTTTTCCAACTGGTATACTATACTTTTTTTTGCCGATTGTTGTAGAGATTCTTTGTCTGCATTTACCTGTGTAAAGAAAGTATACACTTCCATAAGAAAAATTTCGAGAATATTAATAAAATATTGTTATGAATTACACCCCCTTGGAAAAGGAGATGGTACGCCTATGCCTCTGATGGTGACTGGAAAGGCTCTAGAAAGAGCCAAGGACTTTTCTAGCTTATGGTTGGAGAAGATTCTGGATTGATCTAGAGCTAATATATAAGGCGCGATTACAAGCGCGGAAGGGGAAGTTTTATGAAGAAAGCAGTTTATAAAAGTGAACAAGTAGAAAAGTGAAAAGTTAGGTTAGATAAATAGTAAATAAAGTGAATTTGAAGTATTGTAGTCAGTAAATAGTTAAATAAAGTGTTAGTAGTGTTTTATCTCTTGTTGAAATTATTTAGAACCCACGGATTCATACAGGGTGTTTCCAAAAAGGTGGAAATCCGTAACATTTTGGTGTCGGAAGCGGAATTTTGACAAGAGGATTTTTCGGGAGTGTTGAGAAGACTGGGACAGTATTCTCGGAGTTAGTGCTAACACAGGAAGGACTAATTTACTGGACATTGTTCGAGGTTTATTTTCGAACAGGAAAAATAGTGTTTAAGTGCATTTTTGAGACATTTTTGGAACATTTTGTTGGACATTAGAGGTTAAGTGACAAAGACTCTAGATAAGACTTTTTCGTGCCGTTTTGAGGGTTTTCTGGACAGTCCCATTACCGATAGTGACGTAATTATATTAAACTTATTTGATTTCAACGTAATTGTATGCCGGTAACGACCAGAAGCATGGCATCCGAACAACAAATGCAGGACTTTATGGCCCAAATGCAAAAGATGATGATGGATCAGGAAAGAAAGCGCCAGGAAGAGAAAGAAACAGAACAAAAACGCCTACAGGAAAAAGAAGAACAAGAACAAAAACGTCAAGAAGAATTAAGAAAAATGTTTGAGGATCAAGAGAGAAGACGTCAAGAGGAAAAACAAGAAGAGGAGAAACGACGTCGAGAGGAAAAACAAGAAGAGGAGAAACGCCGTCGAGAGGAAAAACAAGAAGAGGAGAAACGCCGTCAAAAGGAAAATGACGACTTAAGAAAAGCTATAGAGACACAACAGAATGCCTTGTTTACAGTTGTTGAAGAAATAAAAAATGAGATTAAGAAAGATATGGGTAGCGTAAAGACGAAAGTTAATGAGGTCGAAGTAAAAATGGACAAAGTCGAGGAAAAAGTAGACAAGGTTGAAGAGAAAATGCATCAGGTAGAAGGAGAAATAGACCAACTTAAACAACAGTTGAGGACAAGAGGAAACCAGCAAGTGGTGTCATCAGGCCAGCAATTAAAAATTCCCTCCTTTGATGGTCAAAATTCCTGGATGACTTACAAGACACAGTTTGAGGCAGCAGCGAGTGCTAACAACTGGAATGACGAAGAGAAGGCTAAGGCATTAATCGTGGCTTTAAGAGGCCAAGCGTTGGAGTTGCTCCAGACAATTCCGGCAGACCAACAACGGAATTTTAGAGTTTTAGAAGCTGCCTTAGATCTACGATATGGAGATCAACACCTTGCTCAAGTATACCAGACCCAGCTGAAAGTGCGCGTTCAGAAAGCTGGAGAGAGTCTGCAAGAATTTGAAGCTGCGGTGGAAAGACTGGCACACTTAGCATACCCTAATGCGCCAAAAGAATTTAAAGAGCAATTGGCAGTGGGGGCATTCCTAGATGGGATAAGGGACGAGGAAATCAGACGAGTCCTCAGGCTATCCCGACATAAAAGTAGTAGTGAAGCCTTGGTGCATGCACTAGAGGTAGAAGCTGTCTATAGGGATACTCCAAAGTCAAGAGTACGGGCTATGACGCTGGAAGAATCGCAGTCAGAAAAGGAGAACCAGAACCCCATGTTGGCCGATATACATAAAATGTTCAGTCAATTACTGGCTAAATTCAATCCTCCAAGAAGACAGGAAAACCAACAAAATAGGGAAAAGCCAAGTGGGGGTATTAAATGCTACAACTGCGGCAGGATGGGACATATGAAACGAGACTGTCGACAGCAGAACTCGGACAGACGAGTTAATGCTGTAAATGTAGAAGAGCAGCAGGAAAACTAAAAATAGCCAGCACTAAGGGGGCTGTGCTGGCTAGGGAACACGGTGCCCCCAGAGAAATAAAGATTTCCCAGCTGCGAAGAATTCCAAGTAGTCTGCTGTTGCAAGGATATGTGAATGGAAGAAAGTGTGTGTTTACTGTTGACACCGGCGCTACGTCATCAATAGTGCGGCCAGGGTTTATATCAGGCTTGCAGATTAAGAAGAAGCAAAATGAAGTAATTATTCGGACAGCCACGGGAGACAGGGCTGCGGTCCATGGAGAGGTCAATTTGGAACTGCAGGTTGGACGGTTGAGATTCAATTACAAGGTCATTGTGGCTGACATTACAGATGATTTCATTTTGGGACTGGACATCATGGAGGAGAAGAGGTTTATTGTTGACGTAGGGGAGCGAGTCTTGAAAATTGGAAATGAGGAATTTATCCTGGCAACCGCAGATGACCAATTCCGTAAAGCAAGGCTATTGACAACAAAGACGATTAAGATTCCTGCTCGTTCAGAACAGATCATCGATGCTGCCTTGGAAGGAAATCATGGAGGTTACCGTGTTGGCCTGGTGGAAGGTGACGAATCGATTAAGTCCCTAACCAATATTGTTGTGGCAAGAACTTTAACCCGGACTAAAGATACAATCCCAATTAGAGTCGTCAATTTAAATTCCCATGCATTAACAATTAAAGAAGGCAAACCGATTGGCTCCTATGAACCGGTTATGTGGGTAGCAAGGTGCGAAGAACAAACGGAGGGAAATTCATCTACAAATATAGACCAGGAAGTTTTGACCTTGCTGTGTTCCCAGTTGGAGCATTTATCTGAGGATGAACGAGAGGAGGCGCTCAAGTTCCTGGAAAAGGAAAGTTCAGTATTTGCCAAAAGCACGGAGGCCCTTACAAAAACAGATATAGTCCAGCATCGGATAAATACTGGTGACTCACCCGCTATTCGACAACAACCTAGGAGGCTTCCGCTAGCAAAACAAGAAGAAGCCTCGGCAATGATAGATAAGATGCTACAAGATGGAGTCATTGAGGAGTCAACAAGTCCCTGGTCATCGCCAGTAGTTTTGGTTGCCAAAAAGGACGGAACGTTAAGATTTTGCGTCGATTATCGGAAATTGAACGATGTGACGAAGAAAGACAGTTACCCATTACCCCGGATTGACGACACGTTAAGTACATTGGCAGGCTCACGATGGTTTTCGACGTTAGACCTTAGGAGCGGTTATTGGCAAGTTGGGCTTCATCCTGATGATAAGGAAAAGACAGCATTTTCAGCAGGCAGTGGTCTTTACCAATTTACGGTGATGCCTTTTGGACTTTGCAATGCTCCAGCCACGTTTGAACGATTGATGGAATTTGTACTACGAGGGCTAACCTGGAAGACGTGCCTGGTTTACCTTGACGACGTGCTGGTTATGGGACGAGACTTTACAGAACATTTGAAAAATCTTCAAGAAGTATTTGGACGAGTAAGGAATGCACACCTGAAGTTGAACCCGAAGAAGTGTTTACTATTTCAGAAAGAAGTTAAATTCCTTGGGCACGTAGTGTCTTCAGAGGGAATACAAACGGATCCCGATAAAATTTCTGCCGTACGAGATTGGCCAAGGCCATCTAACGTTCATGAAGTACGAAGCTTCCTTGGCCTTTGCACTTATTATAGACGCTTTGTGGAAGGGTTTGCAGACATTGCGAAGCCATTACACCGGCTAACAGAGGAGAAAGTTCAGTACCAGTGGACACCGGAGTGTGAAACAGCATGGAGAAAATTGAAGGCAGCTCTATGCACTGGTCCTGTACTAGCATACCCACAACAGAATGGACTTTTTATTTTAGATACAGATGCCAGCAATTCTTCGATTGGTTGTGTGCTGTCTCAAATTCAGAACGGAGAGGAAAGAGTGATCGAGTACTTCAGCAAGGTGCTCTCCAAACCAGAACGAAACTATTGTGTAACCAGAAAAGAGTTATTGGCCATCGTCAAATCAGTGGACCATTTTCATAAGTATCTCTATGGACGACATTTCAAAATCAGGACCGACCATGCTGCGTTGAAATGGCTGTTGCAGTTGAAAACCCCGGAAGGTCAACTGGCTCGTTGGATAGAACGGCTGCAACAGTACGACTTTAAAATCGAGCATCGACCAGGAAGATCTCATAAGAACGCAGACGCTTTATCTAGAAGACCATGCAAGGACGACTGCAAGCACTGCCGCCATGTGGAGAAACAGCAGGGCATGGGAGTAGTCAACACTATTAAAATAGACGTTCCAGATGATTGGACAACTGAAGCCCTGAGACAAGAACAACTGAACGATGCAGAGATTGGGGCTATATTGAGAGCAAAGGAAAAAGGAATTCGACCAGAGTGGAAGGATGTTTCAGACAAAGCAGTTGGATTGAAGGCTTTGTGGGCACAATGCGTCTAGTGATTCCCAGGTGTCGGGTACCGAAAGTACTTCAGGAAGTGCATAATGGAGCATCCGGTGGACACTTCGGCGTTAACAAGACCCTGAATAAAGTACGTGAACGATTTTACTGGGTAAATAGTCGTCAAGATGTTGAAGCGTGGTGTCGTAATTGTAAAATTTGTGCAGCCAGTAAAGGACCACAGACTAGAAGTAGGGGTGCAATGAAGCAATATAACGTCGGGGCCCCTTTTGAGAGGATTGCGATCGATATAGCCGGACCATTCCCAGTAACCAAGGACGGTAACAAGTACATACTGGTTGCCATGGACTATTTTAGTAAATGGCCTGAAGCCTACGCAATTCCGAACCAGGAAGCGGTTACTGTCGCCAAAGTCTTGGTAGATAACTTGATATGTCGGTTTGGTGTACCCCTGGAGCTGCATTCAGATCAAGGGAGAAATTTTGAGTCAGGGGTATTTCAGCAAATCTGCAAGTTATTGGGAATACACAAAACACGGACGACAGCCCTTCATCCTCAATCAGATGGAATGGTGGAGCGACATAATAAGACTATGAAAGAACATCTCTCTAAAGTCGTTCATAAAAATCAACGTGACTGGGATCTCCACATACCGTTTTTCCTCATGGCATATAGAGCTGCTATCCACGAAACTACAAAACAGACTCCGGCTCGTGTAGTATTTGGACATGAGATCAGACTGCCATGTGATTTGATGTTTGGAACACCAGGTGGAGAACGACTTCCTGTGAACAGCTATGTAGATGAAGTGAGTGAACGGCTAAGGAACGTCCATGAGTTAGTTAGAGACCAAATCACCATAGCCAGTGACAGAATGAAGGCTCGATATGACCGTAAGGGTAGTTCAGAAGGATTCAAGGCAGGAGACCTGGTTTGGCTGTACAACCCACAGCGGAAGAAAGGAAGGTCACCGAAACTTCAACCACCTTGGGATGGACCGTATACTGTTATTACCCGAATTAATGACGTCGTCTATCGAATTCAACGAAGCAAAAAGTCCAAGATGAAGATCGTGCATTTGGACAGGCTGGCGAAATACATCGATGATTCTGAGTTGCCTGATCGGGACGATCAGGCTTAAGGAGGGGGCAGTGTTATGAATTACACCCCCTTGGAAAAGGAGATGGTACGCCTATGCCTCTGATGGTGACTGGAAAGGCTCTAGAAAGAGCCAAGGACTTTTCTAGCTTATGGTTGGAGAAGATTCTGGATTGATCTAGAGCTAATTTCGGAGTATATAAGGCGCGATTACAAGCGCGGAAGGGGAAGTTTTATGAAGAAAGCAGTTTATAAAAGTGAACAAGTAGAAAAGTGAAAAGTTAGGTTAGATAAATAGTAAATAAAGTGAATTTGAAGTATTGTAGTCAGTAAATAGTTAAATAAAGTGTTAGTAGTGTTTTATCTCTTGTTGAAATTATTTAGAACCCACGGATTCATACAGGGTGTTTCCAAAAAGGTGGAAATCCGTAACAATATGATAAAACTTCATTCAAAGGTTTTGCTTAGGAATCAACAGGAACTTAGCCATGAAAACAATTGAATTTTGACATTGTTAGTAATTAAATAAATATTTGTATTTTCTTGACCGTTGATATCAAATTAACTTGATGCATACCTGAGATTTTTCGGTCAGTTTTAAATGAAAATTCTTATATTTTCTTGTGTTTCGGTTCTTACCAAACATGTTTTAGACCATAATCATAGCTTTAACTTTGACAATACAAACATTTTACAGAAGGAACCAAATTATCTTCGAAGGACAATACATGACATGTTACAAATTAAAAGGCATAACAACGCAATAAACAATCGCACGGATATAGAGAATTTAAGTGAAACATATTTAAACTTATTAAGTTAACTAAAAAGGGTATCATATATTTTTACATCTTTCCATCAAGTCCACAAGATAATTCTTAAAATATCATTTTTCACACCACCAGCCATTAGAGAAAACTTCATGTCTAATATCCATAAAACATAGACCAGAAAGCAGGCAATACTTTTGTTCAGCATTTAGTTGCATTAAAACTTTTAACAGAAATAGATGTAAAATGGTAAAATGTAAACAAAAATTTTTTAAATTGTATGAAATTCAATTTGTAAAATTACATAAAATAATCGTACTTTAATATAAATATTGTAGTTTTTCCTCTGACGATGGTTAATAAAACTGAAACTTAAGAAAATATAAGAATTTTTTAAATGCAAATTCTTATGATGACCAAAAAACACCAGGTATACATCAAGTTAAATTGTTGGCAATGTCAAATTGAAAATACTGTTAATTGTGATTGTGTTATTATAGTCCGTTTTTAAGCCAGGAGGAGCGTTTTAAATTTAACGCGCTAAATCATACGTCTCTGATTGGATATGCCCTCGCCAGTTTTACACAAAGCAATAGTCGTAAATTTTGACATTGTAAAAATTTTAATTTCATGTCATAAATTATTTGGTTATAATTTCTATTTTATCGTTTGCACATTATATATCAGTTTTAAATATCGTTTGTATAAATCTGAAGGTAAAAAGTAGCTCATTACTTGATGCCTTTATATTCCGTAAATGGTATGGACGCTGTATAAAATACCCAGAGGTCAAATAGAGGTCAACTCAATATATAATGTAATAAAATACACACAAAAACGCCGTCGTCGTGTATTGTTGGTTGCCCAAAACGCCAAAAAGGTTTTAGTGTATTTTCTGGTTACTTTTATGGTATGAATGGAACTTTCATGTTTATTCCTCCTGATTTAAAAACTGACTATAGTCTTTATTTTATGCTATACTTATAAATAGATTTACACTAATGAAGAAAAATTGAACATGACATTAATTTATGAAGAATGCAGGAAAAAGTAAAGCAGCCAATCGTTTATATCTCGAAATAGGTCAGTGCCATCAGACAAATTGTTTGCAAAATTGGCAAGATTTATGGATAAATGTGGAAGTTTTGAGAAAAAAAAGAAAGATTTTTAAACCCATAGAACTGCACGAGATGAAGAACATGCAGTTGATATTACTACCATTATTGGCCTCAGGATAATCCTCAGTGACTTTGAGAAACTAATTTCAAAAATTAATATATGGTGCGGAATTCTTAACAGACGAATTACAGGTTTCATGAAGGCACACTTACTGGAGATATCTACAGTTTTTAAGAGAAGGATTGTTAAATTTCATAGAAGGCATTCCAATACATATTAGGCATAAAATGATATTACAGTAAGATGAGACAGCGCCACATAATGCTATTATTGTAACGAACCTGCCAAATCTTCAGATCATACAGCGTTGGATTTTTTCGTTTGGCCCTATGTAAAAGAAAGAGTGTATCCAAGGCTTGATAAACAGAGGGCAATTATGTTTAGAAGCGAATGGATGCCTGTTCGAACATGTGAAGTAATAAATTATGTTTTTATTTTCTTAATTGTTAGTAATTTTTTTATTGGTAATTATTATTTATTTGTAACTGCCCATAAATTAACGTCATGTCCAATTTTTCTTCATTAGTGTAAATTCATTTATAAGTATAGCATATAATAAAACCTAATAACACAATCGCAAATAACAGTATTTTCAATTTGACGTTACTAACAATGACAAAATTCAATTGTTTCCATGGCTAACTATGTTGATTCTGAAACAAAACCTTTTTGAATGTAGTTTTACCATATGTTAATAATTATCCTGATTTTTTTTTTTATGGAAGTGTATACTTTCTTTACACAGGTGAATGTAAAAATAGAATCTCTACAATAATCAGCAAAAAAGTATAGCATTTTTAAAAAAGAAAGTTGGCTATCGTTACTTTGACATATATGATCACAGAGACGATTTAAGAACGTCATTTGACAGAGCTTGACAAGCGATTTACAAATATATATGGTCTGTTGTAGTTTTTTGTTGAAATAAAAGTTTCAGGGGGGCGAGTACCATACTGCCAGTACCCAGTATATTATACCACGGCAATATGAAAAATTTGACTCACTTAAATGCATTCGAGTGCATTTTTTTATCAACAACTCGTATTATGAATAACAGTGGTCCAAGAATAGATACCTAAGACGCACTACACATTGCAATTTCTTACCAGATTTAAAACTGCAGTTGGTTCAAAGGGTGAAAAGTGGATCTAAGGATATATGGTTGTAGGGGTCTCACAAATTTTATAATTTGTTTTGGTGGTTATTTATTTATTTTCTGCAATATGCTATCTATAATATCCCGAGAGCTAGCGTTACAGAAATGTATACTATTTGTAAATGAACAGAATGTGTCTTAATAGATTATCGATGATCCATTAAATACCCCCCCATCAGTCGGGCTGGGGAGCGATGTGTTGGGCAGTGAGTAGCGATTTAGTCAATAACCTGACAGCGGTACTGTCACAAATGTCAAAAAAGCCGTTTATGATTCTCTTGTGCCGAGCCGAATTTCCGATTTTGCCGTCGCAATTTACTACGCCAATCTTTCTTTTTCTGTAGAGACGTCACACAATCCTCCACTCAACGTATTTATTTAGATATTATTGTTTGAAAATTCCATGTTTTCAGCTCTTCATCACTACAAAAAAAAAATTACTTATAGCGTTTGAACCAAAGTTAAGAGAAGCTCTCAATTGGCGTAGCGGCGAAAGAAAAAAATGTTTTAACTTTTTTATTACATTTTCGGCCTTAAACTGTTGCTCAGATACTACTTATATATCACGCCTCTAATGCGTGTCTAAACTTTGAAACGCTATAAATTTGTCCTTTAGCGACGAAGAGCTGAAAATACAATTCTTTTATTTGATTAAGCAAACATATTATTTCCAAATATTTAGAAGCGTCAAAATTGAAAACTATTTATAGGCATGATATATCGGTAATTTCTCAACAACAGATTAAGACCGAAAATGTAAAACAAAAATAGAAACAATTTTTCTGACAGGATTCGAACTCCGGACCTTGCGCGAAGTATTCCTCTCTCCACTACGCCAATTGAGAGCTTGGCTAAACTTTGGTTCAAATGCTATAAGTAGTTTGTCTTTTAGCGACAAAAGCTTAAAACACGGAATTTGAAAACATTAATATCCAAATAAATACATCCAGTGGAGGAGCGTGTGATGTCTCTATGGAAAAAGAAAGAGGTATTTCGCCTGTGTCGTAAATTGCGATGGCAAAATCGGAAATTCGGCTCGGCACGAGAGAATCAAAAACGACTCTTTTGACATTTATTACAGTACTGCCAAAGATTAGAGAACTAACAAGATACGACAGTCAGATGGAAAAGACGAAATAGACGAAGACAGTTGTGTACTCCAATTTAAAGGAACATGACATCCAATGGAAACGGTTTCGGAATTTGTCGGTTACACATTAAACGAGTTTGACCAAGCTTACTAAAAGATAGGTTAGCTCATTAAAATCGACAAGTGCTACGTCAAGTAATAATAATAATAATAACACTTTATTTAATTCCTTTAGACCTGCTGGAATACAAGTATAGGACATGTCAGAAGTGAATATAACAAGTAAAGAATTTATATACTAATAAGTAGAAGTGACAAGTAACAGTAAAATCATGGTATATGTGTAGAATATTACTTACACATAGTCATAAAAAAAACAAAAATATAATCAAAATATTATATACATACACAATTGAAATTAGAAACAGACAAAACAAAACAAAACAAGCTATTAACAAATCTTTGACGACAATTAATTATTACATAAGAACACATACTTAATATCACTGACTTGCATAAGTCAGACGTCAACTAGTAGTACAGAAGATGTTATATTCATGATAGGTGTAGAAGCATTCCTTAATCAAGAATTTCCGAACCGCACTTTTAAAGCAATTGAAGTTGGTACCATCTTTGATTTTATTAGGTAAAAGATTATACATCTTGATTGATGTAGTAAAAGGACCTTTATCTACTTGGGCTAATCTACAGGCTGGTGTATAAATTTTACTGCTGCTTCGAGTGTTATAATTATTTATATCATTATACATTTCGGTAGTTCATCAATGTTTTTCCTTACATAGTATACTGCTTGCAAGATGTACATACAGTAGACGGTGAGTATCCCATGCTGCCTAAAATACGGTTTGCATGATGTTGTGTAACCTAATTTAAACATGCTTCTCATTATTCTCTTCTGCATAAGAAAGACTTTTTGAACTCCTGTACAGTTACCACAGCAGAGTAAACCATATGAGAGTATTGAATTTACACAACCATAATAAAGAGTCTTGAGTGTGATACTATCGACCGAGTTCCTAATTTGTAATATTGCAAAGTTCTTGCTAGCTAGGTTTTTTAACACACTTTCAATATGTTTTTGCCAAGATAAATGACTATCCAACTGTATACCTAAGAATTTTACACAGCCATTTTGACATATAAATTTATCATTCTCTCTAACCAGTACACTCAATTTATTTTTATTTCCTACTGGTGTAAATATCATGAGATCGGTTTTTTGTGGGTTTAGAATCAATCCATCTTTAAAACACCATAATGTTATTTCATCTACACATTTCGTAGCAGTTTTACTAAGTAGGGACCTCGATGACAGCTGCGTGTGGCTGTTTTTTCCTCATTTTATAGAAAAAAGTTTTAAAATTATTCTTTCAATGTACAATTCGATCCTAACCGAATAGATACCTTACATATAAACATAGAAATACTTCATGTGACATATATTACAAAGCAACCTATTTTTTTAGTGACCTGACTACTAACAGTCAGTCAAGTTCGGTTGTTCGATCAGGACAGTGTTGTCCATTTTTCACTATTGGCCTCTCTTTCTAATGTTTACTTCTCCGTCTGTTTGTCACATTGTGGCAACTGCGCGAGCACTCCAATTTAAATATAGAGGTCAATGGCGCCATTGCTAAAAGATAAAAGGTTTTCCACCGGCTGTCCTATCTTGTTAATTCCCTAATCTTTGGTACCGCTGTCAGGTTATTGAGTAAACCGCCGCTCGCTGCCCAAGGCACTGCTCCCAGCTCGGCTGACTGATGGGCGGGCATTCAATGGATCATCGACAACCTATTAAGGCACATTCTGTCCATGTACAAATAGCACATATTATTTTGTGACGCTAGCTCAGCCTATAAGTGTTTCACTCGTAATATCTTATTTACTTAAATTTGGCAACATTTTACCTTACATTTTGTATTTACTTTTTCAATAAGTAATTAAAACTCATATGTATAATATCCACAGCGAGCTGATGATGGAATAGGAAGTGTGATGTTATGAGTGAGCCGCGTGTAGCGAACGGAATCCCTGTTTATATCACGTTCAAATTTTTATGCATGAGGCATGCAGTCTCAAAAATGAATATACTTGGAAGCGTCATAATTCCATGCTTCAAAAACAGTGGTTTACACGAGTCTCTTACATTAGCTTTACACATGTACTTTAGAGCCCTTTTTTGCAGAAATAAAATTTTATTAAATATATATTGCGAGCAAGAACCCCAGAAACAAATACCATAACACAAATTTGAGTCTATAAGGGCAAAATACGCATTTCTTGCCGAGTCCAAATTTAATTCATTTGCCAGCACTCTAATTGCATAACAATTAGTAACTAATTTTTTACTTAATATTGAGATACGGTTTTCAAATTTTAACTTACTATCAATATGTTGGCCCAAAAATCTACATTCAGTTTAGTTTTTAATAATTTTGTCTTCCAAGTATACCTACCTCATTCAGCTTGCACTTAATGATGTTAGTTTCAGATACATTAAAATATATAAATTAGCATCACACCAATCTTTAATTATCCCTAAATCACTATTCACGATCTCATGGAGTTTATCGATGTATTTGCCATGCCAGAGTATCGTGGTATGATCCGCAAAAAAGTGAACTTTCCTTGAATTTTAACAGAAGCCAAATCAATAAAATATATTAGAAATAGTAAATGCCCAAGAACAAAACCTTGTGGCACGCCAGACGTCACTTCCAGTTGTTTTGACACTTTACCATTAAAAATAACGTTTTGATAGCGACCAGATAAATATGACTTGAACCATTCCAATGTTATACCTCTAAACCCGTAGGTTTGTACTTTCCCTAGCAATATCCTGTGATTTAAGCAAACGTCATTATGTATTATAAACAAGTTATTTTGCAGTCTTACCAATTTATAATGAAAAATACATCCAAAAGCGTACCTGGAGAAGTTTTAGTGACAGTACCAACACACTCACTGCAGGTAAATTTCCAAAAATAGCTTTTACAAATCCCGTATTAAGTATTACTTATTTAAACACATGTAAAACAAATAAAGCAAATAAAATGTTGTATTTACCGCTATTTAAGTCACTAATAAAACCAATGACATCACTGCCAATCACAGCGTGGTTGCATACTCGTTCCATTATTAAATTTGATGAAATTTTAATTTGATGGACGATATAATACTATTTAAATATAAAGAAGTGCTTTAGGTTAACAAGTACTTCATTTTAATATCAAAAAAGCAAATTTGTATATAGTAAAACACCTTATTATGCAAACCAAATTTGTGACCAGTAACAAACTCGTAGACCTTCAAAAATGTTTAGTAAATAATAGATATAGTTAAAAAACTACCAAACGAAAGTTTGAATGGCATGGGGGCAACTATCAATGGTAATATTCTTGATAAATTTTGTTTATAAAAAATATATTTATTAAAACTTAGTTATACAGGTACATTAGTTAAACTCACTCGGTATAAAAACTGGTTTTGGGACGGTTACTCTTATACAATTTCTCCTCATAGCAGATCTGTCTGTTGTCTGTGGAGACACGGTTTTTTGGGAAAATGTTACTTTCCTGGTTGTCTTGTTTGAGACAGGAATATTTTCTTTTTCCTCGGATGTTTGACTATCCTCTTCAATCCTATTTTTGCCTTCATCGGTATGACTGATCTGTTCTTCTTTTACACAATGTGTTTCTTCTATTTCCACTTCATTCTCTTTGGCATTCTCAAGCTCTGACGCTTCCACGGTTGCGCTATGGCTTGCGCTCTCCACCTTTTGATGTTCAATCGACACATCATGTTTTATAGATAGATCATTTATTGGTGGTAATATACATATATCTTCCTTTGATTCAACAATATGAATGTCATCAACACTGTCGTTTATTGTTATAACTTCCTTGTAGTCTCTTATATTATTTATTTTTGTATCGTTATCATCAATGATGATATCTTCTGTCTCCTTTTTGACATTCACGATCGACTTATTTGCTTTCATATCTTTTACATTACTCTCAAGTTTCCTTTCTTCCTTCCTACAGGCTAGGTGAGGTCCTCTTTTGGATTGCTTCAACTCAATTCTGTCGCTTTCCAACTCTGTGTCCAGTTTTTCTGTTTGATTGTCATCACCCGGTTTTAACTCTAGTTGACACTGTTTAAGGGTAGCCTCCAATCTCCACTTTCTTGTCTCCTTATTGGCATCTCTTAAAGAGGTAGAAAGTATGGTTTGATTCAAGCCACGATTGGCTAACTGTTCTCTCAATTCCTCCATCTCTTTGCTGAAAATATTAGTCATTCAGTAATACGTAATAATATTTATCTACGATGGACAGATAAAGCAGGCTTTCAAATTTATAAATTCAATTCTAATTCAAATTTTTAAATATCATGATACATTACAAAAATAGGCAATATGCTATCAGCCACAGAAACATCGGGTGACAATTTTGAACCACCTTGTTTATATAAATTCACACATTGTAAACAATACAGTCATGACAAACGAAAACGAAACAGAAACGAGAGAATGAAAACAATACAAAATATGTGAAGAAATCATCAATCTCATAAGTTTTTTTTTTCTAGAAATAATTTTTTCAATTTTGCCATGAAAACATAGATGTTTTATGATTTAATGTCATCAGATAAAAAGTGAAAATATTTACATCTATTGTAAAAAAAGTTGTTTTGATAAAATGCTGTCCTACAAGAGTTTACCACAAAATGATAGCTTTGACTGCAACAGACACCGACCGAGAGACAGGAACTCTCGTGCCAGCCATTCCAAACCACTTGCAGAGTGCAGTTTCGACCTGTTAGCTCTCGTCAGTGCAAGAGCAATATACAATGGCCGACACGAAGTCTGCTCCTGGAATTTATTACTAAACAGGGAAAAAATCACTATGCCTACTCTAATTCGAAAGCATCTAAAATGGATAATACCTTCTGTATATACTTACAGTTTATTGTTGAACATGACTTGATAGAATTCTATTTCATCAAAAGTGCCTGTTGAAAACACCATTGGTTTCGCCGATATGTCTTTTTTATACTTTTCTACCAAACTCTCCAAAATTTGAATACGATCCCTAAAGAATAAAAATTGTAGACATAATTTTCCAATTTAAACATTTACATACTTGTATCCTTTCAAAACCATGTCTTGATCCTCCTCTTTCTCCTCCATATCAGTCTTCCATCTCTCACAAAGCGTCTTATTTTCCGTTTTTAAGTGGGATATTGTATTTAAAAGTTTAGCCCTTTCTTGTTTCAGGAAAATGTATTCTGTTTTCATGCTGTTGATGGTTTTTTGTAAATAGACTCTCCTTAAACAATACATTAATACATAAGAAAAAATAGACATTTTTATAAGTAGTATACTGCTTGGTTACAATGTCGTATGGTTGAATGGATGGCAGAAAATTTCAAAACTGTTCTGTTTATGTAAGTAAGTTAGTAAAGTTTATTGGTGCTTTTGATACAATTAAGATCATTACACAAGTCAAAAGTACAATAATACAGATTAGGATTAGTAGTATGACATATCAATTCTATAAAAGCCTATGCAACTGCTAATATTATTAAGTACTGCTTCCAATAAGGAATTTTCATCGATTTTGAAATTCTCTTATATAAAAGCCACGTAAAAAACTAAATCACCCATACTTCGCAATATTTTTGTAAGTACTGTCATGAGCAAAAAAATATGACAACTATTTTTTTCTAATATAAATCTGTCTCTATTTGAAAATGTAATGAGTAGCCGAAATAAAACAGTTAGCACTTTTATTATATTTTTTATTATAATGCTCTGGTTGCTAAAGCAGAAGATGGATTGTCAATGAGATATTGCACTGTGTTATAACATTAACAAAAATTATGTGTTTAACATTTTAAAGTGGAGAATAAACGGTACGATTAGTAGAAATCCTGGATTAGGGCAACAAAGGATATCCAACTTAACAAGAAACTAACTATTAATAATTTGCTATTGCACCATTTCTATTTATAACTTCTTAAGTCTGTTTGACATATAATTAAATAAACTTATACAATAAACATTAGCAATAATATTTTCCCATGCATTATTTACTACTTGCAGTATTTCTTGGGCATTCTGTGGTCTCACATTTCGTTTTTGGATACTTCTTACGAGTAGTATCCATACGTCTTCCACAGGGTTAAGATCTGGACTATGACTGGGCCAGTTAAGAACATTAATATTGTTATGAAACCAGTTAGTCACGGTATTGTCACGACCACCAGAATGGTCATAACAGGGGCCACTTAGCTTCACTAGAGGTTGGGGTTGTCGGGAATCAACAAGACAGATGTAAAAACAACATAACATTTCTTTTCTGGCATTGGGCCATAAAATGGTTTAAAGACATAGAACATAACAATAATAATTGTAACACTTTGAAAAGGGCCTTACCATTGATGCATGTTGGAAGGAGATGTGTCACTTTGGCTAAACAAACTAAAAACTGACTGTCGACACTAAAACGTCGAAACTGAATCAATGAAAAGAACCAAGAGCCCGGTTTGTTTTGATTATCTCTTTATACGTATTTCAATTGCTTTCGTTTGCAAAGTTGATACTAAGTCAATGTCATGTTTATATATATATTTGTTTTATTATTAAACAATTCTAATATCGACATTGACTTTGTTTTCTATTGTTTTCTAATTCATAACTAGACTAGGGTCGATGTTTTATTTATACAAACATTTCATTTACTGCACACCTGGATTTTGACTGCGCCAAATTAAATAAAGCATATTATGCCATCCTAGAAATGAAACCGTGTTTGGCTCAAAAGGGTCTTATGAATTTATATTATGCCTTTGCGTATAGTCGTTTATCATTTAATGTTTTTTCCTGGACACAGACTACAGGACTACATTTAGAGAAAAGCGTGTTACTTATGTAAAAAATTACTATTCAGATTATAAGAGCCAAAAAGATATACATAATTATGAGACACAGCATTCCAATACGCTATTGCTTAATAAATATAAAACAACTACATTTAGGGTGGTCCAAGTTTATATAAAAAAATTGTTTTGCTTTTTTTTCCTTGCTCCACAGGGCTTAGCTTTTTCATTTATCCAAAAAAAGTATATGTACCAAAAATGAGCCCTTTCCGACCACGTTTAGAGGTCGCTATGATTTGCAAGTAAAATTATTTTTCGAAGTCACCAAGTACGACGTACATTGGTATTTAATTTACAATAAAACAAAAGTTAACACACCTTATTATATCACACCGTATTTAAAGAAGTATGCGGTTTCATAAATTAATATAGGTATGTATGTTATTCTTATTGGTGTCTATTTATTGAAGAAATATAAGAACCTAATTAACCTATATGTATAACTAGAACTAGTAGAACTAACAAATTTCCAACGCGACTAAAGAACTGAATAGATTACGTTACATTACCCTCTGAAATACCTGAGATCGGACAGCGCTACGCGACAAACGCGATCGCTTTTACTCTCGTTCCGTTTGCAGAGCTTCAGAGCTAGTCGGATCATGTAGTTTCTGTCGCTCCAAAATAGCGTTTTTTTGTCGCGGTATTTTTCTAGAGCGGTCGCGCTTGCAACGCTACATAAGTGGAACCGCTTTTCACATCTCTACTCGCTATCTAGTCAAACGGCTAACTAATATATATACCAAATTCAGTAAATCTAAATGTTATTATTCTTTGCAATCAAAGAATATTATGCTGATTTTTCGCTTTCTTCTCGTAGTTTTCTTTTTTATAAGGTGTTATCAAATTTTATCGGATAATTTAGCTCCAATTAAATAATAATATAAATTACCTAATTCATTAAAAGTTCGGGACAAATGGGTACATAGTACGTTCATTGTTAAGAGATTGAGAACTGAAAATGTTGGAAACTTAATTTCACTAAGTAATGAAATATAAAACACCACAAAACCTTGCTTTAAGACTGCTGATTTTCATAATTAAATCAATTTTGAATTTTTGTTGGTGCGCATTCAAGAAATCTATCATAATAGATCAACACCACATAGGTACATACATATATGGGGTGCTGAATAGATGAGCATGCCAAACACTCTATTTAACCTTGGGTACGTGTAGTATTTTATCCCATCTATGTCGCTTTAATTAGTTTTCACGATATGGACAAAAGAGCATAAAAAATACCTAATTTTTACCTATATTTGTCGACATTGTTAATAACTTTATTATCCCGAAAAAATTTGGGGGTACGTACCCTACAATAATTGAATTGTTTGTGGCAGCAATAAAAAAGCTATTACCAGTCTGCTGTCAGTTTTAACATTTTTTTATTACCTATTCACTTTCTGATGCGCAGAGTATTCATCAGAATCTGATGACATTGCAAATAAAACGTCGCATCGTTTAGACTCGGACCTAAAAATCAAGATTCTGATGATGACGAAATGGAAATGGACGATGAAAATTAATATTTTTCGTTTAGAAATGAAGGCAGCGATATTGACAGTGAATCGGATGATTCAGAGACAAGCATCAAGCGAATAAGTTTAGTTCTTTATTTTTTTTATCACTTTATTATACTCTTCGCAAATACAAAACAAATAGGTATATTGCATTCGATCGGCACATCTCTAAAACCGGTAATATTGCTCGTAGAGAAAGAAATTTCATATCATTAAATTGGTGATCGAATTCTGCACAACTTTCAAATTGTCCATCTGTCCGTCCGTCACACCTATTGTTAGCATGATAACTTAAGAACGATTGTATTAAACTCTGGACAGTAAGTTAGTGTTAGCTAGAGGAAAAAGCCTATTTTTGAACAAAATCGATCAATAAATCAAAAGTTATTATTAATAATTTAAATGTATTAAAATTACATATTTACATTATATAATATTGCTACATTGCAAAACCGGCTAATTACACAATAGTCCCTAATGCTTATGAACTTAACAATAGCATAGGTGGTTCGAAAAAATAATTTATTAATGTTTTTAATTTTTGTTGTACCTATATACAGGATGATTCACGTAGGCCATTCATTAGAAGTTTTTCAACTTGCAGTTGGATTAGAAACTTGAAATTTGGTATGCAGCCATTATCGATCATGCCCGTTCTATCTAAAATATTTTCAGTCCTCCAACTATACAGGGTGTGCCAAAAATTGGTACCAACTTTCTTATTTTAAATGGAAACCTATATTTTTCTTTACATGGTTCGATTGGTCTTCTAATTCTGAGTTTAGAGAACCTACGTTATGTTAACTTATCAATTGCAATTTTTGACATATGTCCAATTTTTTGAAAAAAATTGCCGCTGTAGTAGTTTACGAACAAATTTATATCTCGCAAACCTTTCAAAATTATGAAACCAAATTTGTGAAGTAGTTATCTGGAAGTCCAGGCTAACTTTTGATGTCCCATCGGTGGTCCCATTTTGTACCATATGGGCGCAGTCGATTTTCAAATGTCGCAATCAAAAATTGTCAAAAAGTCAATTATTTCAAATGGCACCTACTATTTTTTTTCACACCATTCGAGAGGAAATTGAATTTTAGGGTAAGTTACTTAAGCATTATCTATACCTAACTTCACCCCATATCGAGTTATTCATTAAAAATCAAGAAATACCTTATCTTGCCGAGAGATTCCTTACTTCATCAAGTATGCCATGGAAACAAAAGACAGTTGTAATAATTTTTAAAGAAAAATATGGATTCTTATTTAATTACACATAACACCAACAAATTATTATTAACGAACAAGAACAATGTTGACGAAATTCTGTCAGTGAAAACGGTGCACACATTGAGCATTTGTATTGAAATAATTATTTTGTTAATCTGTTTATTTGTTGTTATTATTTATCATTGCAATGCGATTTTTGAATAAAAATTAAAATGAAATGATTGTTTCCAAAGCCTACTACCCTTGAGAAAAGAAAACAATATTTTTTTCATAAAATGCCAATAACTCAAAAACGACTGTAGATAGACATACACAATGTTAATAAAAGTGGCCCTAAAATTCAATTTTGCATTGATTTCTAGCGTCAGAAATGGTAGGCGCAAAGATGTGCTACGCAATCTGTTGAAAGTAGAATAATAGAATATTTGAACAAAAATATGGTGGTCACATTGAACTTTTACGTCAGAATTTCGTCAACATTGTTCTTGTTCGTTAATAATAATTTGTTGGTGTTGTGTGTAATTAAATAAGAATCCATATTTTTCTTTAAAAATTATTACAACTGTCTTTTGTTTCCATGGCATACTTGATGAAGTAAGGAATCTCTCGGCAAGATAAGGTATTTCTTGATTTTTATTGAATAACTCGATATGGGGTGAAGTTAGGTATAGGGAGTGCTTAAGTAACTCACCCTAAAATTCAATTTTCTTTCGAATGGTGTGAAAAAAAATAGTAGGTGCCATTTGAAAAAATTGACTTTTTGACAATTTTTGATTGCGACATTTGAAAATCGACTGCGCCCATATGGTACAAAATGGGACCACCGATGGGACATCAAAAGTTAGCCTGGACTTCCAGCTAACTGCTTCACAAATTTGGTTTCATAATTTTGAAAAGTTTGCGAGATACAAATTTGTTCGTAAACTACTACAGCGGCAATTTTTTTCAAAAAATTGGACATATGTCAAAAATTGTAATTGATAAGTTAACATAACTTAGGTTCTCTAAACTCAGAATTAGAAGACCAATCGAACCATGTAAAGAAAAATATAGGTTTCCATTTAAAATAAGAAAGTTGGTACCAATCTTTGGCACACCCCGTATAGTTGGAGGACTGAAAATATTTTAGATAGAACGGGCATGATCGATTATGGCTGCATACCAAATTTCAAGTTTCTAGTCCAACTGCAAGTTGAAAAACTTCTAATGAATGGCCTACGTGAATCACCCTGTATAAGTACTTTATTTCTCTGTAGCAAAATGACCCATTGATCTTGTACAATTGAAGAGGCCAGTAAAATACGGCAATGTGCTGCTGCCACGGGGCATATCTAAAGCCTGATGTCGGATGAACAGCATACTTGCTTATCGTGAATGCGCCGGGGACAGATTGGTGTTCCAGCAACGGTTTTTGCCATTTTTTGGCTGTAAAAACTTTATTAGGCGGTTGCAATGACTTTCACTTTACGGGGTGTGGACAGCAGTAAGTACGACGACGTAGTTCCTTTGTTCTTTAGGTTACAAGCCTAAGGTTCGAGAAAATATTTTTTTAATATTTTTCATTTTTTGACTGTAAAAACTTTATTTCTCGGTTCCAATGACTTTGGCCTTGTGGGAGTGTTGAGGCAGTGCATACGATGACTATGGGTCCAGTGGCTTTGAACGGACAATCCCAGAGGCTGAGAAATGAATTTTTTTTTAAAAAATATTTTTTGACTGTAAAAACTTTATTTCTCGGTTCCAATGACTTTGGTCTTGTGGAAGTGTTGAGGCAGTGCATACGATGACTACGGGTTCAGTGGCTTTGAACGAACAAAGTCAGAGGCTGAGAAATAAATTTTTAAAAAAAAAATTTTTCTTTGATTGTAAAAACTTTATTTCTCGGTTCCAATGACTTTGGCCTTGTGGGAGTGTTGAGGCAGTGCATACGATGACTATGGGTCCAGTGGCTTTGAACGGACAATCCCAGAGGCTGAGAAATGAATTTTTTTTTAGAAAATATTTTTTGACTGTAAAAACTTTATTTCTCGGTTCCAATGACTTTGGTCTTGTGGGAGTGTTGAGGCAGTGCATACGATGACTACGGGTTCAGTGGCTTTGAACGGACAATGCCAGAGGCTGAGAAATGAATTTTAAAAAAAATTATTTTTTTTGGATTGTGAAAACTTTATTTTTCGGTTCCAATGACTTTGGTCTTGTGGGAGTGTAAAGGCAGTGCATACGATGATTATGGGTACTGTGGCTTTGAACGGACAAAGCCAGAGTATGAGAAATGAATTTTTTTATATTTTTTATTTTTTTACTTGTACTTTATTTCACCCACTGATCCTGTTCAGTTGAAGAGGATAGTAAATACGTCGATAGGCTGCTGCTACGGGGAATATAGAGAGCCTAATGTCGTAAGAAAAGCATGTATATACTTCTCTTTTATTGTGGTGAAGGCGCCTGCATCAGGTTGGTGTTCCAGCAACGGTTTTTACAAATTTTATGCTATAAAATCTTTATTTCTCGGTTCCAATGAATTTCGTCTTATGGGAGTGTAGAGGCAGTGCATACGATGACCATGGGTTCAGTGGCTTTGAACGGACAAAGTCAGAGGCTGAGAAATAAATTTTTTTTAAAAAAATTTTTCTTTGATTGTAAAAACTTTATTTCTCGGTTCCAATGACTTTGGCCTTGTGGGAGTGTTGAGGCAGTGCATACGATGACTATGGGTCCAGTGGCTTTGAACGGACAATCCCAGAGGCTGAGAAATGAATTTTTTTTAAAAAAATATTTTTTGACTGTAAAAACTTTATTTCTCGGTTCCAATGACTTTGGTCTTGTGGGAGTGTTGAGGCAGTGCATACGATGACTACGGGTTCAGTGGCTTTGAACGGACAATGCCAGAGGCTGAGAAATGAATTTAAAAAAAATTATTTTTTTTTGGATTGTAAAAACTTTATTTCTCGGTTCCAATGACTTTGGCCTTGTGGGAGTGTTGAGGCAGTGCATACGATGACTATGGGTTCAGTGGCTTTGAACGGACAATGCCAGAGGCTGAGAAATGAATTTTTTTAAAAAAAATATTTTTTGACTGTAAAAACTTTATTTCTCGGTTCCAATGACTTTGGTCTTGTGGGAGTGTAGAGGCAGTGCATACGATGACTATGGATTCAGTGGCTTTGAACGGACAATGCCAGAGGCTGAGAAATGAATTTTTTTCAAAAAAATTATTTTTGGACTGTAAAAACTTTATTTTTCGGTTCCAATGACTTTGGTCTTGTGGGAGTGTAAAGGCAGTGCATACGATGATTATGAGTACTGTGGCTTTGAACGGACAAAGCCAGAGTATGAGAAATGAATTTTTTTATATTTTTTATTTTTTTACTTGTACTTTATTTCACCCACTGATCCTGTTCAGTTGAAGAGGATAGTAAATACGTCGATAGGCTGCTGCTACGGGGAATATAGAGAGCCTAATGTCGTAAGAAAAGCATGTATATACTTCTCTTTTATTGTGGTGAAGGCGCCTGCATCAGGTTGGTGTTCCAGCAACGGTTTTTACAAATTTTATGCTATAAAATCTTTATTTCTCGGTTCCAATGAATTTCGTCTTATGGGAGTGTAGAGGCAGTGCATACGATGACCATGGGTTCAGTGGCTTTGAACGGACAAAGTCAGAGGCTGAGAAATAAATTTTTTAAAAAAAAATTTTTCTTTGATTGTAAAAACTTTATTTCTCGGTTCCAATGACTTTGGCCTTGTGGGAGTGTTGAGGCAGTGCATACGATGACTATGGGTCCAGTGGCTTTGAACGGACAATCCCAGAGGCTGAGAAATGAATTTTTTTTTAGAAAATATTTTTTGACTGTAAAAACTTTATTTCTCGGTTCCAATGACTTTGGTCTTGTGGGAGTGTTGAGGCAGTGCATACGATGACTACGGGTTCAGTGGCTTTGAACGGACAATGCCAGAGGCTGAGAAATGAATTTTAAAAAAAATATTTTTTTTTGGATTGTGAAAACTTTATTTCTCGGTTCCAATGACTTTGGCCTTGTGGGAGTGTTGAGGCAGTGCATACGATGACTATGGGTTCAGTGGCTTTGAACGGACAATGCCAGAGGCTGAGAAATGAATTTTTTAAAAAAAAATATTTTTTGACTGTAAAAACTTTATTTCTCGGTTCCAATGACTTTGGTCTTGTGGGAGTGTAGAGGCAGTGCATACGATGACTATGGATTCAGTGGCTTTGAACGGACAATGCCAGAGGCTGAGAAATGAATTTTTTTCAAAAAAATTATTTTTGGACTGTAAAAACTTTATTTTTCGGTTCCAATGACTTTGGTCTTGTGGGAGTGTAAAGGCAGTGCATACGATGATTATGGGTACTGTGGCTTTGAACGGACAAAGCCAGAGTATGAGAAATGAATTTTTTTATATTTTTTATTTTTTTACTTGTACTTTATTTCACCCACTGATCCTGTTCAGTTGAAGAGGATAGTAAATACGTCGATAGGCTGCTGCTACGGGGAATATAGAGAGCCTAATGTCGTAAGAAAAGCATGTATATACTTCTCTTTTATTGTGGTGAAGGCGCCTGCATCAGGTTGGTGTTCCAGCAACGGTTTTTACAAATTTTATGCTATAAAATCTTTATTTCTCGGTTCCAATGAATTTCGTCTTATGGGAGTGTAGAGGCAGTGCATACGATGACCATGGGTTCAGTGGCTTTGAACGGACAAAGTCAGAGGCTGAGAAATAAATTTTTTTAAAAAAAATTTTTCTTTGATTGTAAAAACTTTATTTCTCGGTTCCAATGACTTTGGCCTTGTGGGAGTGTTGAGGCAGTGCATACGATGACTATGGGTTCAGTGGCTTTGAACGGACAATCCCAGAGGCTGAGAAATGAATTTTTTTTTAGAAAATATTTTTTGACTGTAAAAACTTTATTTCTCGGTTCCAATGACTTTGGTCTTGTGGGAGTGTTGAGGCAGTGCATACGATGACTACGGGTTCAGTGGCTTTGAACGGACAATGCCAGAGGCTGAGAAATGAATTTTTAAAAAAATATTTTTTTTTGGATTGTGAAAACTTTATTTCTCGGTTCCAATGACTTTGGCCTTGTGGGAGTGTTGAGGCAGTGCATACGATGACTATGGGTTCAGTGGCTTTGAACGGACAATGCCAGAGGCTGAGAAATGAATTTAAAAAAAAAAAATATTTTTTGACTGTAAAAACTTTATTTCTCGGTTCCAATGACTTTGGTCTTGTGGGAGTGTAGAGGCAGTGCATACGATGACTATGGATTCAGTGGCTTTGAACGGACAATGCCAGAGGCTGAGAAATGAATTTTTTTCAAAAAAATTATTTTTGGACTGTAAAAACTTTATTTTTCGGTTCCAATGACTTTGGTCTTGTGGGAGTGTAAAGGCAGTGCATACGATGATTATGGGTACTGTGGCTTTGAACGGACAAAGCCAGAGTATGAGAAATGAATTTTTTTATATTTTTTATTTTTTTACTTGTACTTTATTTCACCCACTGATCCTGTTCAGTTGAAGAGGATAGTAAATACGTCGATATGCTGCTGCTACGGGGAATATAGAGAGCCTAATGTCGTAAGAAAAGCATGTATATACTTCTCTTTTATTGTGGTGAAGGCGCCTGCATCAGGTTGGTGTTCCAGCAACGGTTTTTACAAATTTTATGCTATAAAATCTTTATTTCTCGGTTCCAATGAATTTCGTCTTATGGGAGTGTAGAGGCAGTGCATACGATGACCATGGGTTCAGTGGCTTTGAACGGACAAAGTCAGAGGCTGAGAAATAAATTTTTTAAAAAAAAATTTTTCTTTGATTGTAAAAACTTTATTTCTCGGTTCCAATGACTTTGGCCTTGTGGGAGTGTTGAGGCAGTGCATACGATGACTATGGGTCCAGTGGCTTTGAACGGACAATCCCAGAGGCTGAGAAATGAATTTTTTTTTAGAAAATATTTTTTGACTGTAAAAACTTTATTTCTCGGTTCCAATGACTTTGGTCTTGTGGGAGTGTTGAGGCAGTGCATACGATGACTACGGGTTCAGTGGCTTTGAACGGACATGCCAGAGGCTGAGAAATTAATTTAAAAAAAAATATTTTTTTTTGGATTGTGAAAACTTTATTTCTCGGTTCCAATGACTTTGGCCTTGTGGGAGTGTTGAGGCAGTGCATACGATGACTATGGGTTCAGTGGCTTTGAACGGACAATGCCAGAGGCTGAGAAATGAATTTTAAAAAAAAAAATATTTTTTGACTGTAAAAACTTTATTTCTCGGTTCCAATGACTTTGGTCTTGTGGGAGTGTAGAGGCAGTGCATACGATGACTATGGATTCAGTGGCTTTGAACGGACAATGCCAGAGGCTGAGAAATGAATTTTTTTCAAAAAAATTATTTTTGGACTGTAAAAACTTTATTTTTCGGTTCCAATGACTTTGGTCTTGTGGGAGTGTAAAGGCAGTGCATACGATGATTATGGGTACTGTGGCTTTGAACGGACAAAGCCAGAGTATGAGAAATGAATTTTTTTATATTTTTTATTTTTTTACTTGTACTTTATTTCACCCACTGATCCTGTTCAGTTGAAGAGGATAGTAAATACGTCGATATGCTGCTGCTACGGGGAATATAGAGAGCCTAATGTCGTAAGAAAAGCATGTATATACTTCTCTTTTATTGTGGTGAAGGCGCCTGCATCAGGTTGGTGTTCCAGCAACGGTTTTTACAAATTTTATGCTATAAAATCTTTATTTCTCGGTTCCAATGAATTTCGTCTTATGGGAGTGTAGAGGCAGTGCATACGATGACCATGGGTTCAGTGGCTTTGAACGGACAAAGTCAGAGGCTGAGAAATAAATTTTTTTTAAAAAAATTTTTCTTTGATTGTAAAAACTTTATTTCTCGGTTCCAATGACTTTGGCCTTGTGGGAGTGTTGAGGCAGTGCATACGATGACTATGGGTCCAGTGGCTTTGAACGGACAATCCCAGAGGCTGAGAAATGAATTTTTTTTTAGAAAATATTTTTTGACTGTAAAAACTTTATTTCTCGGTTCCAATGACTTTGGTCTTGTGGGAGTGTTGAGGCAGTGCATACGATGACTACGGGTTCAGTGGCTTTGAACGGACATGCCAGAGGCTGAGAAATGAATTTTAAAAAAAATATTTTTTTTTGGATTGTGAAAACTTTATTTCTCGGTTCCAATGACTTTGGCCTTGTGGGAGTGTTGAGGCAGTGCATACGATGACTATGGGTTCAGTGGCTTTGAACGGACAATGCCAGAGGCTGAGAAATGAATTTTTAAAAAAAAAATATTTTTTGACTGTAAAAACTTTATTTCTCGGTTCCAATGACTTTGGTCTTGTGGGAGTGTAGAGGCAGTGCATACGATGACTATGGATTCAGTGGCTTTGAACGGACAATGCCAGAGGCTGAGAAATGAATTTTTTTCAAAAAAATTATTTTTGGACTGTAAAAACTTTATTTTTCGGTTCCAATGACTTTGGTCTTGTGGGAGTGTAAAGGCAGTGCATACGATGATTATGGGTACTGTGGCTTTGAACGGACAAAGCCAGAGTATGAGAAATGAATTTTTTTATATTTTTTATTTTTTTACTTGTACTTTATTTCACCCACTGATCCTGTTCAGTTGAAGAGGATAGTAAATACGTCGATATGCTGCTGCTACGGGGAATATAGAGAGCCTAATGTCGTAAGAAAAGCATGTATATACTTCTCTTTTATTGTGGTGAAGGCGCCTGCATCAGGTTGGTGTTCCAGCAACGGTTTTTACAAATTTTATGCTATAAAATCTTTATTTCTCGGTTCCAATGAATTTCGTCTTATGGGAGTGTAGAGGCAGTGCATACGATGACCATGGGTTCAGTGGCTTTGAACGGACAAAGCTAGAGGCAGAGAAATGAAATTTTATTTTATTTTTCATTTTTTGACTCTATAAATACTTTGATCTTGTACAGTTGAAGAGCATAGTAAGATACGTCGATATACTGCTATTACGTGGAATGTAGAAAGCCTTGCCTTATATTACGGTGCATGCACCGGCATCAGATAGGTGTTACCGCAACGGTTTCGGTTTCCTTAGTAATTTGGCATCAAAACTTATTTCCGCGTTGCTGGCAACGCGTTGCCAGCAACGCGTTGCTAACTTCACACACATATATGATGTACCATATATCGGTTAAAAATTACCGGAAGGATAGAAAATATAGTTGTGTTGGTGCGTACAAACAATGACCTCACTTTAATAGACATATAGAGAAAGGGCAAAATTAAGAATATCAAATGCAGTTCATTATTGGCACTCAACATTTTTTTACTATCATGTTATATACAGTATTTCTAATATTTTACCTGTCATCTACTTCCGCAAACAACGAATTTCCTTGGCTTTCTTCCTTCAAAGGTTTAATTTTAAATGAATCTAACTCACTCCTAACACATAGTAGCTCATCGTTTAATTTTTGTATCAAATTGTTCGCCTCGAAAAGCTCTTGTCTCTTGCAAGAAAGACTTTCCTTTACATCTGACAATTCTTCCTTGCATTCCTTAAAAAAAGTAAAAGTTAAAATCTCTTTTACTCCTATCGGACAATTTTAATAAAAAAAATTATCAATATATACTTACTGCTAAAGTTTCTTCTAGGGTAATATTGTCCTTCTGCAAAATTTCCACAGATAATTTCAACTGATCTTCATTCTCCAATAACGCTTCATGTTCTTGTTTCAGCTCTGTCAATTCCTCGACTAATTTGTTAATATCATCTGTTGGACCTTCTACAGTATTTATCTTTTTCAATAAATCTATCTCGGCCTTTAAATTATCTGTTTCTTCGTTTTTTTCTGATATCTCCGATTCTAGATGTTGTACCTGTCTGTTATATTTGGATCTTGTACTACTGATGATTTCTTCCAAATGGATAATTTTCTCTTGTAGTTTTTGGGTTTGAGCACTTTCCTCGCATTGTAGTATTTCAATTTCACTTTGGTATTCATGTTGTAATGCTTCCACAACTTTTAACTGTCTCTTGCACCCATACAATTCTTGGTTAACTGAATCTAATTCTTTCCTCAGTATTAGATATTCTTTTTTCAAAGAATCATAATCCTCAGGAATTATGGTAACACTTGCCATATTTGTATGAATGTCGCTGCCAATTAAAATAAAAAACACAAAACCAGTAAATTAACTTGATGATTTCAACGGTCAACAAAATATAAGCTTTTATACAAAAATAGTAAACAAGGTCTCTGAAACAACTAAATAACACAAACGTTTTATCCAGATTCGAGATTTAAAAATAACGAACAAGTAGAAGGAAACACTTGTGACAACCAGTGTTGCCAAGTGCTGGAAAACTATTATAGTACAGTAGCCAACAAAAATATAGTACTTTTGGAAAAAATATAGTACAATTAAAAAAAACAACAAATATGTGTAAAATTGATAAGCGGGGGGGGGGGGGGGGGGGTTGTTGGGGCTAGTAGGAAAATAGGAAAATTTTTCATATAGTACAATTCAATAAAACAAAAAGTAACTGTATAATTTTTTATTTTAGTTAGGTAAGTATATACAAATATTCTCTATTAATTATAGCACAAAAATCAACACTATAATACATATACCTAGTTATTATTCAAAGTTCAGATGCAGTTCACTCGCAGTAAAGGTTTAATCAAAATAGTTTCGCCATTGCCATCGCCATAGCAGAAAGCTGTCTCTGGCCATAGATAAAGAATTCTGTGGAATGTGGAATTATATTATAGGAGCTAGGAGCAGGATGCAGGTCAAGAAAGAGCTTGAGGTATCTCCATCTATCGTTAGTTCTGGAGAATCTGCCGCCTAGCCTTGCCTGCCGATAGATGTAGCAAAATGGCGATTGCTTTTCACTGATGTTTTCAGTGTAGTAATTTAGAAAGCAAAACTGCAAAATTATAGTACAATATGCGTACTATATCTAGTTGCTAAGTACATAGTACACAAAGTTATAATTATAGTACAAATACTATAATTATAGTACGCTTGGCAACACTGGTGACAACTTTAGAATATGAAAATATACTAAGTTCCCGTTCCTATAGTATCGATACTTTTTATTCAATACCAAGTACTTTTGTACTCTATACTTTTCTACCGATACGATTACGATACCGGTATCGATACTTTTCATTCGATACTAAGTACTTTGTACTCGTGGAAGCAAAGAATTTATATAAATAGAAGCAGATACACATTTATAAGTGTGTTGTCAACATCTCGTACTCAAGTTCAGACATTACATTTTATAATTATCTCTTTCTTTATGATGAAAATTACTATAGCCCCATCTTTGTTGCAGTACTACTGTTTTTAACATGACAAATAAATGTAAGACAACAGGCTATTCTTATCCTCAACTACACCACAAACAACACATTTTTTCACTATTTTTACGATTCAACGAGAATAATTGCTTAAATTTACAAAACACGAAAATAATTTTGAGGTTAGAGTAGTTAAAACAGACACAGTTCTTAAATGACTAAATTCCACATATGTCTTTGCTACACTCATACCCAAAAGTTTAACAAATAGAGGAGACAAGCTCCATAAGCGTAATGCATAAGCAGCCGGTAGACTGTAGTCTTCTCATCCTTCTCACACAGTTCGTTTTCTCTTTGTCGCACAGTACATGAGGGGAGGTAACGATTGCAATGCAATGACAGTATGAGTAGTATGACGTGCGCTGATGTCATAACTTTTCACTTTTCAGATTTTCAGAACTGAGGGAAAACAAATGGCCGCCATTGTGTAATTCGCCGATCGAACGTGTTGTTTTAACTGTATATTTTGTGGATTCTGTGATGTTTTAAAACTTAATTTTGGATTATTTAACATCTACAATTATATTTAATCAATTCATGTGGCGAATTTTGTTTGTTAAGATGGAGATGAGTTTATATTTTACGAAATTACCTTATGATATACAGGATCAGTGTATGGAAGAAAGTTGGTGCTATCAATTTAAATCGCTATATATTTAAATAAAGAAGACCTTAGTACAGATGCCGATGTATTTCCGAATATTAGACATACATTGTAATTACATGATTTTTTAAAGGAGTGCATAGTTAAAAGAATGAGTACAAGGCATTGAAAATACGAAGTTTATAACCAATTTGTTAGTAGTTGGGTGAAAGAAGTTCTCTCCAAGAAATTTACAAGATAACAGCTTATTATCGCAAAGGTAAGGATTAGTTATAAATTATAAATCATTTTCGCCATGTACTTGCATAATTTAAGGTTGTTTTATGAATAATTACTAACACAGATCCATTTTTTAGGTTATGGTCTCACTATATTGTCAACAAAAACATCATTCCTTGGATTATTGCAGATCCAGTCGATCCAAATAAGTTGTTAGTACTCATTGTAATTGTGTTGCAGATACAGGCAAAACACGTCCGCTAGCCTGATTTGCAATTTATAAGGTACAGAGTGAGGCCATGAGACGTCACTCCTTTTAGTTTTTTAGCAGTAAAAATGGCTATGGCTAAGCAGTTAACCATTGTGCGATACAATCCGTAGATTTTGTAAAATTACTCATGAAAAGAAACAAAGGACTTAGTTATAATAAGGTAGACACAATTTATCTGACGGTTCACTCATCGTCTATGGTATATTTATGCACGGAGCTGTGCAAATCATTGTAATTTCTGTAAGAACTTTTTGTCATGTCATATTAATGTTATTATTGTCTAATTTATGTATTTTATTAAATATTCTCCTTTCCTTTTATTGTTTTATTTATCAGTCATTACTATCGTTAGCAGTAAGTTGAATGCTGACTACTCTGAACTTCTTCATTCATGTCTGTAAATGAGAATTAAACAAAAATATATTTACTAAATATATAACTGTTTATTATCAACAAGTTTAACATTTCTAATATAACTTAGAAGGCATTTATACTAAATTCATCGAGTGATCTGTATTGTTTTAAAATATATCGTGTGGTGTTTAAAAACTACTCAATTTTGTTGTTTTACATTACAAAACTGTGAAAATGGACTTAAGTCAGTGTTTAGACTCAGGTTTCAAATATTAAAAAATTCAGCACTGAGTAGTTTTTAAATAACCGCAATATATAGTTTAAAACAATAGGTACATTTAGTCCGCAGATCATCGATGAAAACTATACTTTCAACTTTCACTCTTAATTTATAAACTTCACCAGATCTTTATATAATATGTAGCTTTTCTTTCAAGTTTTTCTTAAATTGTACCATATTTAAAATTAACATTTTTCGTGATAAACAAATTAAACGTTATAAACAGAAGAAAAATTTGAGAAAACACTACTTGTAATTGTAAATAAAGCCGAACGCTATTCAAAACAAAGATTAAAAATTGACGGTATTTGTGAAATCAATAATCAAAGCGCTGTGTTGCTTTGTAAAACAGAGTGGAGAGAGAGGGTACGAGGTCTGCGACAAGGACGAAGAGCCTAACGTTTCCAAGACAACCAAATCACAGCATGCTGTGACCAAATCGCGACTCCCGGCATATCCACGGCTTGTCTTCTCTAGTTATTAAACTCTTTGCTCATACCACGATCTTGGAGTGATTGCAACAGAGATAGCGTTATAGGCAATATTGTATCTTAGAACGAAATGGTGAGAAGAAGGTATGTTGGACATGATGGCAACAGTATCGTATAACTTTTATACTTTATCTCGGCTTCTATTTATTTATATAAATTCTTTGCGTGGAAGAGTTCTTGTTAATTTTCTTAAACATATCCCCCCCCCGTTCTCAAAAATTTCCCGAGGAGTATCGATACTTTTCTGCCGATATGATACCGGTATTGATACTTTTATTTATATAAAATTCTTTTTCTATGCCCGGTCTATATGCGTCTCTTTCCCATGAGTATAATCCACACTAGTTGTTCGAACTACGATAAAGTCAAATAGTAAATTGTACCTACTGGCGTTGCTGTATAATGTATGATAGTTTGAAAATATACTCATTCCTGTTGTATTTAACTTGCGTATTTGTTTGATATTCAACGCCAATTATTTAATACTACGATAGATAGAAATATCCTTCGACTCTCTCCTACTTAAGGAATTCCATATACTTATTACTCATATACTTATTAACTAAATAAGTATATGAGGAATTCTCACACAAATTCTATATTAATTACACCAATCCAAGAGTAATAAAAATCCCTAGCCAAAAATTGCTGGTTTGTGGTTTGTGAAATTAACTTGGCCTTGGCACTCCTCATTGTAGTTAGTTTTACAATATTTTCAAGGAAGGATAGAAATGTGAAAATCAGGCATATAGAAAGTAATTTTGAAATGTTGGATTGGTTACAAAAGAACGTAAAAATGGATCAAGATCAGATGGAATCACTTGAGGTGTTCGATCCAGTTCAAAACTGTCATTATCGTGTATTAGTGCCCCAAGAGATATCCACGATAAGTAAATAAGAAAAAGTTTTTTACGGTTTATTTAAATTTAACCATTGTTACATTTTTTAGATGACCAAGATGATGACATTGTTATTGAGGAGCAACGTGCTCAGAATATTACGACATGGAACCAAACTGAAACTCTAGCCCTAATAAATGTATTCTCCCTTCACAAACACAAATTTAAGGCTTTTAAAAAAAGACGAAAGCAATGGAATTTAATATCAGAAGAGTTATCCAAAATTGGTATACATAAGGTTCCAGAAAAATGTGAGATCAAGTGGAAAAATCTATTAAGGGTATATCGACAGCATAAAAATGGGAACAAGGGTCATGGGAAATTCGAATTTTTCAACGAATTGGACGATATTGTAGCAAACGATCCACAGTATAAGTATATAGCTCAAACTGCAAGTGCAAGCCCTTTTAAAATAGGAAAGTGTTACAGCCTTGCTGAGCATTCCCAAAGCAAGAGCAAAATTGAATCTACTCCAAGTAGTAAGAAGAGAAAATGTTCCTGTGAGAAAAGCGAGAAACAAAAAAGACATGAGGATCGTATGGCACTAATGACTAAGAAGATGGAAATCGAGGAAAGGAAAGTAAAGGCGTTTGAGGAATACTTGCAGTACTTAAAAAGTAGTGGTCTTCACAGATAGTTAAAGTGTATAGTAACGACTGTGCCTATATTGTACGTATTCCAACATCTACTTAGTATCTAATAAGTATAGTGATTTACTTAATATAGTATTAATCATTCTAATCTCAAAAACGGAGGAAGGTTGAGGGTGTATAGGCGGAAGATGAGACACAGTGCATATGGATAATTATATATTTTATGTATATCTTTTTGTTATTCACAATCAACTGTTTAAATTAGTTTGTATTTTCTAGTCTGTAACTGGCTTTTACCTGTTGAATAGTGTACCAAATAAATAAAATGTGAAAAAATCTATTATATTTCGGGAAGAAAGAACCCCACACAATTCTTATGAAAAATGGGTCCAATCCACTTTGACTAAACTTTAATCCGACAATATTCAGACAATGATTACGTCAATTACCAGAGTAATAATAATGATGTTGCTCATGGCTTGTTTTAGTGCCCTTATGAAAAATTTACGGTTGTGGAAAATAATATAAATAAATTAAGTCCAAGTAAAATTACAAAGAAAGATTTATTAATTAAAATTGAAAGTGAAATTCAACTATACATAAAGCTGCTTCTGATTGCTAGAACTGAAGATCCTTTAGCTTGTAGTCGGGAATCAGGAGCCACAAATTTGATCGTAGGGGGTGAACTCAAAATTATAGTTTGGAAAAAATAGGTACCTTATCCGGAATGATCTTGCGGATGTGGAAGGCATCACTCTGTCAGGTATTGAAATATGTAAAGAAAAGTCGGCATTTTTGTATTACTGAAAATTGAATAATTTTATGTTTCCACCTCGTTTTTGGGCTTATTTTTTAATATTTATTAATAATTTTCGAACCAATAGTAAGCTTGTTCATTCTAGATTCAAATCTTATGAAACTATTCTCTTGTTATTAAACAAATGCTACAGAATTTATTTAAACAGAGAGTCCCCGAAAAGTGTAGGGTAAATTTCAGACATTTTTGAAACTATTACATGCATCTACACTTCTACAATATGAAATATGCAGAAAAGTATGGAGCAATTTTTAGTGAAAGAATTATCTACATTGCTTTAATGTTATAAAGAATGTGATTATTTTAGCAAAAAATGAAACGATCTCAACTCCACATGGAAGGTAAAATAATATGATGATAATACACATTCTGTTAAAGACATGGAGAGGATGAAAAGAAAAAATCTAGCATGAGAAGTCAAGAATAATATCGAGATTCCTAATTGGCAACAATTTCTTTCCAATAATAGTAATAAAGCCCGACTGCTAAACTATATTTCCAACAAAGTTTACAAGGATCACAGTCATCTTGTAACAATAATTACTGCTGGAGTGGCAGAAAATACTAGCACTACTACCTCATCGCCAAAACTACAAGCATAACAGAGTTGACCTTTTCCCATCACAATGAAGCCGACACTAAAATATTTGCCATTATTCGATATTTATCAAACCAGGAATACAGCCGTATAATAGTAGAAGATACAGATATTTTTGTATAGATTTTGTATCTATATTAAATAATATCTATGAATTATGGTTTTGCAGATTTGATGTACTTATATCGATGTGATGCGATAATTAACTACAGAGAAAACAGTGAGTGGTGAAATAAATTCGGGTAATTTATTTTTATATATGTATTTATGCTTTGACTGGCTGTCATACAATTAGTTTTTTATTTAAAAAAGGAAAATCCAGTGTTGTAAAAAAATGTTTACAATATACAGGAGACAAAGATCTACATTAGCTAATTAGCCTCAAAATGGTATCAATAATTTAATTCTTTTTCAAAATTCAGCATATTTTGTCAAAATTTTGTATGGCCGGCCATCATTCACTGGGGATTTGAGTAAATTATGCGCTTATTTGTTTGACACCTGCAAATTTGATATAAGAGATTTACTACCAACCGAGGATTCTTTTTACCAACAGATTTTGAGAGCCGCGTATCAAATAATATTTGGAAACATACGACTGATGTAAATCCAGAAATTCCCAATCCAAATGATTTTGGTTGGAAGTTGAGGAATAATGTATATATTCCTAAATTAATAACTATAAATGTTCATCCCAATGTAACTTCCAACAATGTATTTTGTAAATGTAAGTTAAAAAAAATGTAGCGGGAACTGCAGGTGTAAGGAAGCGGGGTTGTGGTGTATAGTATAGGGTGCTATCGTGAGGGTTAATGTATTTATTAGCTGTTAATTCAGTTTATTAAGTACGCATAATGTAGGTATATTACTTCTTGTGCACAAGAAGTACATTGAACAACTAAATGAACTTATCATTTAGATGCCTTCTTACCTCATAAATATTTTTAGCTATAATGATTTTTGTTCGCAAGTAAATTAATCTTTAAATGTTTTAATAATAATAATAATAAAAGTTTTTTATTGGTTAAAAAATAAATAAATAACCAAAAGGCCATCGACCGAAGTCCTTCAGCCTGTGTTTTACAAAATATAAAGTTGAATTTCAAAGTTAACAGAGGAGTAGAATCATTATTAATAGTTATTATATATATATTATACACATGGAGTAGAAAAAAAAAAATACAAAGTCATTTTGAATATTAAAGATATGTAAAAGAAATATAAAAATTTTATATATATATACACATATTTATATGCACACTTATGTGCATTCTATATATTTGTTATGGTCTCATCGAGGTTAAAATTTCTTGTATAGTTCTTTCAGGAAATTTGTGTCTTGAACGGACGTTGTCTCTTGGGATTAATAAAGGTTCCATTATTTCCAGGTTCTGATCTTTTCTAGTAAAATTGGTGGAGAGCTTCAGTAGTCGTTGACAAATAGGGACTATTTTGGTTTTTTGGTACAGAAGTTCATTGGAAGGGATTATTGGGGTGGCGAATTTTTGTGATTATTCGAAGAGCGGATGTTTCTCCAACTTGTATATTTTTTAGGGCTGGATTTCGACAGTTAAGATAGAGGGTATGCCCATAATCTAAAATTGGTCTGCATATAGATTTGTATATCTTGATGGCCGCAGTGAGTTTAATTCCTTTGTTTTTATACGTTAGAGACCTGAAAAATTTAGCTCTTGAAGTTATTCTGCGTTTTACTAATTTTGTATGGTGGTTTAGGTTGAGCTTCTGGTCCACATGGATTCCTAGGTATTTGACATTGCTTACTGGTTGTATTTGATGTTGAGCTAGGTTTATGGTAGGAGAATAATTAGACGGGGTGTGATTGAAAATCATTAATTGTGATTTAGTGGCATTAATTTCTAATCTCCATTTATTCAGCCAGGATTGAGTGTTGTCTGTAAGTACTTGTAATTTCTCTATGGTTTTGGACAGCGTTTTTTCATGGACTGTCAGAGCTGTGTCGTCAGCATATTGTAGCAGGTATGAAGAGTGATTTGAAGGGCATGACAGTATATCGTAGCAGTAAATATTATAGAGCAGGGGTGAGATTGGAGAGCCTTGCGGTACACCCTGATTAGCTGTAAATTCTTGAGACGTGCAGTTGTTTATTTGTACAACTAGTTTTCTGGATTGTAGGAAATCTTTGATGATATGTATTAGAAAGTCTGGTGTTTCTAGTTTCTTTAATTTGAAAAGGAGACCTTTATGCCACACACTGTCAAAGGCTTTTTTAATGTCTAGGAATAGAGTTGCAGTTCTTAGGTTGGACAATTTACTTGTTTGGACGTTAGATACGAGAACAGTGAGTGGGTGTAAAGTGGAACATTTTTCCTTGAATCCAAATTGATGTGTCGGAATTTTGTTTCTGATAACATTGAGAATTTTGTTTCTTAAGATTTTTTCAAACAGTTTTCCAATCACTGGCAGAAGGGTAATTGGTCTGTAATTGTTGGTTTTTGAGTGGTCTGAATTGGGTTTAGGTATAACCACTATTTTCCCTATCTTCCATTCATCTGGGAATAATGTTTGTGACAGGCAATATTTGAAAATTTTAATGATATGTAAGTGTATGTTATAGTCAAGCTTTTTAATAACTATCCAAGGTATGTTATCAATTCCCGGTGCGGTGTTCTTTTGTTTCTCTAGAATTTTAAAATATTCCTCCTCTTCTATTTCTGCATCGTCATTTAAGATTTAAATGTTTTATTTTCCATGATAACAAGAGATAATATTTACGTAAAAGTAATAGGTACACTAAGAAAGCATTATAAAGGTTTTGTAACCACAGTATATCGTCAATAGTCACTGATCAGCCAGATCACGAGCAACGTGCTGACATGCACATTGCACACACTTAAAATGGTAGCGAAAACAATGACGCACTGTAAAAATATAATCATATTTTTTATAACGATAAAGCAATGCAGATATTTCAATCACTAAAAATTGCTCCATTCTTTTCTTCGTATCATAGAAGTATGTATCTAAATATAATAGTTTCAAAAATCACTCGATGCTGAAATTACACTGCACTGTTCTGATACGCATTGTTTAAACAATTTCTGTAGCATATTTGTTAACAAAAATTTCGAGAAAGGTATATATTGTTAATAGAATGTGCAAAACATTTTTCCAGCACGAAATCACTGTTAAATACTACAAGCACCTGTTAGCATTAATGGCGGATGCATTAACTATCTAGCTAGCAAAATAAGTTCATTTATATATGCATTAGGAGTCATAGCAGACTCCGTGAATCAGGATGCAGCAATAGCGGCGAATTATTCCTATGTAAACTCCAGAATAAAATATGGAATAATTTTTTGGGGAAACTCGGTTGACTCATCTAGAATTTTCAAGCTCCAAAAATCATGTGTCAGAAGTATTTTCCACCTAAAAAGAAGAGAGACCTGTAGTCAAATATTTAAAGAGAAATATGTACTTACCGTACCGTGTTTGTATATATATGAATATGCTTGCTTCGTTAAAGAACATTACCAAGAATTATTTAGCAGATATGAAACCAGCCATATGTTTAACACTAGAGGTTGTGCAAGATCGGTGTTACGACAACCCCAAACGAATTTCACTGAAGTACAGCGTAATGCAGTAACGCAGCTGGTAAAAGTTTACAACAAAATACCACAAGAATATCAGAACCTATCAAGAAAACATTTGAAAGTAAAGCTGAAAACCTATTTGTGTGAAAAGTCATTTTACAGTGTTTCAGAATATTTTACCCACCATTTTGACCTGTCAGTGTAGTGTCTTTATTTAAATGTTTTTATTTTATTTTTACATAGTTTAAATGTACTGTTGCTGGTTATACACCATGTTATTGTAATATCATGTTCTTTTGACTTGTTCTGCACCGTTTGATGGTATTATTGAATAAAAGTTATTATTATTATTATTGAGATTACGCCACTCAACCGAACCAATTGTGTCTAAAGTGTTACAGTTGTTTTCAAATAAAAGCCGTGAATAGATTGACTATCCAATCAGGAATTTATGGGATGTTTAAACTGAAGTGCCTTAGACTGTGATTATCTCAGCAACAAACAAACCAGTACACATTATGTATCTAGACATAAGTTCTTTGATTGGAGGCTTCGGGCCTATGAAGACAATTGATTTGGACCGATAGAATAATTAACAACATATGTAATATTCAGCCAGGACCCATTCTCCATAAGAAAAAGGAATTTTCATCAATTTTTAAATTCCTTTATATAAAAGCTATGTAAAAAACTAAATCACCCATACCACGCAATTTTTTTTTTTCAGTACATTTAGCTTTAGCTTAAAAAAAATTATTAAAATTCAAACATTTTTGTTTGGCACGGAAACGAGAAGATTCACAGAGGGCGGTAGTCTGACGTCACAAACCACTTCAGTCAGTTGTTCACAGTAAAGTAGTGATGTGACATCGAACCAAAAGTTATCGATATGTCATATCGATGATAACATCGAACTAAACTATCGATATATGATGTTTATCGTGCATAAAACATCGATATTACCATTTATCGATATTCAATAATTTGAAGTTGATGATGAAAAAATTCAGGCAGTGTTTTTTGTATTCAATTTTCTTTTTACCGTAGCGTTGATTTTCCACAGAGTAAATAACGCATATGACGTGTTTGGCGCTCTAGCTGCTGCATTGCTACCGGGCCAGGCCTGTAGCTAGGGGTGGGCCAGGTCGGGCTACGCCCGTCCTGGAATAATTTTTGCCCGTCCTGCGGCGACTGCAGAAAATAATTAAAATCACAGTACACCCAAACCAACTTGGTGAATGGAAATTATTGTTGAGAGGACGCAGACCAAGCTCCCATTTCAAAAATGGTACCCCATATTGAACACCTAAACATGAGAATGTGAAAATGGTTGCAAAACATGTAAAAATCATGTTACACCCGGCCAGACAAGTAAAAATTTGTTAATTGTTATTTTTTATGAATTTTTCAATTTAGATTTTAAAAAAATGATTATACCTTAAAGTACCTGCTTGAAATGTACACAAATTGTAGTAAACAATGAACCATTTTTTTTTTAAATTGTCTGAGTGACAATTTTTGTTAATAAATTTGTCAGACCTAATTTGTTATACATAATTTTTTTCATGAAAGTGCACTTCATAACACCTCCTTAATTTTTGTTTTAAAATAAATTTTTAAGGTCTCATGAGTTCAAAGTGTGTCGAATTCGGTGACAGACGCGTGTTTCGTGGCTCCTACGGGATCTCAAGATTAATCCGAATAAAGCGGCAACAAGACGTCGAAATTGTATTGAATTAAAGAGTGAACGATTCTGCATTGATTGATATAAATTATCGCAGGTCTGGCTATTTCATATAGTTGATATTTGGTTCAATTATGTTGGTTGAATAAAGCAACACAAAATAGTGTATATAAACAACAAGAGAAAGTGTACTGCTTGACCGTGAAACCTATACCTGGATCCGTCCTTTCTTGAAGTGGGCGATATAAAATAAGCAACAGCCAGCCAGATGTGTGAATGAAACAGATAAGTTTTTGTTTATGTAGCACTAGCATTGGTTTATTTATTTATGTCTATTAAATTTTAAACAAGAAATGAAGATCAAAACTGAAAAGGTATTAAACATAATATATAGGAGATGAAATGGAAAAACTGCCTGAAATTGAATCCGATTGTTTCAAGGAAATGATATACAGGGTGAGCAAACTATCCCTTCGGACCTATTTTCTCATAGCACTAAAAAAAAATATTGTTACCGCGAGATAGGGCCCTTCCCAGCAACTCCACTGTAAATGGATATTTACCTGTGGAGCGATTAATAAATAAAAACAAAAATAAAACAACAGCTGCCAGATTCAGAAAATTTGGTAGAAGAAGAATAAGGAGATGACGATAGATGGAAACTTAAAAGAAGCATGGAAACTGAACAAATGAAAACTCAGAGTAAATTCGGCATATCCTTTAGTTGACAAATAAAACTCTAGGCGTCTAATCCTGTCCACATTTCTAAGTGGCAGGTGGATCAAGTCCACGTTTACTCTAGACGAGAAGGGGTAAATATTCGAGTTTTCGTTTTTATGCTGTCCCAACTGAGATAGTATATACTATACCTATAAATAACTGAACAGGTTCATTGTTTGGTCAGCAAATTACGTAGGACCTACTATTTTCATACATTTAAAATTAAAAAATGTGAAAACGAAATCGAGGACGTAATTATTTATGTAAACATGCAAAGAATGCATTCATTACTTACACTAAAATGATTCTCACAACAATACAAAGTACTAATTGGAGAAAGTGGAAGATTTTTCTTTTCATCGTGCTTTATTGCCGTGCACCACATTTTACGAATATTCTGGTCTTTAGGCACTGAAAACAATATTTTGCTTGGAGTTGCCAGTAAACTGATTTTGTATATAGGGACTATGCATTATATGTATGTTTCTTTACCATCATCTTTCAAGAGGTTTACAAGCTTTACAACGTGCTGAGCTGCGTGTTCACAAATACACTATGTGTAAAATTGAATTAACCGCGAAGTTAATAATTAATTTGTATTTCTAATTTGTTTTTTGAATTTTTACTGGTTTATTATTGTCTGTTGACTGAAACTACATTTCTAAAAAATTTTTAAATTATTGGAGAAGTATATGCAAATTCCTGATTATAAGGTCGTTTACTTTCCAAATCTTTTTCAATTCTGTCTTCACACCACTGTATGAAACTTTTCCATGCAGAATTTATTATATAAGTAAAGAGAAAAAAATCTAAAATTATTTTATAAATTTTATTAGCTTTCAGACATGAGTGTAACCATACCTCTCATTTTAAGGGTATATTTAAAAAACTGTGTAGCAAAATACAATACAGTTAGTCACCTGATAAAAATAGTTTACACTTTACAAATTGGTCAAAGAAATGTTTATAGTTTTATGTACATCTAAAACTTCCAGCTGTATTTGTTGACAAAAATACTGAATTGTGAAACATTAAATTATCTAAAACAATATACTACAATGATGAAATAAATTAAATAAATTAAAAACAAACACCAATATGTGTACACATACACACTACCTCCATGTATAAGTTTTATTGTCACTAGTATACTTAAGGCACTCCACAGTGGTCACATGATTGGGATTATCAGTACAAAACTGTTTGAGCACCTTAGGCAGCAGTCCACAATCTGCTAAATTCTCTTTACCGAACACAACACTACCCCTATTTTGCTCGTCAGGCTTTTTCTCCTTATTCTTTATCTTACTAAAGGGCTCTGTACTAGGCAAGCTGCTGAAAGTCATCGTCAGGCTGTGCTCTGGTGAATTAACAGCGAATAAATGGTGAGTGGTACTTGGTAGAATAGGCCCTGTCAACTCCAAAGAGTAGTAGTCTGTGTCATCCACACGCACTTTGTTCTCACGTACTTTTAACGAGTTCAGCGTAGCACCGTGGAATGCTGCAGGGGCAAGGAGGGTTGGTGGGATCCCGGCGAGAGCCCCCGTAAGGGGCGTAGCACTCTTGCAGTTTATTAGGAAGTTATATAAGCCGTGGATTTCGAGACCTTCGACTAGAACCATGCTCTGTTCACTGTGGTCTACCTCACATTCGGCCTTACGTGTAACTTTTTCCTGAAAGATAATAATTTATTAATCCCATCGATCCCAAATACATGGTGTGGGATAAGTCAAATATTACATATCATAGTTTATCTATAAGCAGATAAGAGTTATATTCAAAATAGACTAGGTCATTAAATTTAACTATACATATACAGTGAGTGTGACTCCCTTAAGATGAAGACACCCTCGTATCTCGCTCATGTGATATCCGAATAGTTTAAAATTTTGATGGTGAATATATACCTATAAAAGTGAGTCTTTGGATGTGATATTTGGTTTTGGGTCAGTGGCGTCCAATTCTAGAATGGAAAAGAGGGTCGATTTTCAAAAAAAGTATTAGCGATTTTTTTAGAAAGAAACTAGTAAGATATTCTTAATCAGCACCCTTAGAAGCCCCCTTGTACAAGATTACATCGTAGTGGGTTCAAAAATGTTTGAGATAGGGGCCGTCAAAGAAACAATTTTTCCATTTTTCTAGCAAATAATCTTCAATAGAGATCTAAGTAAGTCATGAAAACAAAAGTTATTGTAAGTCTCAGTTTATTTTTTTCATTGCATATTATATATATTTTTATTACTTATAAAGGTTAATATTATGAACATGTAATAAACAAAATTAAAAACAATGAGATTTCTACCATTTAAATGGTAATAACTCCAAAGTATTAATAATTTTTTAAGTTCTGTTCTTACAACTTAAAATAATTTAGTTGTATATCTTTGTACTCAGCAGGTACCTAGTAAGGGTATACCTATTCATATTCAGTTTTAGGATACAATAATAGATTCAATAACAAAGTGCAGGGTAATGCACATATTCCCAATTGTTTAAACTGAGTTCTATGGCTATCTCATTTAATTAATCCGGCAATAAATCTTACAGCTCTATTTTCCAATTTAAAGTTTAAAATGCAGTGGTTCTAAAGATAGGGAACGTGTGTCCTTGTCTCTGATTGGTACATTTGCAAGCCAAGTTTACGCAGTGAAAATTTGTAAATCAAAACGGATTTAGTGCATTTTATTCTTACGGCAATAAAATAAGAACATTTATGCTATAATTTAAACCGTTAATTTTTATTTTGTGTACCAATGGCCTTGAGATGGCCTCGATGGGGATTCCACTTACATGTTGATGTATTAACAAAAAATTCAGAATTATCAGTACTAACCTGTCTGTAATTTATCTGTTTAATATCTTCCTGATTAATCCCCATCTCTTTCAACCACTCCTCATCAGGCGCCTCATCTTCGTCCCCAATCTCAAACCCATCTTCATCTATCTGCTCACTAATTGTGGAATCCAAAGTATCATAACCTTGATCCGAAGTCCTCTTTTTCTTCAAGGGCATAGTGAATTCTATATCTTCCTGCCTTAGCATTTGCCTAAAGCCTCTGGTGGTGGGAGTAATCAAAGCATTAACATCACTAAAACCACAAATTCCAGCTGCCCGAAACAGAATTGTAAAATTATTCGCACACACGTAGAAATATGGGCACTGTCTTGTCCTTATAAGTTGATACAGTGAACGTAAACTATCTGTCCATGCAGTTTGTAAGCTGTCCTTTATAGAACTGTTCATAGCAATGCTATTTCCTGCTGACTGTAGCTTTGTAGCACTACGAGGGAATAACTTTAACCATGGTAGCGAGGGTTGTTGCCAGAAAAGACAACATTGATGAAACTTAGCATTAGGTGACGTATCTAAATTTGTTGCGGTGTTATTGTCAAGGCATCGAGTATAGGCTGTAATTCCACTAGCCTCCTCACTTATCTTGAGTTTCTGATTCCAAGGAAAAGGACTGGCAGATAAGAGTCTTACTTTACTTTTTAATGCCCAGTCAATAGGCAACCAAGTTTCCCCTTGAGCTTTTACAACTTCCACTATGTCTGTCTTTTCGGCAATGTTAATTTTATTTAGAATATTACTGAAAGAAGTAATAGCATTATTTGTAGAAGAGCTAGAGGCAGTCGGATGAAGCAGTCTAAACAAACTTTGGTCTGAACTCTCCTCTAGAGCACAATTTGGTTCGTTTTTACTTCTCTTGTTGCCATTATTTATCACAAAAGGATTTTTTCTTTTTTTGGCCGAAAGGACGTCCTCAAATGCAGAGTTTTTCCCTAAGTCATTAGTGGTATTATTCAAGACATTACCACTGATTCGAGTTTGCAATGCTTTCTTCTTCTGTTTAAATTTGAAAAGTTTCATTACTTCTGTGGGATGATGCCATTTTTGCTCTCTTTTATTCTGATCTTGAGCCATTGGTCTAATTATGTAAACAAAAACAGAAAACAAAATGACCTAACCACAAAATTAACGGCTGATCGCACTTTTGAAAAGGACAACCAGATTTTTTTCTCCCACTACCTCCAACATAACTCGGTGATCACTGATCTGTGGTCGGACTTAGTGCGACTAAAGCCTCTGCTACAAGAAACCCCTATTTAAGTAAATTCCCCTCCCATCGTACTAGTAATTAATCGGAAACGGAATGGGATTAAACTATAGAATAACAAATTACCATCTAATAAATTATTAATCGATTAAACCGCAGGTAATAAAATAAAATCCCGTTTCCCGAAAGTGACCTTATGCAGGGGCTGGTTAAACCCAAATTCAAAATATAAGGACCTTGTTTGTTTACCTAGTACCTACCTTTCCGGGAAACACAGTTCCGCAGTTGGAAATCACACAAGACTTAAATTATCCCCATATCACAGATATATATCTGTGCCCATATTATAATATAAGGGAGGCACATCATTGCTCTGTTTGGTAATTATACTATTTATGTAATATATGTATCATAGAATTAAAAATTTGGTAAAAAAACGTCTTGCTTAGAATACCTATCAAAATTCAAAGTTGGGCAGATTGTATCTACCAAATTTAAACCAAAATCAGCTTAACTCAAGATCAAACAAAATTCGTGGTTATAGTTAGAACAATCGTAACTATGGATTTTGATCTGGGAGTAGACAATACCACGCGACTATCAACGCTGCGTGTCTGACGTCACACGACGCAAAGAATAATACTTACATTTTTGTATATTGTCGAAATTTTTAGCAGTGTGTTGAATAAACCGTTTATTGATAAAATATCTACTGAATATGAAAATCCAAAGTTCATAAAATTATTTTAATCGACATTATTTAGTAGCTTTCTTGCAGTGGCGTAGCTATGAACGGGCAATTCGGGCAGCTGCCCGCGGTGCCCCAGGCTTTTAGGATTCCACGAAATATTAATATCATGTTGTTCGTATTCCCAGCGGTGTGATTTCCCGGAAATAATGTTGTGTTGACATTCGCAGCGGTATAACGTGACTGATGTTTTCTTAGCGCTTTTATTGTTTTTAACATTTCCAGTAACTATGGCAAGTGCAGAGCTCGTTTAGCAAACTTAAGCTAATCAAGAATTATTTAAGATCAGATATATGGGCCAACGGAGATTAAGCGGCTTATTTGTTATCAATCGAATTGAAGTGCTTTCAAAATGAATCTAACTGAAATTATAAATATATATTTGGAAATGCCATAGCTCAAGAGAGAATTTTAATAGAGAATTATCGTTATTTTCATTTAAGTGGTTAATCGTATCACATTTATGTTTGAGAATATATTTTTTGTTATTTGACAATTTTTATATTAATGCTTATGTTCGATTAAAAATAAAATATTTTCGTTTTTACATCTAGCTTATTTATTTGAGAATCACTATTGTTTATATAGGGGCCGCAAAAAAGCAGTTCATTATTTAATACATAATCTAATAAGAGCAGATAAAGTACTTTATCTACTCTTATTAGATTGTATATTCATTAATGAACTGCTTTTGAACAATAAGATCCATACACAAATAGCGTGAGTTACAATAATTCACTTGCGAGATATTATAAATCACTATATGTACAGAGTGCCAATCTCCTTTACAATATGGTGAAATAGAATGGTCCATTATTATTGAGGGGATGAAAGTGATTTGACATGTTTGAATAGTTTCGACGAATTTGGTTAGTAAAGATGAACTATTATGTTTATTGTGATAATCGTGGATAAAGCATAGTATTGAACTTGCGATAATGGTAATAACTCACTTGATGAATTCATCTACGTGACCTATTACCTACATTACTACTTGTTGAATAATGTAATATTAACGCCACTTATTGGGTGGATCTATTCAATCAATATAATTTAGTCACATGCATGCAAGCGCGGATCCACCGTTGTGGGCACGGTGGGCATGCCCACAACCGTAATTGAGGTCGATGTTATATCCAATGCCTTTTATTAGAATTAAAAAAGAAAAGCAATGAACCGTGCGTAATTTGGAACACGGCGCATTACACATACACACACACAGACACATTGTGAGCGATTATATTAGTACATTTTCTTGCTAGTCGCTCAGTCGCTGCGACAAGCGACAAATGAACTAAGTGATCAAATTTTTGTTGTAGTAGTAAAAATACATTGAAACGTAAGCGGAGTAGCGACAAATCGCTTAGAATTAAACACTTCCTTTTTTCCGATGATCACTGATCAGTGATCATTTTGTTTATCGTAAATTATTTTATTTCTTCATTTAATAACAAAATGTTAAAAATTAATCGTAATATTCTTAATTGTGAAAAAATTGAATTTAGTGAACTTGTAAATATTGATTATAATAAAAATTGCATTTATGTATGCATTAAAAATGTATGGCAATGTATCATTTATTGTAATAAATTAGAGGTTATACTTACAATTTTTTTTACGGGAAAAGGAAGCACTGACGAAAAAGTTGGGGGGCATATACTGATTATTTTTACCCAAAGAATATGCCTGAATATTTTGGGATCTTTCTGAAGTAGAAAAAAATAAAAATCTAGCGAAATTCTTGGTCGAAATTATTTTTATCTAAGAAATTCTGAAAACCGGCAGGCGTGTTCTTTTAACAAAAATAATCAACTTATGTCCCCCCAACTGTTTCTTCAAAGTGCTTCCTTTCCTCGTAAAAAAATTACAAAAAAAATCATTTTTTGTTTGTTATTTTTTTTCGGGAGGAAAAAGCACTTAAAAAAAGCACCAAGAGGCAAAAGATGCTTATTTTCCTCCAAAAAATGAGCCTGAATATTTTCAGAGTATTGAACATTTAAACAGACCTTCGCAGATGTTCACAGTTTCAATCGCCTCTAGATAAAAAAATCGAATTCGGGCGGACTGGTGGGGACCCAGGAGAACATTTTCCCCAAGTTTCAGAACAATCGACTGAAACCCATTTTTACTATAAAAAACTGCGGGGTCCTTTCCTAGCTCCGTTGAAATTTAGAATAGATGCAGGTGACTCAGTTCTTGAGCACCATTTATCATCAACAAATTCTACAGCAACTTACATCAGCAAAACTATGCAAAACGAACTTATAGATATTTGTAATAACAAGATTCAGAAAACCATTTTACGAAGCGTGAAAAAATCAACATTTTTCGCTATTCTGTTTGACCGTTTGACGAGACTACAGATATTTCTCATACCGAACAGATGAATCTATCATTCAGATATTTGAATGATAGTGTTATTACGGAAGATTTTGTATGCTTTTGCGACGTTTATAAAATGCTTCAATGTGAAAAAGGACATAGCTCAAACGGCACAAAAGAATTACGGTTAACAGGCATCGCATTATCGAAAATCGTGGAAAATTTTTGCCACAAATTTGATGTAGATTTATCTCTCTGTGTAGGGATAGGAACTGACAGCTGTTCAGTGATGGCATCCGACGTAAAAGGTGCTGTTCGGGAACTCTCTAAAAAAGCCATTTACGCAAAACGTTGTCTTGGTCGGGGCGTCATACATTTTGTAAATGTCTCCTTTGTAGGAATGCAATATATCGTAAGCGAGTCCGTAGTCCGACTCGCACTTGGCCGATTTTCAGATGGCCGTGCCCACAACCCATTTTGAGGGCTGGATCCGCGCCTGCATGCATGGCACACATAAAATATTAACCAATCACGAACTTCAACCAAAAATTCTATTTAAGCATTTTTATTAAATGATCGTAGACAAAATTGTGTGTAGTTCGAGCGCAGTGTCATTGTGCCTCGAAAACGACAATGAAGCATTTTACACGGTTTAATACACAACTATCAACATTTCTATTTTCATTGAGATGTAAATTAAAAACGAAAACGTCAAGAGATTTTATTGGTTTGAACAGGTTTTTCACCTATGCATCCATTATGGAAATCACTTTAGTATTTATTAGTCTTTTACCACGGTTGAGTAAATTAAAGGGCAAGCGAACACTTTGGATGAACAGTGAATTTGATTTTTTTTTATTCCAAATATAAATACCATACTAAGAAACATGATACATTATTCGGATATTTAGCTGTCTCGCATTAAAACTGATAAAAAACCTTTTTACCCTTCTAAGCAAAACGAAACATTACAACTGTCACCATTATTTATTTGGAAACAATGGAAACCTCAATTTTACCAACTAGTATATATTACTCATAATTTACTTGCGTGCTGGGTTGTACAGATTTTCAACACATTTCTCCGATGATGACGATATAATTGGCAAGGAGCCCCGGATGATTCCAACTTAGTTGGCGAGATCTGTACCGAGCGAGTATTGGTTCTTGTAGGAAGTTGGATAGCTTGTGTGAAAGGACGCGCCAATGTCACTCAACGAGACGAAGATAATTATGGATGTGTGATCAAAAGTAACTTAATTTTAGTTGAAATAAACAGTTTGCAATATATAACAATTTTTTTAATTATAATAGTAACAATTTATGCCATATAAATAAAAGTATTAATATCATCATCATCCCTCTTCATATATTTATGTTCGATCAACCATTCAAGCTGCTCTTTGATCATTTTTTTGGAAGGTAGAAACATATTTTTTAAAATATCCACCAACTCGGACTGCAGGGCAGCGTTTGATATCTTTTTCCTCATTTTAAGGATTTTTATTATTGCCTCTTGAGTTCTAAGAATTCTTAACTGTACGATAGACTGGTTGTCTTCAACTTGCGACCTTTCCGTACTCAATTGCAATCGCCCTATCAAATTAACCTACAAAAAAGAACATAAACAATAAAATAGAAAAAAGTAAGAACTACCATACAGTGTCTGCCAAAAGTTAAGGTGTATTCGAGGGCATGGTTGTGTCCCAATTATTTTCAACTGCAACCACCGTCCTCTTTGATATCGAGGTTTGCCTAACTTAGTCTGTAGCATCACATGAAAATTTAAAACAAAACAAAAAATCACGTGCTTTGGCAGATACCGTATTCGTTCTGCTCTTACTTTTCCCCTTTTCTGAGGCTTCCCATTCTTGATAAGAGCGAAATCTTGATTAACCCAAAACACAGTGTGTTCAGTAAAATCTTTGGGAGCACCAACATTAGGTAAGAACAATAACAATTGACGTTTCAATTTGGGAAAGGCCACCAAAGACCATAATGTTCGTCTCAACTCTCCATCCGGTAACTCTGTCGCTAACCTGAGATTTTCGTAGGTGATTTTATCATGTGGTCTTTGATTCCACGCAAACAATACGGCCATTTGAAAGGTTGTTACATCGAGATCGAATTTTCCTCCGTTTGTCGTGAACGTTATAGTTCCGTTACTCATGTGGTGATACCTGAAATAAAATAATTTCCCAAACATCATATCAAGTAATATAAGAATAATTCCGTAAATTAAAATGGCAAAAAGTAGGGAAATATTTAGTTACAGAAATCACTGTCACAAATCAGTCCATTAACAATTGCTAATTTGAAGTAAAGTAATGATAAAATATGATTGTGTGCGATGTCCCGCTGCATCTACTGTATCTGGAACATTCACCGCCAACAATTCAGCATCGAGGTAATTCATCTCCTCAAGATAAACATTACTCTTATTATATATTTTATTTTAATTATAGATAATCTTAACAATTAGGTTAGGTTAGGATGTAAGATAGGGTTATAAATCACGAGCAGCTAAATATACTAGGAAATGCCAACATTGCCAGGTTGTGCAAATATTTCCATAACACTAAATGGTATCCGAGAAGCGCAAGGAACATTTGCACAGTTTTTGCAATTTATTTTCAATTGCAAATCAGCACAAATGTTCCTTCTCGGATACCATTTACAGACATAAGAACAAAACTTAATTATTAACTTAGGGGCCATCCATTAATTACGTCACACTTTGAGGGGGGAAGAGGGGGTCCATAAAGTGTGACACGAGGGGAGGAGCGGGCCAAACTTTTGTGACATCACATTATTTACATCTACGTATACCATTGTTTTAATTGAATGGAATTAAAACAAAACAGAAATCAGAAAATTCTACCTCAAAATTTAAAATGTGAGATGTCACAACGAGGGGGGGGGGGTGACTTGAATGTGACAACCTGTGACATAGGGGGGAGGGGTAGAAAAAACATGAAATTTGCATGACGTAATTAAGGGATGGCCCCCTTAGATATGTAAGGAACAGGCCCGTGCGGTGGGTTTTTCAAAGGTGAGGCGATACTCGCGGTTGCCGCCCCAATCCTTACATCGATAGTATTAATAAAAACATTAATTTTTATGCAGGTTTTTAATAGGTATAAAAAACAGTAACGCGACAGCGATATACAGATAATCAAGACATGTACATTATTAAACAAAATAAATAAAAAGATTTTCTCAGTAATAAAACTAATTATACATTTACAAATGAACTCGTCTCACTTTCTGCTTTGCAAAATTGCTAATCAGATCGGAATAATCTAATTTAGCTGCGATTTCCGATTCTATCGAAAGGAGAGCCAAAGATGATAGCTTGGTTTGGCTTAAAGTTGATCTTAGATAGGTTTTTATTAATTTCAACTTTGAGAAACTTCGCTCACCACTGGCAACAGTTACCGGTAAAGTTACTATGATGCGCAAGGCAATGACAGTATTCGGATATAGGACACTGTACCCCGTAGAGTTTAAGTAATTTAAAACCTCCATAGGATCCTTGTTGCAGGGTAAACACTTTGACAAGTCACTTAATTCTTCTCTTAACTCCGCACCATCTAAGTCGCAGTCTTCACCATCCTTCAACACAAGATGTAGATCATCACAATTTGCTTTTAGAACTGTTTCATTCATATCTTTTATATTATAAATGTTATACAAAAACTGAAAATTATTACTGTGGGAGCGTAACTGCAAAAAACGTTCTTCCAATGAATTAAGCGTAACATCTAAGAGAAAATTAAAGAAGCTCACTTCAAACTTGTCTTTTTCACTCAAAGGCGCTTCATCAGGTGCTTCATACAAAAATTGGCACTTCTTGCGACGTGGTCTAATATCTTCTACTAATTTAAATTCTGGTTCGATTTCTAATTCTTCAGCCATTTCTCTGGCAGAGACCCTCATTTGCACAAAACCGTTCGATCTATAAGATTTCAAAAACTGTACAATTTTTTCCAGCATCTCTACACATACTGCTATATTCATATTATGTGATTGCATAAGTACTGATATTTTGTTTACTTGAAACAGAATATCATACCACAAAATTATACTACACATAAATTTATAATCTTTGACCTTTTTTGCCAAACCCTTTGCTTTATTTTTAGTATCAGCATCTATCACATTATCTTCTATAATTGCCATCAATGCGTCATAGACTGCACCTATTTGATATCTTAATGGCTTTAAGGCATCGATTCTGCTGGACCACCTTGTGGTACTTAGAGGTTTAAGGGTTAGTTGACTTGAATGAGCCGACAGTTCTTTAATCAGCACAGTCCATCTCTTTGGAGATCCAGAGAAAAACACATACAACTCCTGGACAATTGAAAAAAAACCCAAAATTTCTCCGGAACAAGCAGCTGCATCATTGACAACTAAATTCATCGAATGGCATGCACAGGGTACAAAAAATGCTCTGGGATTTTTCGATAAAATTCTGTTTTGCACACCTTTGTGAACTCCCTTCATATTTGAGCCATTGTCATAACCTTGTCCTCTAATATTTTTAATGTCAAGATCCAATTCTGCAAGATGTTTGACAATAAGTTCAGTGAGTCCCTCTCCAGTTGTGTCAGTTGCTTCAAAAAATCCGACGAAAAATTCTTCACACCTAAATTGATTAGTAGTGGGATCCAAACATACTGCTCTCAAAATTAAAGATAATTGCTCATTATGGCTTACGTCAGGTGTGCAATCAACGATAATGGAAAAGTACTTTGCTTCTTTAACTTTTCCCACAATTTTAGCAAGAACTTCCTTACCCATCAATTGTATTAGTTCGTCTTGAATCCTACTACTTAGATAAGTTACAGACCATATTTGTGAATGATTCCGAATTCGTCGTAGATGTTCTTCCATAACAGGGTCAAACTCAGAAAGTAATTCGATAATTTTTAAGAAATTCCCATTGTTTCGCTGAAATAATTGTTCCGTAGATCCGCGAAAAGGTAAGCATTGACCTGCCATCATTCGTATCACGGATATTATTCTTTTTAAAACATTTCTCCAATGTTGAATTTCCAAATCTAATATTCTTTGATATTCATGGTCAATGGTTTTCTTACATTTTAAGCGATTATCAAATTCTTTCCATTTTTTAAATGCATTTCTGTGGGGCCTACCGACCTCGTGTGATGAAAGTGCTCGTGTTAAATTTTTCCAGTTTGAGTAGCCACTTTTTGACCAATGCGTACCAGAGGATTGGTCAAATAGCGTACAACAAAAACAAAAAATTGAATCCTTCTTCAGAGAATATAGTAACCATGGTCTTTCTACTTTTTCGCCATTCTTTAAAATGTTTGTATAATGGAAGGCAGAAAAATGACGATTGGAAGCATCCGTCGGAAAATTATAATCTCTTATTTGCAATGGGCCATTCTCGACAAGTATTTGGCGCATTCTGTCTGTCATAGAGGTAATATTCCATAAGGCCGGATCTGATGAAACTGCTATATTCTCTTCTACTACTACATTTGAGTTGATGTTTTCAGTTTTATTTTTATTTTCCTCTAGTTCCACAGCAACTACATTATTTACATTGTCATTGTTATATTTGTTATTGTCAAAATCAAGATCTTCTTCGGGTATTTTCGAGCAACTAGGCGGAGGGGAATCACGGGGGTAGGTATCAGCATTTTGATCAGATTCGGATGTATTATGATCGATACTTTCAATAACGTTGCTTTCGGTGGTTGATGTGGACGGCTGATTTTTATTCAAAAATTGTTGTAAACGGTTACTTAATATATCATTCCTTGTTTGATTCTCAAGTCGTTTAGTTCTATAGTAATGGCCTGACAGTCTTTTTCTCTTTTTATTGAATTCCATTTTGTCACGCAGGTAAGTATAACCTAAGTAGGTATTATATACCAGATAATTTTAAGGATGTTAACAAATACCTGTGAGAATTGTAGAAAACTAACTACAATGCAATATATCTACTTAGTACGGAACACCTATGAACTTGAAATTTTTTAAATCATATGATAATTACAAGTATTACAAAAAGGCGCACTGCACTGCATGGTAAAGAGACAGCAAACTTAGTAGTCTTTCGTCAAAACTTAATTTTCGATTGTTAAACTTATAAGCAAACAGCCCACGTCCTACAATATTAAACATAAACTACCCGAATTTTAGTAGGTACCAAGATACCTATTATATTATATGTAATAATGTAATTGAAACTGAGTGTTAAATGCTAACTATTTCAGCAAAGTTTACTAAATAAAATTTTACTAAATAAAATATAAATTATCCGACTTGTCGGCACTTTGTTATTTGAGCGGAGCGAAAGGAGAGGATTTTATTTAGTAAACTTTGATTTCAGCATATTTATCAATTATCAATGGTTATTTCTAACATTGCTATGACATTTTTATGATATATTGATATATTGGTATATTGATTTCATTTCATATCCGCCTGCTTCCAGCATCATGCGTGGTCAGCAAACTACATGGGCGCTCACAAACTGTATTTTATAATAGTAGTATAAAGCTTTATTGGAGTTTCCAAATAGCCAACAGGCCGAGGCCAACAACCTATATTTTAAATTTTAAAATTCAGAGAAGTTTAGAGGTGGGGTAAGAATCATTATTACTAACCGCATTATGACATATTATCAAATAAACGAAAGACTAATAAATTATACAACACTAAATGTGTCAGAACAGCATGCAGATACCTGCTAAAATGCCGCCCCTGAATCGTGCCGCCTTAGGCGGTCGCCTCACCTCACCGCACGGCCCTGGTAAGGAACTAAGGAACCAACCAATGAAATGAGGTACTGTACATAACCTCACTTCTTCCACTCCTATTATTAAGAAACTTGGCAACAATGATATTTCCTAGTATGTTTAGCTGCTCGTTATAAATCACTACTATTAAAATATTTTTTACAAGTACCGATCAGTATAATCATTGTTTTTGTTGTTACGATGTTATGAAAACTGTACTTTGTGTATTCTGGATGATAAAAATAAGATTACATATTTTTACATTCTGTACAATTTGAACAATTTGGTTATTGATGCAATGAGTTAATTCGGCGGTGAACTGTAAGTGATGAATGTTCCTAGATTCGCATTCATTTCATAACTATTCCTCACATGACATTTTACTATAAGGGCTTACATTGTAGGGTTCTTAAATACAATTTTTGTAATTTGCCACATATTAGAGTGAATTTCTCGTTAAATGCGCTGGGATTCATTCAAAAGTCTGAATCAGATTTCTCTATCAACAATTGTTTTACTGTTTATTGGTATGTTCAATATTAAGATATTTCTCGATAATCTGGTGTTTCAATTATAATATTCACATGAACAGTTGAAATATATATTAACAGACAGTGATTTTAAGAACTGCTAATACAATTCAAAATAATGTAGAATTTTTTGGATTTTCAACTTCATCATTTAAAAAGCCAATAAAAAAATTGTAACCACTCTATATTATTTGTACAATATCTGATATATGCTGTGTACTCAAATTACCTTACTCTAAATAACAAATATTGTAAATTTTTGTAAAAAAGGCTTGTCCTTTAAATAAATATATAAATAAAGATTCAAGTCTCTAATTAATTTAAAAAAAAAAGCATTTACCACTGCAACTTTCTTCCAGAATGCTTCTTCTTATAGAAGTCCTCAACTTCCGGAATATAGTCTTCTAGCTCTACAGGTAAACTAACGGTTACTCTTTCAGATCCCCTCGCCCAGGCACCAGCATTCAATATTTTAATATTAATTGCGTCGTGTCTAGCAGTCGATGTCCTAAACTGGCCGTTTAAGTCTTCACTAACCTTAATATCTTGAAACATTCTCGCCAGCTTGTTCACGTAATCTGCAGGCATACCAACCTCCCTTAACCATTCTACCATATCCTCTTCCTTCTCACTGTCGGCACTATTCAGAAATAAACAGATAAAAACAGTACTATCGAAAACTCCGCTTTGGGATATGTGGCAGGAACTTATGTATGCTGAAGTCTATCAAGCAGATGCCTTTTCCAATATTTTGTCTCATATTTAAAACAAAACATTTTTTAAATAATTAGGTGTTTTCACAAATTTTAAATTCACTTTCACTCTGAAGATACTGCTTTATTATAGTTAAAAACACTTTAATTTTGAGAAATAGTCGAATAATACCTTAAAATAAGTCATTTTAAATTTGTATTGAAATTTTTTTACCAAAAACACTACATCAATTCACTACTCACTCATGACGGCATCAGTTATATTATTAGTGTCATTTCGTGTTATAAACACGTTATTTTGCAGATAAATTTACTCAAGTAGCTTTTGCAAATCCCGTATTAGGTAGGCGTTACTTATTTAATCACATGTAAAATGTAAATAAAGTGAATAAAATGTTGTGTTTAACAATTTTTAAATGCAATTTAAGAAACTAATATAACCGATGACGTCACCGCGTGTTTTTCGTACTCGTTCAATTAGTAAAACTTTCTGTTATTTATTTGTTGAAATTTTAATTTGATGAACGATAGAATGCTGTTTAAATATCAATAAGTGCTTTAGTATAACAAGTACTTCATTTTAATAATATCAAAAAACCAAATGTGCACATAGTGAAAACACCTAATTGTTTATACAATTATCGATTGTTTATAGATTAAATGTTCTGTATTTTTTAAATTTGTACAGAGTCGATGAAACGGAAAAAGTTTAAAAAAGCTAAAACTTTAGCTTTACTCTAAAAAAAGATGGTAACAAAAAATCATAAATCATTATATAATAAATATTGTTTAAATAAATTATAATTGCCTAAACAATTTTAAAAACATTAAAACATTCCAAATGTAGAATATGACTAATTAATAATAATTGAATAAAAACTTTTTTTTAAATAAACAATAACAAGCATCAGAAATAAACGATACTGTACTTTTGCCTTCACGGGGTCACTTTCGGGTCCTATAAAAGTGTTGTACAAGAGTTTCATTTGAATAAGAACTATTAACTCCCTCCGATCAAAGAACTTATACCTAGACATACATGTGTATTGGTTTGTTTGTTCCTGAGATAATCACAGTCTAATGCACTTCAGTTGTAAATATCCCATAAGTTCCTGATAGGCTATCTAACTGTCTATTCACGGCTTTTATTTGAAAACAACCGTAATGTTTCGGATTTGATCAGTTCGGTTCTAATGTCGCAATCTTAATATTCTCAATTTAATGTGTGTTTATAGTGTTTAACACCCAATGAGCAATTTTCACTTGAGGTAACTGATTATTTTATAAGTGGTTTATAAAAAAAAAAAGAAAGATATTGACTTAGGTTTTATAAAATGGCAATGGAAACATTTGTATCAGACTTACTGACAGACAGACAGACCTTTGAAATGAAATTCAATTCATGATTTAAAACTTATATACTAGATAAAGGAGAAGAGTTTGTTATATTAAAAATCATTAATTGTAATATTATTATTTAAAAATTTGTTGTAGGAGTAGTAGGCTTTTTTATTAAGAATTTTTTTTATTGTTTTTGAAATTGTTTCCTTCCAAAAATCTCACACTTAAAGGTAATTTGTTAAAGAAAGTTGGAGCCAAATGTAGAGTTGCGTTCTAGGATTTATTTAATCGCAGGAATTCAATTCTAAGATCATCTTTGTGCCGTGTGTTGTGATTATGTGTGTATTCTGTAAAGTATTATAATGTTCACTATTATTTTTTATGTGCAGTAAACACTCAAAAATGTATCTGCAGGGAATGGTCATAATATTGAGCTGACAATATGCGTTTCTAACGACAGCGCGGTATTCTAATTTTGCTATTATACGAACTGCCCTTCTTTGCAGTTTAAATACTCTGTTTGCATGCGAAGAATGTCCCCACACTAAGATAGCATAACTTATGACCAACTGTATGGCTGCATGAAAGGTCATAACACAAACTTGTTGACTCGCCGTTTTTATTACATTTTTCAATAAAAATATAGTTTTGGATAATTTGATAGATATAGTTTTATTGGTTCTGCGTAAGGAAAAAATTATTTTTTCTCTCTTAAGCTTAATTGGTTAGCTGAAAACCAATCCTCTGCATTAGAGATAGAGGCATTCATGCGAGACTTCAACTGATCAATATCAATATTGCAGTGTGTAAAATTTATGTCGTCAGCATACATACTAATGCACTGTCTGTGAGGGATGAAGGAATATCATTGATATATACAAGGAAAAGCAGAGGTCCTAAGATTGATCCCCGAGGGACTCCACGGGCTACTATTCTTTCCTCTGAGAAATATATTCTTCAAAGGTTGATTTATGACCTCCCATGCAGACTTAGCTGCTTTTTCGATAAATTCAGTATTCGCTTTTTTTTTTTGCTTCATCTATAGCGTGTCGATATTTATGTCTATGTCTCCACCCTTTCAGCTATTCTTGGTATTCTGAATTTCTTTTTGTAAGTCTGTTAAAAACCTTAAATTTTCCCTCATGTCCCTAATATCCTTATTGAACCATTGTATTTGATTTTTACTTTTTGGATTTATTTTCTTTCTTACCGCCGGAAATGCAATATTTCTATAGTGTAAAATTTTTTCAAGAAAATCGTTTACTTTATTATCTGCATCTTATAAAACTTTTAGTAACTGTTATCATAGTTTATATAGAGAGTTCTTATAAAAGTTGCAGTTACAAATTTCTAAAATTAATAGTACTCGGTTGACTGTGATGAATATAAAACTTCCTGGTCTCACAATAACAACAGTAACTTTTACACAATTATAATTACTCTTACAAAACCATTAGTAACATTAAGAAACACTTTATTACTATTTGGTACTTTACCATGAACACAGATTGAATTTTCATGGCCATTTCAGGACCAGATGACGTATACTAGTGCTATTTCACTTGACCACTGTCTTTACTACACGTAAATAAATCTAAATGAACTTGGACATTAGTCCATAAATGAATACTTGTCTTTAACTGGAAATTATTTTCAAACATACAAGGCGAGCCAAGACGAAATTACAGGACCTTTTTTTAAATGGAATGCTATATCAGTACATTTTTTGAAGCCTCTTTCTAGGCTCTATTCATTCCTATATTAGCGTTGAATATCTCCCAACTACTTGGATGTAATGATTTTTTTTGTTAAAATAATGCAATCTGCAGAGATGGATATTAAAAAAATCACCAGTCACAATTATGGGTTTTAAGAAAAACTTACGTGAATACCAGTTACGAGACATCTAATTAATGTTTTTGAATCATTTTCATTTCCTAAAACTGTACAGGGTGGCCAAAAATTATTTTTCAATTAAGAACTTTTTAAATTGAATTGTCAAAATTTTTTCAAATGGAAAACTGTATATTTTTTATATTCATATGACAGACATAAAAAAATTTAAACCTGTACTAATTTATAGCCGTCGTACACATACTTTTTTTGAATATTACATATCTATTACTTGTTTATTATTTGTTCGTATGAATTATTTATTAATTCACATTATATAATTAACATGTTCTTAAAGTAAAAGCATTTGTTCAAAGTTTTAATATTTAGATGATCTTTAATATGAAAAAGAATGATAAAATTTTTCAGTTTCCCATCTAAACACATCGTAATTTCTCTGTATGGCATTAAACAGTTTAAGTAGCTGTCGCTTACAAGTTTTTCAAAGATTATCGAAGAGCACAAAATTTTCTCTGGCCCATTTGTCACCAACTTCTGATGCCACTAAACAGCATGGCTTAAGGATGTACCACCAAATTCAACAGTGGAAAGGAAATATTTTAAATCCTTTTGAGTGGGTTGGAAAAAATATAAAAATGGATTAATGGCAATTAGCACAACAAAAACTCCTACACCACAGACTTTACTGAAGCAAATAGCTGGCGGGTGCATGAAAGATTGTCACGGAAATTGCGGGTGCAGAAAAATGAGCAACATTAAAATTATTTCCAAACTCTTCTTTGTTATGTCAAAAAATATAGTTATCAATTTCCAAGTTGACATTATGAAAACTTTGAATATTATATAGAAATTTCAATCTGTTTTCTCTCATGGGCTACTTGTATATATTTGACATATTTTCTGCTTGGCGATTGGTAACTAAAAGTTCTTAAACATTTCTTTCATAATATAAAATTCTATGCTGTGGTCCAACCCCCAAAAATGTCACCTTTATAAACTTAGGCATTAAATTGGCAATGTGATTGGCTAGCAATTAGTGTAGGTACTATGACAGTTATGTGGGTTGTATAATTATGTGACATCAAGACTAACGTAGCCCATTTATATAAAAAAACTTACCTAGCATCCAAAATCAGCCTCCTCGTTAAATGTGCCTTGTGATACCTCATAAAAACATCCTTATTAGAAACGTACTTTAAAACTAACAATACATCCCTTAACCTAGATTCTATCTCCTCAGTAGTCAGCCTTTTCGACAATGGCGTTCTTCTCAGCAACATGTCACAGTAGTTTGCCAGCAACTCGGGACACTTGCTCTCAGGAGCCACAGCTTTGCCCCCCACATTCCTACCTGTGCTCAGTTCTAACCTAAACACAGTCGTATCATTCACAACAGCCTTGAAAGCTTTATCTCGGGCAGTTAAGAATCTCGGGTCATCGGAAAATGCATCGTGTACCAACTTACTAAATTTCCTGAATAATTCTAACAGTCTTTCTACGTATTTCTCTGAATCCTGAGTGATGATATCGGCAGCAGCGACCATATCTGCCAAGCCTGCTTGGGTTATATGGTTCTCTAGCTCCCTCAGCATGGGGTGTACGCCCTCAGGCACCCTCTCCAGCAACCGGAACATTAACTGCAGTCTTTCAGTTTCACCGGCTTTTATTAAGGGAGCACACTCTGCCAGAAGTACCGACAATGGGTTGCCAACCAGCACCTTCACACAACACTGGATGACTCCGTTGCTCCCCGCTTCCAGATATCGCTGTGCTCGTGCCTCCTCTTCACGTAATTTGGCATCTGCGTACCGCATGTAAGCTTGTACTCCATTAGTCGCTAATTGCTCCGGAGCTTTCGTGCGGTAAAATAAATCGGTGCTTTCTATATAGGCCGCTTCGAAATTTTCACGATATATTTGTAGTCTGTCTTCTGTGTTGGAACATAGATTTACGTAGGATTCTCTTACACCTAGAGAGAAAAAAATAACATTTACATAAGATCTATAGAGTGAAACTACAGTGAGATGTAAAATTAAAATTAGCATAATTTTATCACTTGAATTTTATCGGTAACAGTGTAATTGTCTACCAGGCAACTAGGCTTTCTCTATAATACTGTTATACAGGATGTCCCAAAATCACCATAGGAGTTTATAATAACAGATTATTTATAACATTCTAAGAAAAAAAACTTAATACTGTTACGTGTTTATGGCCCCTGGGGGCTAATAGCATGAGTAGTAGCCGAAATTAGGTAGCAATAGTGACAGGAAACTGCAATACCAGCATGTCTGCAATGTGCAACATATGTGCGCCATCCGTGAGACACTAGTAGTACAATTATTCTAGAAACTTGAAGCAGAGTGATAACTTCATGATAATGTAATCCATTAATATGAATTTTTTTTAAGACAAGGTAGGTAAATAAATTCAGTTTAGGCCTTTGTTCTCATTTTTAACTTAATCTTCAGGACCATAGGGGGTTATGATACTAGTTTAATCTGCATAGCTGTAGGATACTAGTGTTACAATGAGAATTGTCAAATAAAATAAACAAATTCATTTTAGAATTTTATTTGCTAGATAACCAGAATTCAGGTTATAGAAAGAATGCAAATATTTCATTAATATTTTTTTACAGATAGTTTTTCTTTTTAGTTCTTATATATGGTTTTTTCTGCTGTTTACAAAATCCTATAAAGAATATGTTTCATTATATGTATGTTGTTGAAACGTTGATATAGAAATAAAACAAGACTGTTTAATGTTAGTTGTTTAATAGTGTTAAAGAAAGTGTTTGAAACGGTACTGCAACGTTTTGTAACAGTTTTATAGATTCCCCACTTTATTGATATAAATGTTTATAGAACATTAGTTATGTTTTGGTTTTATTCGAGTTTTAGTCTTAAGCAAAGTTTTCTTAACGTTTATTTAAACCATTATATAAATAGTCTGTGCTACTCGGGTTACTATTATAAAATCTGTCATTAAGTTTTTTCAGTGATTTTGGAACACCCTGTTTACAGATTACAAATTAGCGGTTTATTATCTGATTAGATTCCAAGTGCTTTCGGGTTTTAATATCTGAAACTTAAAATTGTCAATTTATGTGAATTATATTCTCTTTGGCAACTTGTCCTACAAAAAATTTACAGATAAAATTTGAAAGTATGAGGTATGTGATGAGAATATTTCATAAGTAAATTAAATACATAAAAAATTTTTTTAATATTAAGTGTTTGCTTCCAGATAATTTTTTGGCATTCTTATTAGTAATCTTATAAAGTTACAGACAGCCTACAAGCTATCCGTTAATATTTGATAGAGAATAGAGAGAAACTAATCAGAAATATCTACCTAAAAATATTATAAAGAGAATTTCATAAAACATATATATGAATATAATATATACTACCTTAGGATATCGGACTTACCAATGACTAACTGTGAATCAAAGGCTTCCCCATTCCTCTCTGCATGAACTAACTTCATAGCACTATCCTGTAGCCGGTGCTTGATATCACTAAATATACTCTCATTCCACGAATCCAACATCAATTTCCTAACTATACTTTCATCGGCAGGTCCTTTTTTGCCACTATTACTTTGAACATTAGAGCCACCCGATGCAGGCTTACCTTGTAAGCTACTCTCCAGCTGCCTAAAAGGGGTGGGAAGATAGTTACACTGAGTAAAAAATTTTCTCCATTCTGCTATGTAAGCTTTAAGCAATGCTTCCTCCTGTCTATGGGCCAGCACTCTCGCTTGAGCTTGCTTTATAAATTGTACAATGTCTTCATGTAGATGGTCTCTTAATTTAACTGGTCCTTTTTCATCCCACAAGCACACTAAATGGACATCGTAAAATAGTTCTTGCCATTCCGCAGGGGACACTGGTTCCTGTTTCAATAACTTTAAGACAATTGGGCCCATATGAGGCCACTTATCTTCGAATTTTAATTGTCCCTTCTCCTAATAAAACGACAAATGCATTATAATTCCTAAATACTAAACAAAGACTTACCTTAAGCATTTTAGGTTAGATTTGAGACAAATACATGAAATAAAAAGTTAAGAGACCTGATATGGTTTTACACATTAAAATTGTTTAAAATAAGACAAATAGAATCATCATGTGGTAACTTTAATGTACAGACTTATTTTTTGCTTCCCCAATTCCCCATTCACGCGAACCACATCCTCCATAAAAAAACGTATCGGTTGAGGGGGGAGAGGGGCGTGCTTGTCATTTCATTTAGATTAAAATAGCGCCATATTCAAATTTGTCTTTTTTCAGAACCTCTCCCTTCGACATAACAGACCAAGGAAACGAAAAGACAAATCGAAATGAGTTTTCTAATATGAAATGTGTTTACAGTTGAGTGGAAAATAAAAGAGATCCATTTAATTTCTCCCATTCTCCCACACAACGGCAAAATGTCCCCACTCCAAAACACTGTTACCAGTGTAGAAAAAATTAAACCCAAAAGAAAATAAAGAAATGAATATCACGATTGAATATTATTAAAGAGTTCAAAATTTATTATTCTAATTAAAAGGAATAAAAATGAATTATTCACTTAATATAACTGTTAACATTAAACAATTTCATAAATAATGATAAAATTACTAAGTACTTTTATTTTTAAATCCCTAACAGCAAATGTCACCGACGAGTGACAACACTGGCAACTGACAGCCAGTCTAATTTGTGAGGGTTAAATTGCACCCATATCCTTTTTACTAATAATTTGAACATCATCAAATATTTGACTTGAAATGGCCTCTCAAAAGCTTTCAATGGTTGTAAGTATTATATTAAATTCCAGCTACGTACGACTTGCACTTGTATGATAAAAATTGGCTTAACACTAAGAACCATGTTACATAATTGCATTAGATTATAATTATAATCCTTTTTTTAAGGTACGCAGGTTTAGCACCAGCAATGCCGTTAGTCAACTTGTAAAGCCTCCAATACAGCTTTTCGGAATAGAGGGACGTTATGCCACCGCACTTTACTCAGCCGCAAGCAAACAAAAAACACTCGATGCAGTCGAAAAAGACTTACTGAAATTTCAAGAGTCAATTAAGACAGACATCAAGTTGCGTGAGTTTATCGAAAACCCAACTATCAAACGTTCTAAAAAATCAGATACTCTAAAGGCTATAGCGCAAAAGATTTCCTTAAAACCAGAGTCGTCGAACCTTTTGCAACTCTTGGCAGAAAATGGACGTTTGAAAAAACTCGAAAGTGTTATCAATGCCTTTAAAACTCTTATGTCTGCTCATCGTGGAGAGGTTTGTCACAATATTTAATAATGATGTCTTTGTTTTGTTAAACTTTAGTGGAATAAATCTTGAACTCAATTCTGTTTATATTTCAGGTTACATGCGAAGTGACCACTGCCAAGGAGTTAGACGCTGACCAAAAACAAAAGTTGCAAGGAGTCTTGAAGTCGTTCTTGAAGCCAGGTCAATCGATCCATCTCACGGCCAAAGTGGACCCATCCATTATTGGAGGATTGATCGTTAGCATTGGTGACAGATATGCCGACATGTCTGTAGCGAGTAAAATTAAGAAATACACCCAAATCATCAGTGTATCTGTTTAAGTTTCACTTCAAATATAAATATAGATATTATAATAGAAAACAAATAAAAATATAAACAAGTATTTGGTCTGTGGCTCGGTGTTCTAATATACAGCGAAAGTGCAAAATCGCGGAAAAATGTGTATAGGCAAACTGTAGGATTAAGTTCTTACAAAAAAATTTGGTTGATCAATCACATTCAGTAGAAAATGGTTGAGGACATGTTATTTATTGCACAGAAATCAATATATTGTTGTTCAAACCATTGACAAAATCAATATCTCAATCTATTAACTCTAACGAACGGCGAGGGTCTATTTTGAGCCCTTTACTGTTTTCTGTTTTTGTCTCTAACTTGCAATATGTCGAATATGGTATTATTAATGTTTTATGATAACATTTTCACTTGAAAAGAAATTAAATACAGTTTATGAAGTCAACTATGATTTAGATAAAAAAATAAACAAATGGAAATGATCCAAATTTTTCATTTTTAGACTGTTATAACTCAATATTATGGAATGGAACACCTGTATATTTTTACGTAAAATGTTCAGCAATCAATTACTTACACCTTGATACCTCGGTCATTTGTTTTTGACGGTTTTTCAAAAATTCAAGTCGGAAAAAGCATTATAGATACCAGAGTGTAGGTAACTGATTGCTGAAACATTTTAAGTAAACATATACACAGGGTGTTCCATTTGAAAAAAATTGAGTTGACAGTTTAAAACCGTAAAAATTTGAATTACAGCGTAATGACTGTAAAACTTATGAAAATACAGATTTAATTTTTTAATTAAGCGTCAAATATTTATAACTATACAAAAAAATGTTAGGTGTTCTATTTGCTACCATACTGGGTGTAGAGAATCATGTTCTGAGTGCCATTTCTTTGTTGTTTAATGGATGGAGATGAAATTTTCTGTGACTTCAGATTTTACCAAAAGTGACCCCAATTTGTAATTTTTAAAAAGGTCGAAAGTTAAATGTATTTTTTCAGTAGATGTCTAACGGTAAGTATATCACAAGATAATATCAATCCACGTTTTCTTTTGCAACTACTGTGAGACTCATGTCTGAAAATGTAGAAAGGATTATGACGTGAATGTTCATTTTAACCCTACAAAAAAATACATTACAGGCTAAAAAAATTTGAAATTTTTTTAAGCTTTACCAGTTATTAAAAAATCCAATTCGGTCCAAATGAGTCTCTTTACTGTACTATGGTAACAAGGTGAAAACGGACAGGACAGCAAATAAACAAAAACTCTCCGTCATTACAATTTTATTTATCAGATGAAAATCTGTATACGCAACTTATTACATCAAACAACAAATAAAAACTTCCTTTTAATAAAACTTATGCAAAGAAAACAAGTAAAAAACACTACAGAAGTTCTGATAAATATATAAGTATATACAATAAAACTAGTTATTAGATGGTTCAATTGTCTCCCCTCCGCGGATCTGACCCCATCCAATAAGTCTCCAATGCTTCTCAACACGTCTACTCAACGCTATCTTTTCACCTATTTCGGTACAGACAGGGTTCGTAAGCGCGATTTTGCACAAATCGGCCTTCGTTGCTGCAACCCTGCCCCCGGTACTCAAAGAACCGATATTGACTAGCAACACCTCACTTTTTGAAAGTCTCTGAACCTTAGCTCCTTTCTTGTCTCCTTCCGTACGGACTCCCAGTAGACGTTTGAGAAGATAGTAGCTCACCTATTAAAAATAAAAATTTTGTTACTCTTCATTGGTTAATCTGTTACTTTCAAATCAAAGGATTCGTAAATTTATTATTAATTTCTATACTTTGTTCAGCTTCACAGCTAGGCGCTGGCCGGGCAGACGACTGCCAGAGGGGCACTTTGCAGACCCACAGCCTCTGGGCCACTGGGGCGCAGGCATGGATACATAACTTAAATTACACTTCCAAAGTTATTGTGTTGTTTCTCTTCCCAGAAAATAAGTTTTGGGGTGCAAAATTCAAATCTTGCCGGGTGTGCTTCTGACCCTAGCTGCGACGTTGAACTTGTGTATAAGAAGAAACTAGCCAGCCATTTTGGAGCCCAATGTATCAAATTACAGAAACTAACTTTCTATGGTTTTAGAGAGGAACCCTTCAATTAAATAAATATGAACGTTCTTTTTTCTTTTTTTTACACCCTGTATATTGAAAATAATAATGGGCCTAATATACTGCCCTGTGGTATGCCATGCTTTATAGGTAATAACTGACTTCTCTGACCTTTGCCAGATACACACTGTTGCTTCCTCGATAAATAGGATCGCATACTCTTTATCGAGGAAGCAGCAGTGTGTATCGTGCAAAGATCAGAGAAGTCGGTTATTACCTATAAAGCATGGCATACCACAGGGCAGTATATTAGGCCCATTATTATATTTAGTATACAGGGTGTTTCAGGTAGGCGATCATTAATTTCTGCATAAAAAAATATTAAAAAAGTTGATATAAACATGGGTTTCGAAATCCCTCCGAAGGGCACATTCTTCAATATTTTTCTTATGTAGAATCACCCCTAGAAATTAATGACCGCATACCTGAAACACCCTGTATATTAATTATTTACCACTGACTGGTGACACAACTTTTGCAATATTAAGGAAAACAATGAAGAAATCATTAAAGAAGAAACGTAAGTACATTCAATTGGTTCAATGTATATATATTATATATAAATAAAAAACAAATCTATATAAACTATGGTAGCAGCTAAGAATTGTATAGGTTTGAGATGGAACTGTTTCTTCTGTGGCCATTCTATGAAATCTGATGTCTTAATATCCTTTAGTAATTTTACATACCCTTAGTAAACTTCCAACCATTTCATAATCTTATAAACCACAAATATGAACCGCTTATGAAAATAACACTGACCTGCAGGGCTTTTTTTTCTTAATGCAAATAAGTGATTCCGAAGGTTTTTTATGTGCTGAACATGATGCCGTTGGCCGTTACGTCATCACCTCACAATTTTGAGAAATAATAACTGGATTACGATATGAGATTGAGTAGAACGGACCAGACCATCTTATTCGGATGTCCAAGATTTTTAAAAACCAGTAGTAACAATAAAAATAAAAAGATAACTATACATAGCGCAAACATTGTTTTATTCCTGAGTTTAGCAAGAAATACTAGAATTTTCGTGGTGAGTATATATGCTAGTAAATTAGACCTAAATAGATAATTCCATAGGACTTCGACACTCTGAACACAATGCCGATATCTGTTTTGCACTATAAGGTCAGTATTTTGAGAAAACATAATGTCAAACTGAATAAAATAATATTTTTATAAGGAAGTGATTGCTGAACTGATGCGGCGGCAGATTTGTGAATCAGTAATGAACCGCCGCAAGTCGAGACATTTTCCTATGACTATTTATTCCCTTACTCCAGTTGAATGGTTGGCATATGCTTAATGTTTTCGCCTAGAGTGCGAGAGGTCCCACCGAACCTTTTTTTTTTGTAATGATTAATGCAGTTTCTCACAAATTCAGGTTTGATTTGACGGCAGAAATAACATTATACTTCCTTTTCCTATAATAATTTAATTCTTTCCAGAAAATAACACAAAATATTTAAATTTCTCGACTTATGGAACACTAGTTAAAATTCCTATTATCCTCGGCGTTTAATTTATGTTGTCTGCATGGTCCATAGACCTCCACATTTCTTCAACTTCAATTACAGCTATTTGACTAGTTTTAAAGTCATCATTAGTAAAAACAAGTTCGTTCGGCGTGGCGGTTCATTATTGATACAAAAATATTATTTTATCCATTTTGAGGTTATGTTTTCTCACAATTCTGCCCTCATAGAGCAAAATGGGAACAGCATTGTGTTCAGTGAGTGAAAATCCTATGGAATTAGCTATTTAGGTCCGATGCTATAAACTCAGAAATAAAATAATGTTTGCGCCATCTATAGTTGTTTATTGTATTGTTACTATTGGTTTTTGAAGATTTTGGACAGCTGAATAAGATGGTGTGATCCGTTTTACTCAATCTCGTATCATTGTCCAGCTATTAGAGCACGAATACAGGCAGAATTGGCCTTTTTTGCACTTTTGGGTCAAGTTTTCTCAAAACGGCCAACGGTATCACCTATTTGGGTTCAAAAAAAGAAAAGTGTTTGTTTTGCAGGTGTGTGTAATCAGTTACTTCAAGTGAGAGAAATTGTTCATTGGGTTATTATCTATAAATAAATGCCATGTCGAAATACCAAAACTTACCTCAAGTTCAATAAAAATACTTGGTAATGCTCCAACTGCGCCTAAAACTTGTCCCACCAGACGATCAGCACGACAAAGGGTGGGTTCAATTTTAGTACCGACTCCGATAAGTCCTCCTGGTACAGCAAACTGCAGCTCATTTTGTTCTGTGTAGAGAGAAACGATTCTAGAGAAAATGGGCCGACAAGTCAGCTTACCCTCTGAATCTTTGCTCACTAGACCAGGCCTAACCTGTAACAAAGTGAAATTTTTTTTTTTAAGTTACACTCTAACACTCTTTTTTAATCAATATATAAATACGTGTTAAAGTATTTAACTCTGTCTCAAATAATTATGACATAAACATTGGTATTCAATAGAGATCTGTCCTTGGGCCACTAATATTTCTGTTACTGGTCAATGATCTTCCATCTGCTATCAAATATGCTCTAACTATTATGTATGCAAACAATACCGCTATTGTTATCTCAGCTCCAAATCTTGAGGAACTCAACAGCAAAGTTCTAGTTATTTTGGAAATAAATTATTATTGACAATAAATGCCAGTTTTCTTGAGGCGTACATTAACTGATCATAAAAACGTGACAACCTGTAAAGGGAAGTCTCATGGTAACATCTGTTATTCTTTGTCACCATTTTCATGTATGATGAGTCTTTTTCTCATGTCTGTTTTGTTACGATGTTTTCTTGCCAGTGGAAAAGCTCAGCTGTTTTCAACATTTTTGCTAATTTTGCAGATTAAAAAACTACACAGCACGACGTATTTGACATTTTATGCACCATGCATCCTAACCTAAATAATCTCAGATGTTTGACCTTAACTATACTAAATAGAGATGGGTTGTTATTTCTGTAACATTGTCCATCACGATACTAACGGATTAAACAATTTTGGTAGTTTTGTTTCCGACTGTACCTCCCATACATCCTTAAATAAATGCGCTTTCCATTATTTATGCCAACTCTTCTTAATTAGACTGCGCTGATTTCATTGTAAGGCTTCGGTTATTTTGGCACAAAATTCGTTATGATTTAGGGCTCTCATAAATTTCAGCCTTTATTTTTCCCCAAAAGAGTGTTCTAACGACCTCAGTGGCCAGAGTTCAAAGAAGCTATTTCTCCCTATCCAGTGCTGTGGAAAATGTACCTGTAACCATCATCGAACAATTCTAGAATTATGCTTGAATTTTCACGTTTTTTAAAATATTTTTCATGTTCAACAGGGGGTCGAACCGGATGGGCGTGTGTTAAATTTTCAGGCAACCTCTCTCCTAATTCGTTTTATTGTCTCCAAATAGTTTTATTACCTCAACTTTTTTAGGTAATGTTAAACATGCACCAAGCACGTTCCGTTTTACTGCTAAAACACGAACAGTTGAAAACAGTTTATTAATTTACTATTTATTTGAAATGCAATTATTTTCTGTTTCCATAATAATGACCAAAATTAGAAATAAATCGGTATAAAATAACTAAGAAACAAAAAATAAGAATTTTGCGCTAAAAATCGGTAAGCAGGCAAAAAATTTATTTCAAGCAACTTTTTTCATATCTCCAACGCAAAAAGCAAAATATCCTGATTACGCGTTCTTCAAACAGTCGTAGTAGGCCATGTTTAGATAATTTGCGTATGCTAAATACCTCAAAAGGCTAATATATAAGGGTGTGTTAATTCATATTAAGTGCGATACAGTGTATGTATCTGGTATACCTAAATGATGAATTATAAATAAATGTACCTCTATTTCCTGCCCAACTTTAAGTACTCCCCTAAGAATACTGCCGCCAGCGACACCTCCTTTAAGGTCGTTAACCTCACAGCCTGGTTTATTAACATCAAAAGATCTAATCACAATCAGACGAGGCTCAGAAGTGAAATCTCTCACAGGAATCGGGATTTTCTTTGTGATATACTCACACAGCACCTGTAAACAGTACAATAATTACACCGGTTAAAAAAATTAGTGCACTTTCTAACCTCAATATTATACTTCAACTGCGCCGATATTGGGATGATGGGGGCTCCCTCCGCTACAGTTCCTTGGACAAACTTAACAATTTGCTCGTGCTGCTCCTTTGCTTGTCCTTCCTTAACGAGATCTATCTTGTTTTGTAGGATGATAATATGCTTCAGTTTCATGATTTCGATAGCCGCCAAGTGCTCACTAGTCTGAGGTTGGGGACACGACTCGTTACCTTAACAATGAACATTATTTCAAAACATGGAGGTTCATATCTCCAATCAAAGAACTTATCCCTAGATACAAAATGAGTATTGGTTGGTATGTCGCTGAGACATTTGAGTTGTAAACATCCTGTAAGTTCCTTATTGGTTAGTGGATCTATTCACAGCCTTTATTTGACAAAATCGTAATATTGCGGAAACAATCGGTTCTGCTCAATTATCGTAATCTCTGTTTAATACTAACAAGCATTTCTAATATTTAATGGTGATTTCGTGTTGAAAAAGGGTTGTTTTGCACATTTTAATAACCATATACATATTTCAAAATGGTGAGGTGTTGTTAATGTTATTTGTTATCTATGTTTAGTGTTTGTTAAATACACCTATATGTAAGATATTTTTTACAAATTATCTTTTATTGTATTTATTGTAATGATTGAGATGTCAATGCACCACGGTGCATTTTATGAACAATAAAACCTATCTATCTATTTTAATAAAAACATACCTATTTACTTTCTTGGATAAACTTCACTTAATGGGAATGACGGAAATAAAAAAGTGTTTCCCATGCAAAACATAGTATCTGTTCATTATACTAAGATTGCTATTTTTGTAGATCTTGGGAAGTAAAACACATAATTTATATTTTTGGCGTGTTAATATCTAAACAGATCACATTAATAATAATAATAAAATTTACTTAATTAGAAACAAAAATTTACAATGATTATTCCTAATACATTATTACAAACGGTTATAAGTCGATGATACCAATAATTATTGTCATAAAGGCATAAATAAATCATTTTTTATTATTAATGAATTAAGTAGATTTAATTATTTTACTTAATGAACTAACTTTTGGATGTTTTGTCCAAACTTATTAAAAAAATTATAAATTTATGTAAATATTTGTGTATTTTACAAATTTGTTTCAGTAAACAATTTTCAAAAAAATGAGAAGCAGTAAAAATTAAAATTAAATCATTAAATAACTGAAAAATCAGTTAATAATCATAAACGAAAAGAAAAATTTCACAGTTTACAAATGTTTAATTTTTTTTTTACCTATTAAAAGTGTCCTAATTAAATTGGAAACAATATTAAAATATGCGCAAGACATCAATGCTTTACATAGTTAGTTTTCGGAACTGCTGACATTATTTGGTTATTTGCTATAAATTGAAATGTACCGTTTGTATGCTGGGTTGACTACTCTATAAGACTACATGTAAAAGATTTTTAAAATTTTTAAGGTTATGAGTTTCCTAATGACTTTGGATTTTTTACAGAAAATTGTGTAGTATAAAAATCTATTAAAAAAACTTTATTTCAGATTTTTTTCATTATTTTCGTCCACCTCTTTAACAATACTCAACTTAATATTAACATTACTATGTAGATTCCCAAGGGATGATAGTATGAGACACAGGGTGTTATATTTTGGAAAAAAAATTATTAATACCACACAGGAAATAAATAGAGTAAGGAATATTTTAACAAAAACTGCACTTTTTAAAAATCACTGATATTGTGAATATTAATTAAGGATATCTTAACACAATATAAGGCTTTATATTTGTACTCAACTTTCTGTACAGATGTACAGATTCATGATGACATTTAATGTTATTATGTTAATAGCAAACAAGCTAACCGTTATACTCTTGGCCGATTAACTGCACTTTTTATATAATTGTTGCACATTCTATAGGATACTCTTCGCAGTTTTTTGTAAATAATATTAGTTTTAGACATTTTTAATTTAATTACAAAACAAAAAAATAATTATTTTTTTTTTTATTTATCGATCGATTTTGCTCAAAAACAATAGGGTTCTACCTCTAGCTAACACTAACTTACTGTCCAAATACAATGTTCAATACAATCGGACTTTTCGTTCTTCAGTTATCGTGCTTACAAGAAACGTGACGGACGGACAGACGGACGGACGGACGGACATTTTGAAAGTTGTTCAGAATTCGATCACCAACACATTGATATGATATGAAATTTTTTCTCTACAAGCAATATTACCGGTTTTAGAAATGTGCCGATCGAATGAAATATACTCTTCGTTTTGTATTTGCGAAGAGTATAACAAGGGATGTACTAAAGAGATATAGCTATTATGTATCTAGTGGTAAGTTCTTAGATCGGAGGTTCATATCCAAGGACACAACTTAAGACACTGCAAAATTGATAATTACCTGCGATAAGTAGCAACGCTGCGTCCATAACGGCTGCTCCGTTAAGCATGGTGGCCATAAGAATGTCGTGACCAGGGCAATCGACAAAACTAACGTGGCGTACGAGCTGGAACCGCCCTGAGCAGGCTGGGCGCAGGCAGGGAAAGTTGTCATCTTTCGAAGAGCTTCCGGATATATAACACGCTGGTCGGGGGCATTTGGGGTTGTCACACTTGTATATTTTTGCGTTCGCATAACCTATTTAAATAAATATGAATTTTTAGCAATACCAACAATTTTCTATGTGGAAAGCATAGTATTTCTAACCTATATTTAAAATATTGAAGATATCCTTTCATTTAAGCTCGAAATTCACATAATTTTGATTGAAAGACTTTTAATAAAGTTTGTCATAATGAAGTACTTAATACAAGTATTAATTAAAGTTGACCATGATGAAAATATTACATTGTTAATAATTTTGTGCTTACAAAGTGATGAGCAATATGTTGAAATCAAAGGCTGTAAACCTTTTCGTTGCATATCAACGTCGGGTGTGCCTCAGGGATCAAATCTAGATCCTTTACTATTTCTAGTAGTAGTAAATAATTTATGGTACAACTTGGGTGCAACACGGTGATTTATCTACACTGTGATTTTAAGATATTTCAAAATATAAATGAAATGATGATTGTAGATTATGCTAAATAATGAACCTCAGTGGTGTTCGGATCATTAATCGACTAAACATTTTATTGTAATTCTCGTGTAAAAAGGAAGTCGTTTCATTCTACTATTCACTTAACAGTCATACACTTGCCAGAAAGTCTCAAGATCTTAGCGTTTTTCTAAATGAAAAATTAAACTTTACAGAATATATTTATAAAACGGGTAGTGAATCATATAGAATGTTAGGATTTGTAAGAAGAAATTCTCGTATATTTCACAACATTAATGTAATAAATGCACTGTACAATGCATTCATTATTCCTAAACTGGAATATGTCTGTATTATGTGGTACCCACAATAAATTTAGGGTACCTAGCTCAACTCCTTCCCGTCCCACAAAAGGGGTGAATTTTTACATGATTCTTAATATTCGGTGTGTTTATTAATTATCTTGCAAAATATTACAAAGCAAAGAAATGCATAGAAGATAAAGATAAGTTAATTCACTATTATCTATAAAAAAATAGTCTAATGCAATTTTATTGTAGGATGTACCGCGAGGAATCGCATAGACGTACATTTAGGTAACTACATTTGTTCTTAAAAATATATTATCAATTGTTTTGTATTTAGCATATAAATACACCGTAGCTAAAGTTTAGGGCTTGATATGTTCTACAAAAACCAAATAGGCAAACAATTTTGTATCAATAGGTAAATTTTTTAAAATGCGAAAAATGTAAGAGAACTTTAAGAAACGATGAAATGTGCTATATACTGAACCTGAAGGTCTTTTGACGATTACCTTACATTTTTGTTGCCCAGGGCTCCCAAGACTTTTACAAGACTTGCGAATTTCCTGAGAGCTAATTTTCCTATGTCTTTAGGTGTTAATTTCGCCTCTTCTAGGTGCTTTATCATAATGCAGATTAATATGCAGGTTAACCTGTTGCATTCGCAAAGTATGTGTTCTGCAGTATCACAGTATCTGCATTTATAATTTTCTTGTTTGCCCATATTTTTAAGATGATATCTCGAGGAGCAATGACCTGTCATCAGCCTTAAATCAAACTTGTAGAGTTCTAGAAGTCTTGTGGTACTTTGTCAAATAATTTATTAACTTTTTCGCTTGTCTCTGAACTGAAGTGTAATAAACTGTTTAAATAATTTGCCAGTTCCATTAGCAAACTCTTAATCAACAATGTTAAAAAACTAACTTGTGAAATTAAAAAAGATGATAGAATAGAATAAAATAGAATAGAAAAATATTTATTGTGAATTATACCGGGTGAGTCACGAATAGCGCTCGCCCCGATATTTCCTAAAATATTTGGAATAGAAAATTGAAATTTGGAGGCCTTATTACACGACTAAAATGCCATCCTTTCAATAAAAAATCAAGTTTGGTGCACATCCGGTTTGACCGGAAATGCCCACAACTTTCGATTTTTAAATGGAACACCCTATATATTTTTACATTTTTGGAATCTAGAGGAAATTTTGAATACAATACATCCATTTTGGTCACTTTTTAATAAACATTAAAAATTTTATTAAAAAATCTATTTCTGAATCCAGAGTGCTGTGGTGCCCAAAATATATTTTAGTTTGTGTGCTACGTTACTATAAAAATAAAAAGAGCAATATGATTGCATTACTTAATTCTCTAGAGGCGTTTAAAATTTTTAAATGTGATTTTTACCCACTACCTCGGTTTTTTTAAATGGGAATTTAATCGTTCACCAACATTTTTAAATACCTCATTTTTATACGAATCTAATGATACCAAAATTTTGAAAATCCGCTCAGAAATATTTGAGATTTCAGCCAAAATACAATGCAACCAAGCTTTTAGAAACATGCGGCTAATAGATAATAGATTAGTGGGCTTTGGAAACTAAAATGGCACATTTCTGTGTAAATCTGGTAACCTAATAACATTGGAAAAATCATAGTAGCCATTGAATGTAATAAAACAATATCAGCTGTCAGACAGACTCGTGTAGTTATAGGCAATCTTGAGCTATTAAACATTTAATAATTGTGAGCGCAAAGAACGTTACAATTGTGTATAGAAAAAAATGGTGGACATTTTGAACAATATCTATAAATGTCAATTTATGGGTTAAATACATTAATTATTTTAAAGATACCTACTGTTACCTAGTTTAAGTTTAATTGTTGAAACGGAATTGATTTTTATTTATTTATAGGCCCGATATTTATGTTCATTTAAATAAAACTCTGAAAACCGAACTGATGTCGCATTCTATCGCAAATGTCCTTGTGGATGTAATTGTGTTTACCTCCACATACCTATGCTAAACTTAATTGTAACGTTCTTTGCGCTCACAATTATTAAATGTTTGATAGCTCAAGATTGCCTATAACTACACGAGTCTGTCTGACAGCTGATATTGTTTTATTACATTCAATGGCTACTATGATTTTTCCAATGTTATTAGGTTACCAGATTTACACAGAAATGTGCCATTTTAGTTTCCAAAGCCCACTAATCTATTATCTATTAGCCGCATGTTTCTAAAAGCTTGGTTGCATTGTATTTTGGCTGAACTCTCAAATATTTCTGAGCGGATTTTCAAAATTTTGGTATTATTAGATTCGTATGAAAATGAGGTATTTCAAAATGTTGGTGAACGATTAAATTCCCATTTAAAAAAACCGAGTTAGTGGGTAAAAATCACATTTAAAAATTTTAAACGCCTCTAGAGAATTAAGTAATGCAATCATATTGCTCTCTTTATTTTTATAGTAACGTAGCACACAAACTAAAATATATTTTAGGCACCACAGCACTCTTGATTCAGAAATAATTTTTTAATAAAACTTTTAATGTTAATCAAAAAGTGACAAAAATAGATGTATTGTATTCAAAATTTCCTCTAGATTCCAAAAATGTAAAAATATATAGGGTGTTCCATTTAAAAATCGAAAGTTGTGGGCATTTCCGGTCAAACTGGATGTGCACCAAACTTGATTTTTTATTGAAAAGATGGCATTTTAGTCGTGTAATAAGGCCTCCAAATTTCAATTTTCTATTCCAAATATTTTAGGAAATATCGGGGCGAGCGCAATTCGTGACTCACCCGGTATATATGTACAAGAACATTATACAAACACAAAAGGTGACATTCGTATAAACGTTCTTCCATGCCACCAAATACTGCATTACAACAACTACTATAATTAATGTTACATATTGTAAACAAGAGCACTAAATGAGGTATAAACAACAATATAAAAAATATACATAGAAAAAAATACTGTTACAAATCTATGACAAAATGTAGTTGTTTAAATAAATTGTAATTGTTCAAGCAATTTGAAAAACATTAATATATCAACACAAACTGAAGTGTGACTAATTAAAAATAATTTCTGTAATGGCAAATAAGTAATAATAAACATCAAAAATACGCGATACTCTACTTTTGCCCTCAAGATGCCATTTTGAAGTTCAATAGTTCTTATGAGGTATAGTTTGAAAAAAACTAAAAAAACACGCTTTAATAGCAAACCGAACAAAAAAGTAAAAATTAATTTTTAATTATTAAGATTTTGTTTAACAGTGATAGAAAGTCCTCTCACTCAATACAATTAAAAGATTTTTAGTAAGTTTAAAATAAGAAAAAAGTGACTAACAAAAACATTTATTTCATTGTAAAAAAAGCGTGGAGTGCTTATTACTATATATTTTATACTATAGCCTGTTTTTAAACCAGGAGGAGTAAACATGAAAGTTCCATTCACACCATAAAAGTAACTAGAAAATACACTATAACCTTTTTGGCGTTTTGGGCAACCAACAATACACGAGTAAAGTGTTTTTGTGTATATCTTATTACATTATATAATGCATCGACCTCTATTTGACCAGTAGGTATTTTATACATACAGCATCATACCATTTACGCAATATGAAGGCACCAATTAATTACTAATTAGCCACTTTTGCCCTCAGATTTATACAAATGGGATTAAAAACTGATGTATAATGTGCAAACGATAAAATAGAAATTACAACCAAATAATTTATGACATGAAATTAAAAGTTTTCAATATGTCAAAATTTACGACTATTGCCTTGTGTAAAACTGGCGAGGGTGTATCCAATCACAGATGTGTGATTTAGCGCGTTAAATTTAAAACGCTTCTCCTGCTTTAAAAACAGACTATAACTCTACTTTAACAAATAGCTACCAATGAAATATTTATACTAGTTGATATCAAGCACCCCACGCTTTTTTTTACAATGAAATACTTTTTTTTGTTAATCACTTTATTCTTATTTTAAACTTATTAACAATCTTTTAACTGTATTGAGCGCATGGACTTTCTATCGCTGTTAAACAAACTCTTAATAATTAAAATTATTTTTTACTTTTAACTTCAGTTTGCTATTAAAGCGTGCTTTTTTAAACCATTATTTATTTTTTTATTCTTTAGTCTTAAAATGAACTTAAATGTAATAGTAACCAAAAGATGGGATTCAGTCGAATCGGACGATAATTGATAAAACCTATCCGCCATGTTGACGCCACCATTTCGAATTTTTAATGATGTATTTGTTTTCTACTTGTCAAGCCCTTTCCTTTGAAACCCATATCAAGGGGGTTGTAAAAAAAATGATAATCTGCCATCTTGAGGCGGCGGCCATTTTGAACATATTATATTGAGTATACTATATTGTACTGTCATCGGAGCTACACGCAATTGCCAAGTTTCATGATGATACAACAATTAGAAGTAGGTGCAAATTATGTTGAAAGATTCCTTTACATTGATAGATACAGGTGAAGCTAATAAAACAGTGTTAAAAAGAGTTACTTATTCGTATTTCTTGAACAATTGTGAAATTTAAAAACAATTAAATCTTTACAAAATGGGCAAAATGTAATTGTTTAAATAAATTATTGTTTAAGCAATTTAATTAACATTAAAACAGTAATAATATATAACGTAACTAATAACAATTTGTGCAGAGAATCTCATATAAACGATACTCTGCTTTTGCCGTTATAGGGTCACTTTGGGACCCTATAAGAGTGTTATGAGGCTTTAATTAAAAAAGAATTATTAATTCGTATTCTCTGGACAATTCTGAAGAAATTTGTGAGATTTTTACTCTATCGCAAAACGAAAAAATGTCTTTTACCCATACCCATAGAAATACATAATACAAAATCAGCCCTTCTGAGGCATGGGAAAGGGTTGAGCCAACCACTCAAATTTTTGTGATTTTTTTTTTCTTACATTAGAACAGAGTGGGTGAGAGGACATTTTTTAAAAAATTCCACGCCTATTATAGTTAAGGGCCACCCTAATACATATGCAGCAGCATTGACCCTTTCTTTACTAGTTTGCCTAATTATGCCCCAAGGCAAAACGTTAATCGTGTTTCTAACTCATACGAATGTGTCAGGGGGCACTCTGGCTCCTATACTATAATGCATGAACTCGAATATGAGATGCTGACAAAAAAGTTAATACTTCCTGAAGATTTCAAATAAGAACTTATATATTCTAGGTAATTCAGAAGAAGGAACATTGATTAAAAGTGAATTATTTATTATTTGTTTGCTTATAGCAATGAAACATATTCTTTATAGGATTTTGCAAACAGCGGAAAGAAAAACTATCTATGAGAACTAAAGGAAAAACTGTATGTAAAAATATTAATGAAATCTTTGCATTCTTTCGATAACCTGACTTCTGTTTATGCTAACAAGTAAAAATTCTTATTTGCCATTCTCATTTTAACACTAGCATCCAACATAGTCCCCTACGGCAAGGCAGGTTATGTAGGGGACTATGTTGGATGCTAGTGTTAAAATGAGAATGGCAAATAAGAATTTTTACTTGTTAGCATAACCAGAAGTCAGGTTATCGAAAGAATGCAAAGATTTCATTAATATTTTTACATATAGTTTTTCCCTTTAGTTCTCATAGTTTTTCTTTCAGCTGTTTGCAAAATTCTATAAAGAAGGAACATTGAGTTAATGTAATTTTATAGATAGTTCCATACTCATCTTTAAAATTTCTAAAAGAAACGAATGTTTGTTTAAATGGTTTACCACATAATCAAGTGTTCTCTTATTAAGGCTACTTAAGATTTACAGAGGGGGCCGTCATTTGGTGCAGGCCTCTCAGTAACGATATAAATGTATAATTATAATTTCAGAATGATGTCATTGGTTAATATTTATGGTGTAGTTGCATGGTTAGAAGTAGATCATTAATATAGATAATGTAGTTATATAATTTATTTCTCATATTGAATCTTAAATGGAATGTATGAATGTTTTCTGCAAAATACCAAAAAAATGTTTTTCTTAATATTTAATTTCTGTTTCCGTATAAAACTTCTTTGATGGACAAGCAATACTCAACCTTTATATTATTCTAGAGATAAATAACAAATAAGACAAATAATAATAATCAAGATATATATATATTTTGACATAAAAGACGAATCTAATAAGGCATCAAATTACTAGCCATGTCTTATTACTGTATAATAATCAGGATTTGGATTACACTGCGCCCTCTCACAGTTTATCAGGGGTGGACTGAGACGTGTTCATAACAATATTTTTACCTGGTACTTATGTGTTTTATTGTGCATATTCCAAAAAGATAAACTGTGAAAGGGAGCAGTGTAATCTGAAATATGTAATATAAAAAATGTACAACATTTATATCAGCAAATGTTCAAATTCATATTTTACGAAACATGGTGTTGGAAGATGTTATTAATATCACGTACATATAAAAAATATAAATAAACGGAGACTACAAAATACGTAAGCTAATGGCAGCGGAATAGTCAGGAATTTAACAGTTCAACTTAACGTAACAAGTCCTTCTAATCAACAATATTATAGTTTATTTCAAATTACAGTAAAAAAAATCATTAACAATTATTAAATATCGAGAGACAAAACGATTTCATCTTTAACTTTTGTCAACCTAAAAATTTATAATAAAACAATTTAGGACTTAAAAACAACATACAACTAATAGTAAGCACTTAGATATATTAATTAAAGTTAATATTTTTGTATAGACACTTTATTGGCCTATCATAATTAAAAGAGGATCTATATGGGTTCTTTTTTCTAATACTGTATATCTGTCGATACCAATGTAACTTTGAATATTTCTATAGTTTCATCCAACATTTTTGTTTTGGACACATTGCTTTCTTTTTACTACATGATTTTTAAGAATATGGCGAAGAAATTCAATTTTCAGAATACAGTAGTGTCGCGATAATCCGATCCCGCGTTAATCCGGATGCTTCTATAATCCGGATTGCCTTCTTGTTCTCTTGAAGTATTCTGTAATCCGGATTTTACTTGATTTTGTAATCCGAATTCATTCAGGTAACTCTTCTTTGATCTTGTAAAGTGTCTTAAAAACTTAAACTTACAACATGCTGTATGTTTGCTTCACAATGCTCGGGAAAATGTACCAGCCAGTTCCTTAGAAAAATGCTGGAAAACGATTTTAAAACCAAAAAATGAGAATGACTTAGAAGATGACCCCGAGGATTTGATCCCTTTAAGTGCTATGCAACAAAAGATACTAGCAGAAGAAATTAATGTGAATTGATTGAACAAGAAAATTTAATTCGTGCAAATGATAGTGCTGACTGATGATGTGATGGAAATTGCCACTCCGGTCAGAAGTAAAAATGAAGATGCTGTCAAAAGCTTAAATCTTGGCTTTACAGTGGGCTACAAAACATGACATTCCTTTAAAAGATTATGATGCTACAAAATCTCAAGGAAATTGCTTTTGAAAAACAACAGCACATAAGTCATCAGAGTAAAATCATTCTTTTTAGTCGGTGCCGAAAACTGTAAAAGAGAGTACCACACAATTCTAATGAAGCCGATGAAATTAATGTACAAGAAAGTGATGAAAATGTTAATTATGTATGTACATACATATGTAGTTACATATTTTTAATATTTCCTTTTCTTGATATAGGATCCCCTTTTTTATTTGTCGTTTTTTTATATAAGTACAGTGTTTACTTTTGTTATATTTTATTTTTTTTTGCAATTTTAAAAGCTGAATTTAAAATGCTTTGATAATCCGGATTAGCCTGGTTTTAATTGATCCAGATTATCGCGACACTACTGTACTTTCATTTAAAAGCAATGCCTTGAGAACTCGGATTTATTCCAAAAGCACTATATTTAATCACAATAATATCTGTACTGTATCATTTCTATGCTTCATGGTAAATTGCCAACTAATACCATAAATAAAAAAAGAGCACTTGACATTGTACATCTGAATATTATCGTATTTAAAAAGAACAACCGGATGAGTTTTTAACATTTTTAACAACATTGCCGTTTTCTCATAAAAAAATACTAAGTAATTATTTGGATTTCAAAGTTTTAACACATGGCTTAGACTAAGAATAAGTCAGAGACGCAAGACCAGGGGTCTATTTTCGAATCTTTATTACCAAAATTTGACCCGACAGGAACGAGAAAAAATTGTAATTCTTTCGCCAAATCGTACTCTCTTACAGTCCCTTTAATACCCGTTCCTAAAAATGAGAGGCGAGAGAGATAATTATAACAACTAAAAAGCATCGAGTCGGCTGAGATCGCCGAGTCTTTGTATATAGTGACGTAGCGCCTGGCCATGGCCTTTTTTCACGAGGTGGAGGTTTATAATTGTTTTTAAGACACTAAACACGCGAATAAAATTCTGATTTTTTTGCATATCCATTATTTTATACTTGCGCTTTCGATTTATGAAATTTAAAAAAAATGCCGAACAAGCCGATTGATGTATGGGAGAATTTGTCTCAAGAACTGATTGATAACGTCATCAAAATATAGGAAGATGACCGCAGTCATAATAGCTCGTGGGAGACACACACATTATAGAAGAAAGTAATATTTGTAATTTTTTTGTATCATTAAATGTTTCAAAACAAGTTAAAATGTACCATTCATTTTTGCAAATATTCTATTTTTATATTGTTTTTTAAACAGGCTTCAAAATGGCATACAATGCAAAACAAACTACAATTAGTTAACTTTTCGTTTTAAGAGATTGTGTTCAAATTAGGCCTGTGTAGTTCGTGAACGAACTAGTTCAAAGAACCTGCTCCGAAAATGAACTAAAAGGTACTAGTTCTCACTCTCTGTGAGTAACAGTTCCAGGCTCCCCACATGAACAGTATGCCCATATTCGAGTTGTCCGCAGACTCGCTCTCTCTCCCTCTCACCACCAGATAAATAGAGTAGAAACGATCTCAGTCCCGTCCCATTGAACCTTTGACACATGTTTGAACGAATGGAATAGTAGGGCGGGTGAACCGTGTTGTCGGATTGTGGAGAATTTTCTTGTTTACGCTCCCAATCAGAGAATTGCTTTAAGCCTGAACTGGTGAACTAAATTAAAGAACCAGTTCAATTATGACAAGTGAACTAAAAAGAGTGCTCGCTATCAGGAACTATTATGGAACAAGCCTAGTACAAATTTGTAGAAGAAAAAAAATATGTAGAAAAAAATTCCAATGAATCTATGTTCTTCTAAATTTACCGATGTGTTCAGATCTAGTTTCTCTTTACCTAACACAGAATGCTGTATTTTAGAGGAATTACCTCGGCGACTTCAGAAGTGATTAAGAAAACACTTTAAGAGGATTTAAACTCGCATCACTGAATGCATTATAAATGTGATTTTAAAGTAGATTTAGTTTTTTCCTCTAGACCTCGCTTAAAAATAAATAATCGTCTTAGACCTAACATTACTTAACCTCTACTGAATAAAAGTTCATAATCAAAATACTCAGATATATGCAAATCTTTTCAACTCAATAAAGTCAATAAATAAAAAAAAAATATTATTTCATTTGCAACAGCAATGCATAATAGCTGAAATCACATATTTTGAGTGGGTAACCAAAGTTACTGAAAATACAGATGAATGCATCTAATAAGAATTCAAAATTGTAGCAAGGACAAAGGTGACAAAAATCAATCGTTTTGAAGCTTATTCCTAAAAATTCAGAATTATTTATTACGAGCAAATTAAGCAAAACCTAATCTCATGGTTTGATAAGATGATTAGAAATTGAAAATGGGCGCTGAAGTAAGAATTATGCTGTAGTTTATTCAGTTGCTGAACCAAAATTAAGTTTTTTGTCGCCATTTTCCCAGCATGGCGACACAGAGAACAAATTTACCAAGTTTGAAAACTTTAGTTAATTTTTGTTCAAGATTTTTCTTCTGCATTGTCAAAATTACATGACGGTCACGACCCTAAAATACTTAATTACAATCATTGTTTGGCAATTTATTGGTTATAACTAAACGATATTATCGTGATTAGTAGAATAAAGTTAGTTTGATAGAAATATCAAAATAGATTTGTGTTAATTTGGCCTCTTTATTCAAGTAAACTATATCTAAAACTTCTAAAAAGATAAATCCCAGCCCTTACCCCCAAAATTCAATAATTTACCAATAATTGAATTGTTTGTTTGGTTTCAACTTGAAAAAATACATAGATCCACTTTTTTCCAACTTTAGACTTAATATTAATTAAAGATGTCTTTTTTACCGCGTTTACTACATACAGCTACATACACCGACACAAATTGGTGCCAATCGAACCCCAAATTAAAACTAAGCTGACCCACAGCTACGGATGCCATTCACTACGCCCCACTTATTCTTAGTCAAAACAAGTATCTTCTGCACGCATCCGCCTCGCATTTGCAAATATTCCTTCCATCCTGTATGATTTGATTCTTGTCGGGAGTATGTAAGAACCGAGACTTCTCAGGCGTCGTTGGTACAACCGGGTCAATATTCATCATGTAGTCAAACGTCACCTCTTCGTCCCTCTCGATCTCCCTGAGAGCGAACAACGCCAGCTTGGGAAGATTCGGATCGCTACAATTAATCCACACAGCGTAAACTCCTAGGTTGGGGTCGCACGAGTGATTTATGAAGTGGGAGATATTCCCATACCTGGCGGCATCCACAGTGTATGGATTGTCACGCGAGTTATAGTCTAAGTCGAATAAGTACGTCCTGCCTTCTTTGTCATAGGCACGACCTCTCGTCTCTGCCTCCTCGTGCGTAATGACTTCTCCCACGTACTCGCACACAAACTCTCCGCAATGTATTCTGCGCATGGCCCTTACGCCCCAACCGCATCCGTTGGCTGTACGGAATATGCACAAGGGGACCTTGCGCCCGTTCTGCACCACTCTGTTCCTACAGTCCGGTGGACATTTACAGAGCTTGTTGCACTCATATATCGGCGTACCAGGATTGACATTCACTCTGCTACGTCTGAAGGTGAATCCATTGTAGGGCTGTCTACCGCAACAGGACTTCAGTTTCGGCCCACATTCAACACACTTGCAACCCACTGTAGGCTTGTCAGGTATTACTATGCCATCTGTTGTAACATACTCGTTGATGTAGACAAACCCTTCTGGCGGACATTCCAAGTCAACGTTATTTTCCACTGTGATTACGGCCTCTTCTTTTGCCTTTTCGTTAATCATTTCTTCCCACTGCTGCAGTTTCTTCACTTGCACCTCACGTTTCAGTACCAGTTGGTAAGTTAAAATTGCTCTCTTGCCTTCTTCCAGCTTGTGTATGTGTCGCTCCTTCGGAGGCGTGGCTAACACTCTCAAAAGCTTCTGTTGTACAGTGAGCTTGTCTGGTAGCAGACTCAAGTCATGAATTTTCAGCATATCCAACAAATCTTGGTCTGACAGTTTGCTTGATATGTTCAATTTCTCGCAGAGAGTGTCCAATACTTGTGAACCCAAAGTTTCCGCTAAGAACTGAGTCAGCATTAAAGTGCAATGCGTTAAATGTTCCAGGGGTTCCCAAGTGTTTTGTTCCATAGGGTAGCCTTTCCACTTTACCAGAAACTTATGCTGCCGACTTGCCTGGTCAAATTCCTGAGCTAGGATTTTCTCCACGACAAATTCTTTTGCGTAGGTTTCTTTTTCTTTATTCGGCCTGATCTTTCGCAGCTTCTCCAGTTTCCTCTTTGTACCCCTGCGTTCCTTCTCGAAATTCTCCAGGTCCTGCAGTGCCTGCTCCGGGTCCACTTTACGCCCTTTCAGATTCGTCGGCCATGTAACGGTACCATTTTCATCGAACTGGAGTTTCTCTATAAAACCGATAAATATTTCTTTTAATATTGCAAGCACAAGTCAAGTTTAAGGGCTATTTCAAAAATGCATTGATATAAAGATACTTTCAGTTCGATGCAAAGGACCGTCACAAGACAAATGAGAATCATTCTACTGGAAGAGAATAGCCGTTAGTTAGCAAGCCTTTAAAATACCCATAAATATATTTTTTGCATTAGTACAGAGCATACAACAAACAGGACAGGTACATATACATTATATATATCAGTTATAAAAGTTACCCTATAATTCCAGTGTGGTTGGTGAAATGAACATTGAGTAATTTGGTGTCTGTGCAGACTACATCACAGGTGTATATTATTAGTGGAAAAAGGTAATGTAACTTTGTGATATACAGCGAAAGTTATTTATCCATATTTACTAACCATAAAAACAATTCAGTTGGCTTAAGCTCTTCATAATAATAGTTGTGCCCTTTTTTTCAATATACTGGTAATTCGATACATTCCTTTGGAGATGTGGTGGATATGAGGAGCTAAGGAGTAAATTTAACTGTAACATATATTATGCAAAACTATAGTTTTTCAGTTATTTTGTTTTGTTTTCTCAAAAAAGCATAGAGCTGTATAGATATCTGTTTTAAAAGTTAATTTTCAAAAAAGCTGCAGAACATTTTTTTAACTTTTTTACTGGATACTTGTTCAACACTATGGTCATCCGTTTGAAATGAAAATTATCCGGAAACATTCGATCATGTGAAAATTTCAAAATATATTTGTTTAAATCAGCTGTGAAAATTAGTTCAGGTGTCTTCAAAAAATAATCAACGTAACATGCTTGCAAATCGTTTTAAAAACTTCCTTATTTCAATAGCTATCGAACGAGGTACAAATGTCTAACGTCCCCTTGATAGATCTATTAAAAATTCATATTATGGTTAAATTTACTCCTTGCTCATGTTCTATCATATCTCCAAAGGTATGTATCGGATTATCAGTAATCCTGTACAAGCATTATACTCTTTATTGAACTCTTTAATCACTGCACAATGGGATACAATTCACAGTTTTTTTGTAATGAATATTACTTTTAGATGATGTAAAATAAAATTTAAAAAAGTATATTTAACCCATTCGTGTTTTGAATACACAACTCTTGGATTTCGAGTCTAAAATTTCACCTCTTGATCGTCGGCCATTGCATGAAGTTGTATTAATTACTAAATATAAACCGTCTAGCTGAAAATCATATTTCGACAGTTGGATATTATATTATTATGAAACGTATATTAGTATAATGTGCAAATAAATGATAGGAAATAACATTTCACAATTTCTATTCAATTGCAAAACATAACAATCAAGATAAACTTTTTTAAATTTAAGTATATGAAATAACTTTTTCATTTACTGATCAATTTTGTTAAAAAACAATAGGGTTCTCTCTCTAGCTAACACAAACTTGTTCAAATTTCAATACAACTGAACTATTCGTGTTAAGTTAACGTGCTTACAAGAAACGTGAGGTACAACAGATGGATATTTTGAAATTTTTTCAAAATTTGAACATAATATGAAAAAAATGGGCCGATCAAATGCAATATATTCTTCATTTTCGTGTTAGTGTATAACTTGTTTTGAATATCAATACAAAAGGTATTTGTTTGTTACGAGTCACAAACATACCTTTGTTTCTAACAGACCTGACTGCTCGATAAAAATCTAAAAATATTTCAAGTAAAAACAGACTTTGTACTTTTATCATGTATTGATATCAATCAAATATTATGGTTGTTCCTTTTGATATACTACTTCCTACTAGTTCATAACTTTCTTTTAGATAATACAGTTGTATTAATTAAAACATTAGGTGTGTTATATAATTAGAAAAAAAAATTATAAAAAAAATGTTTTATGTAGGTAGCACCTAATAATATAATTGACCCACATATCCATCATACTGAACTAGAACATATATATGGGTATTTTAAAAAACTATATCTTGTGAGCGCAGGGAAACTTAAAAGTATCTTAAAAATAAAATTCATGGCAAGTAATAATCTGACACCTTACATAAAGTAACGCTACGAAACTAATAATGCAATACTATTGAAATACGTTTCTATTATTATTCTAGCGTTCTTCTGGATTGTGCCATATTAGGCATTGCAGAAGAATCTTATAATATACTTTATCTGAGTATATTAATAAGCAACTTTTGATAAATTAGTTTTTCAAAATAAAGCAATATTTAAGCAACAAACGGACTCACCCAATTTAATAGTGATATTTCTTTCCAACTCATTTTTGAATCTGACAGTCTGTACACCAGAAATGGCTTTAACCACAGTGGACTTCCCATGAGCTACATGGCCGATGGTACCGATGTTTATCGTGGCCTGTCTACTTATCACTTCAGGAGATAAAGCGGTTAGCTTGGCAACATCCTAAAATTTCAAGAAAGCATGAGAAATCACTATTATTGCAGCACTACATTGTAATTTGCAACAGATGTCAAACACTCGGAAAAGTGAGGTTATATCAGAAAGGAAAACTAATAAATTATTTTAAACAATATCCAACGTATCACTAAGTTTAATATACATGCTGGGACATACTAATTTGGATAAATCCTGCTTGTGTAGGTTTGGTTGACCTGTGGTCACGCCAGAGCTCTCGGAAGACGCCATGTTTGCTGCCCGGGAACGTTCACGAAAGACGCGGCAAATCTCTGAACAGAGTTGACTTGACAGTTCAATACCAACTAAATAATCATACATTTACCCAAGAATCCAAACAGAATACACTTTCCAGAAGGGAAACTCTTTCTTGTCTTATCTGCAAACTAGACTCAAACACTCTGTGCTCAAACGTTATGTTGTCCAGTTTAGTGAAGTTTTTGAACATTGTAAAGTAGACACTTGTAGATTCAAAATATCTGCCTCTGAACTTCCACTAACCCGCACCACATAAGCATTATTTACAGTCGTACGGATATGGCAGTATGTTATTGGCTGTTTCAAGGCTTGGTGCCACGTTAAATGTTAGTTATATTTTATATTATATTACAAATGAATTTGAGGTGTAACTTCTACCTACAATAACTTTTAATAGATAATATATAGGTACATGTAATATAACAAAGTTGATTTCTTTATTATGTTTCCAAATTATACAAAAATATATTTGGCAGAACGTAGGGCTGCCATTTCACTTCCACAAATTATTACATATGTGTATTTCTTTATCTATGATTATTACTAAAATAGTAAAAAGTAGAATTTAGTGGGACCTACTAAACATAAACTATTCTCTTCCTCTTCTTCTAAAAGCGTTTATGAAATACGAAGAAGCAGAATTAAGCGCGACCAAAAATCCCGAACGAAAATTTGTAGAACAGGAAGTAGATTTTAGCGTAAACTACTAAGCATTCCAAATGGTGATGTGTAGAAGACGTAGAATTCAGCGCGAACTACTAAACATTCCAAATAACAATTTGAAAATGCTGAATTCATCGGGAACTATCTTTGTAGTCACGAACTTGGTGGATATTTATACATTTTGTTATTGGCAGCACTGCATTTCTGTCAATTTTCATCCGTGATCCGTAACTTTCGATTTTTATCTAGGTTATTAAAAAATAAAATATATACTTGCAGGATCGGATCAAAATATTGAATTAAAATGATTACAGTAGACGAAAATACGGTACGGAACACAATATTATTCCTTTTGTGGCTCGAATTCGTGTGGGAAACATATTTGTCAATACGGCAGGTAATATTGAAATTAATGTGATGTGTACGATGTTTCTAAGAAAAAATATTTTTAGTACAACAAAGCCAGGACTACAGATGAAGTCCCAGCAGAACTGAAAAGTGTAATGGACAAAGAAGAATTTAAGAAAGCACGGGAATATTCGTTAGCAAAGTTGAAGTTTGGTTTTTTTAAAGACACACATTCTATAATACTGACATCGGTTGTTATTTATTACGGTATTTTGGCCAGTGCTTGGGATTATTCAGAATCAATTAATCCTTTGAAAGGAGAGGTCACGACTAGCTCTATATGGTTATTTATAATATCTTTAGGTTCAACGTTAATAGAGCTTCCGTTAACGATATATTATACTTTCATATTGGAGGAACAATTTGGTTTTAACAAACAGACTGCAGCATTTTTTGTGTGGGATAAAGTGAAGGCTTTCTTTATTAGCCAAATAATAACATTAATGATATCCTCTGTAATTATCGTTATTATCAAAAATGGTGGGCCATATTTCTTTGTATGGTTATGGGCAGTAGTATGTGTAATATCAATGATATTACTAACAATTTATCCAGCTGTTATTGCGCCATTGTTTGACAAATACACCCCCTTGCCTGAGGGTAAATTACGTACTGAAATAGAAAACCTAGCTTCCCAGTTGAAATTTCCTTTGACTCAGTTGTACGTTGTAGAAGGGTCCAAACGGTCATCCCATAGCAACGCTTACTTCTATGGATTGTTTAAATCCAAACGAATTGTATTATTTGATACGCTTTTAGCCAAAGATGACGGTAGCGGCTGTAAGGATGACGAAATCATAGCTGTTTTATCCCATGAATTAGGTCATTGGAGTCACAGTCATATTATTAAAAACTTAATACTTATGCAAGTAAATTTGTTCCTTTTGTTCGCCGGGTTTTCCACAATGTTTAAGTATCCTCCATTATATAAAGCTTTGGGCTTTTATAAGACACAACCCGTTTTAGTAGGTCTTTTTGTGGTGTTGCAGTACGTGATGATGCCATACAACACACTTCTAAGTTTTCTCATGACATGCTTATCGCGCAAATTCGAGTTTGAGGCTGATAATTTTGCTGTTAACCTTGGCCATGCCGAACCTCTGGAAAGGGCTTTACTTCAGTTGAATAAGGACAACCTGGGATTCCCAATTAACGACGATTTGTACTCTGCCTGGCATCATTCCCATCCACCTCTGCTGGAGAGAATTGCCGTTTTACGAAAGAGCGCAACTAAGTTGAAGTGATACGATTAGTGAGTAGGGTCAAATTATCATCCACATTTACTACCAAAAAGTGTTAGACAATTCCATATTTTTCTATGTTCAAAAATACTGATTGTACCTCAGTAATGATATTTGTATTTATAACAGGAAAATAAACAATTTAACAATTGAGTATTTATTTGTTAATAATTATGTTGTATTAACCATTTCATCCTATAGTTTTTTATTTAGTACACCATTCGGAATATTACATAAATAAATAGAAATGTATTAAGTACTTATTAAAAAACAAATACAGAGTGAATTCAGTTTGATTTAGATAGTTTACAAAAATAATTATAGATAGAAACTTTTCGCTGCACATAAAAGATGAAAGTTCATCCACAGACAATTTTCGACTTCACCCTTTGGCTTTAGCCTCAAATAATAAATTATATAATATACAGGGTGGGGCAATAGTGCGTCGGACCTCGATATCTCGAGTTCTACGATAGCTAGAAATTTAAAAAAAAATTGCAAGTAAACTAGATAAAAAAGTCTATAACTGGAAATTATTTTCGAATATACAGGGCGAGCCAAGACGAAATTACAGGACCAAGTGCTATTTTTTTTAATGGAATGCTATGTATATCAGTACAGATGGGTGTTAAAAAAATCACCAGTCACAATTATGGGTTTTAGGAAAAACTTATGTGAATACCAGTTACGAGACATCTAATTAATGTTTTTGAATCATTTTCATTTCATAAACTGTACAGGGTGGCCAAAAATTATTTTTCAATTAAGAACTTTTTAAATTGAATTTACTCAATTTTTCAAATTTAACACCCTGTATAATTTTCACCAATGTGATGCAGAAATGAAAAACGAACATTTTTGTAAGTACTTCCCTATTGCTAATTGCAATCAATTTCGTTTTATTGAGCAATAATTACAAAATTCAAAAATAAACTTAAAAAGAGAGGTTTCTTCAAATAAAAAATTATAATAAATGTTCCACATGTTGCCCATTTTGATTGACACACATCTCTATGCGCTTTTGAAATGAGGTTCCCACTGTTCCTAAAACTGCTTGTGTGATAGATCTTTATCAGGATACATAAAAAGCAATACATTTTTATAAGATCTGGGGATCTAGCAAGCCATTTAGTGGGTTCATTTCTTCCAATGCATTGATTGGTAGGTATTATTTAAGTGGTCTCTAACTGCATTTCAATAATGTGGTGGAGTACCATATCTTGCTGAAACTACGTCCTGTTTCGAATTCTTTCAGGGAGATTTACCAATAATTGTGGCAGATAGTTTTCTAAAAAATGAAGATAAATAGCTCCAGTCAATGTACCATGAAAGAAATGTGGTCCTATTACATGTTCTCCAATAATTCCTCCCCAAACGTTCATAGACTATCTGTCTTGGTTATCAACTTACATAAAAAAGTGAGGATTTTCCGAAGCATAATAAAGGAAATTGTGCCTATTAACAAATCCATTTTTATGAAAAGTTGCCTCATCAGTGAATAAAACATTATTGAAGAAGTTGACATCATCTTGCATTTTACCTGTGGCCAATTACAAAATTGTAGGCACTTTTGAAAATCGTCATCAGAATATTCCTGGTGCAGTTGAATATATGATATGCATGCAACTTATTTGTGTTTAAGATTCGACCCACAGACCGTCTACTTATTCCTACTAATGAGCTCACTTCTTTTTGACTAACATGGGGATTCTCAACCATTGCCAGCACCACAGAAAACTCATTTTCTTCATTCATAACACGTTTTATTCTTTCACTTTTTTTATACTCGACATTTCCAGTTTCCAGAAATCTATCGAGAAAGTTTTGGAAGCTGCTAACATCAGGAATCCTTCTTTCAGGATAACGTTGGTGATAAATTCTATTGGCAAGTAAACAATTTCTGTCTGACTTGCCCAAAACAAAAGTCATGTCTACAAGTTCCGCTTTATTAAAATTCATATTGTAAAATTCCAAATATTTTAAATTCAATACAAATTGTAACTAAGACAGATAAGTGTGATAAATGCTCCGTTGTACACACGACAATTTATACCAAACTGAGGTTTTATTGCTTGTCGAATAACGAAAACGGCAAAAAAACATTACAGGAAAGGACCTGTTAAATACTATTTACTCATTTCAATGTATTGGAAGAAATGGTCCCACTAAATGGCCTCATTTCAAAATTGCATAAAGATATGTGTGTCAACCAAAATGAGCAACACGTCGAACACGTATTATAAATGTTTCTAATGAATTATTTGAGGGAACCTCTTTTTTTAAGTGTATTCTTGAATTTGATATTTATTTATAAAACGAAAATGGTTTCAATTAGCCATAGGGAAGTACTTACAAAATATGTTCATTTTTCATTTCTACATATCACATCGTTGAAAAATATACAGGGTGTTCCATTTGAAAGAAATTGAGAAAATTCAATTTAAAAAGTTCTTAAGTAATTGAAAAATAATGTTTGGACACCCTGAACAGTTTTAGGAAATGAAAATGATTCAAAAAGATTAATTAGATGTCTCGTAACTGCTAGTATTCACAAAAGTTTTTCTTAAAACCCATTATTGTGACTGTGGTGATTTTTTTAAAGATCCATCTGCATCTAATAATATAAGAATGAATAGAACATAGAAAGAGGCTTCAAAAAATGTACTGATATACATATAGCATTCCATTTAAAAAAAGGCACTTGGTCCTGTAATTTCATCTTGGCTCGCCCTGTATGTTCGAAAATAATTTCCAGTTATAGACTTTTTTATCCAGTTTATTTGCATTTTTTTTTAATTTGTATAGCTATCGTAGATATCGAGGTACGACGCACTATATTGCCCCACCCTGTATATAAGTAAACAATAGGGTCATTTAGCGATATAACATTTTACCATGATTTATTTCTAGTGATAATGTGTAACAGGCCACTAGCGTCAGATTTTTTTTAGCTCAATGGAACCAATAACAGATAGTTGCATTTGAGGTTCGCCGACAAAAGTAATTTTTAATAAGTTATTTCGGCAAGGAACCGATTTTAATTGTAGCTCTTTAAAATGGAAAGATTCCTCTAAGAGATTACTACTATTCTTAGATTGATTTGAACCCTTAAAATTGTTAATAAAAATTGTGATGTCTCTGTCAGTTACTCTAACAGATCCACTTGCTTTTTTGACACATTTGTCAGCATTTGAGATTTTTCTATATACACCAATATAATAGATATAGTCAGATAAAATTGATAAAAGTGATGAGAAATTTCCTTAGTGCACACAACTAAACAAATCGAAGTGTCATTTAACATTAATTCAAGTATTTGTATGAAGCGAATATTTTTTTATCGATTACTTTCCACTTAGTGTATACAAAATTGCGATTGGCATACATCCTAGTTAGTTGAGAGCCAGAGATACATTCCAAACCGCCTGCTACCCAGGCCATGACAAAAGAGTATCAAGCTGGTTTCTTTGATTGATGGTGATTGATTGATTAATTGATGAATTAGCCAGAGTATGGTAGGCATTGCTGTCACTCTTGGACATTCACTCTAGGTAGGCATTGCTGCTACTTCCGGATATCCAGGCTGGGTAGGCATTGTTGCCACTTCCAGATATTCAGTCTGGATGTTTTTATATCCTCTCTGATTGAACATAGAACTTGTTTGTTGCCAGCAGCGAGAGCCACATAACGCATGGGGTAGGAATACGGGATGGGAAGTGTATAGGTGTTTGTGAGATGCTTCTTTTTAGTTTCCATGCTTCTTGTAAGTTTCCATCTGTTATCATCGGATGGGAAGTGTAGGAGTTTGTGATATGCTTCTTTTAAGCTTCCATCTATCATCATCTCCCTATTTTATCCTCCTCCAAGCCTCTTGCCTTTTCTATTTCTGAGTCTAGCAGTGTGCACCTCTTCCCACCCGCTTGCGTCTACTTATGGTTTTATGTTTCCTAGAAATTTGTGTTTTCATTACAACGTCCTGTATTGCTCCTTCCACTTCGCTTTTCCGCCAAGACATACATCAGCTCGCCGCAAGAACCCTTTATCTTTTAACCGATACATCAAGAAATTCTGTGCGAAGTGAAACGCCATAATAGATAAACAAAGTTCATATGGAATTAATAATTACGCGTACAGTTTATTAAATAGAATCAAATAATGCAAGTGTATTGTAAGTGCCTATACCTATATGCTAAGACGACCGAGCACCATTTCTCAAGTGGTTAGTGTGATAATGTAAACATCTGGCAATGCAATACACCATCAGCACATTCATCAGTGAAAAGCAACGGACTGGTTTCTAACGAGTGGAAGTAGTAACATAAGCAAAGCAAATAAGGATGAAAAGACAAGTTTTATTTGTATTTATTTTTAAGTTCTATTTATTGGTTTATTAATCCTTGTCACAGGACAGTTTATTACACAAGAGAAAAAATTTTGGGGTAAAAAAAAATGTAAAGGTATTAAATATAGGCAATGAAACAGCAAATACCTGGAATTGGAAAGCGGCAGTTGAAAGTAACTACTGTAGTAACAAACTAATATACAGGGTGTGCAAAATATTCTCTCGTGCCTCTTTCTCATAATCAACCCGCCATAAAAAGCTTTTTTATCGCGAGATAGGGCACTTCCACCGTAAATGGATATTTACCCATGGAACGGTTAAAAAAAAGCTTCCTGCTCGAGCAGACAGAAGGAGGTGCACACTGCTAGATTCAGGCCCGGAAGACTTGGAGAAAGAATAAATAAGGAGATGATATATGGAAACTTAAAAGAAGCATCTCACAAACACCCACACTTCCCATCCTATATTTCCTACCCCATGCGTCATGTGGCTCTCACTGCTGACAACAAGCATGTCCCATGTCCAACCCAGCGTATGCAGCCGGTATATAAAACATTCGAGATTTGGGTCTGGCACGTGGTTTGGCCGTCTGTTGGGCGTGTTCGATGGACAACCAACCTGGGTGTTGGAACGAACCTCCATGGATGCCCGGAATCGGCAGTAATGCTCACCTTATGCTGACAAATCAATCAGTCAATCAACAGGTAAACAGCCATTCACAGTGGGAGTGCAAGGAAGAGATCAGAGAGAACACCTGAGACCCTGTATACAGTGACGGATTAATGTATTTGCCGCTTTACACAAACCCAAAATTTTTTATTATTATTGTAAAGTCCCAAAAATAATGTTACTTTATATTATTTGAAGATCATGGCAAAGCTCTTGATACAGGTATTCATCTAAATGTAAATGGGACCTTGTACTAAGCTTCCAAATATTAACTTGTTTATTTTATTATACTTACAAATTTATTAAACAAGTTTTACTGGAGAAATATAGCAAATCAACATTAATATTTGACTGTAAAATTTGCAAATTCTTTAATATGTGATATCATTAAAATAACACGTTTGCATTATTTAATAGCTTATAGTACGCAGGAGCCAGTATGCAATTACCTGACCCATTTGTAACAATTAAAGAGATTATTAATCCTGTTCCTTATTAGAGCACGGCAGGCAAAGAAAGAGGCTATATTGACTATGTTGAAAAAAACAGGGCTAAAAGGAATTAATTCGTTAAAGGTATTTTATTGTTTCATATGTTCAATTGTAGCCGAACAATGATAAATCCAAAAGTCCTATTAAATTTAGGCTTGGATTTTGTAAACTTTTTACTTTACTTTACTACACTTTGTAAACTAAACAATTTTTTTTTCAACAAAATAAGTCAAAAACACAACACCATTTCGGATTTCTATTTTTTTATTTTTCTGTATAACTTTTTGCTGAGTAGATTTAGGCATAGGCATCGGTTTATACAAAGGAAAGCTGGCTTAATTGCCATCAAAATGGTACCAATAAAAGTATTTTTGATAAGAATTGGCTGAGATAAAGTCATGCAGCGGTACCTACTTTTTTACGATTTTACCACTTTTTATCTTTATACCATGTTATTTTTAATTTTTACACGCAAAAATGATTTTTATTCTATATAAAAATTATTTTTCGATTATCAGTGACAATGATAAAAGTATTTGTTTAAAATTTTGATACTCATATGATCTTGGACGTAAAAAAACTTTAATGTTGTACTAATTTATAGCTGTAGTAAAGATACTTTTTTTGGAAATTACATATCTATTATATTTATTCCGTAATGTTTTCGAATTAAATATTAATATCTTCATCAACATCGTTTTGGACATCCGATTCCAGAACTTCTGGAACATCAGCGTTTTCACAATTTAAGCCCATACATTTTTTATAAAACATGGAGCAGCTAATTCCTAATTTTCTGCAGCCACAATTTCCGTGACAACCTTTTATGCACCTACAAGCTATTTGCAGTAAAGTCTGTGGTGCAGGAGGTTTAGTTGTGCTAATTGGCATTAATCCATTTGTAGATTTCTTCCAACCCCACTCAAAAGGATTTAAGATAGTTCCTTTCCACTGTTGAATTTGGTGGTACATCCTTAAGCCGTGCTGTTTAGTGGCATCAGAAGTTGGAGACAATAATGTGCTAGAGAAAATTTTGTGCACTTTGATAATCTTTGAAAAACTGGTATACGACAGCTACTTAAACTGTTGGTCTTAATGCCATACAGAGAAATTACGATATGTTCGAATGCGAAACTGATATCTTCCGGACTTGCATTATTTAAAAATACTTCCAAATGTTTCTCCAAAGATAACATATTTTTATTGATAAATTTCATGAATTTTATTATTCTTTTTCATATTCAGTTTTTTTATGTCTAAGATCATATGAATATTAAAATTTTAAATAAATGCCTTTATCATTATCATCGATAAATCGAAAATAATTTTTGTATTGAATAAAATAAAATTTTTGCGTGTAAAAATTTAAAATAACATGGTATAAAGGTAAAACGTGGTAAAATCGTAGAAAAGTAATAACTTTGAACGACTGTATCTCAGCCAATTTTTATTTAACTGTCACTATTTTTGACGGGAAGTACGCGAGCTTTCTTTTTTGTGAACCGATAGCTATACTTAAATCCTCTCAGAAAAAAGTTATACACAAAAATTTAAAAAATTAAAAATTGAAACTTTTCGGTTTTTTTTCTAAATAGTTTTTTATTACTTATTCTGTTGGAAGAATTTTTTTCGACATTATTTATTATTGTTCGGGTACAATTAAACATATGAAATAATAAAACACCTTTAACAAATTAGTTGTTTATTTAATTACATAGTCAATAGCATAAAAATGATATGAGAATTTTTCTTTTCACTAAATAGCTCAAAATGTCTTACAATTGGTGCAAGTATTTGTATCAAGTGAATATTTTTTTCGACTATATACTATTTAGTGAAAAAATATGATTGGCACATATAGCGGTTAATAGAGGTTTGGTAAAGGACATTCTAAACCTACATGCTATGTCACTGGGCATGACAAAGAAGTATCAAGCTGATTTCTTTATCGATTAATTACAAAACTACGATCGGCATACACTCCAGTTTGTGGAGGCTTAAAGGCAGGCATACATCCCGGTTACTGAAGATAACAGGGGCAGACATTTTGAAGCTGCAAAGTGTCTACTTTTAAGCCATAATTAGTAAATGTAAAGCTATTTTTTTTTAATCATCAGTTTCATTTATAAATTAAGTTACCACCACTAAGAAAAATTCTCATATCACTTTTCTTATCTGCCATGCTCATAGGTACAGAGTTAATCATGCGTCTAGCTACTACAAATATGTGTCACGTAATTGCATACTGACTCCTGCATTTTTATTTAATGCACACAAAATTTTTCAAATAAAAAATAAACTCAATAACATAAAATATACTTTATTTTGTAATAGTGTAAAAACATTTTACAATACAAAAATAGAATAGTATATAAATTTACTTTAATTTAGGTGCCGAAATAGTCTAATGAATCTCCCTCTCAATTTTACATTATGTATATATTTTTGAGTATAGGCAGTGTCTGTATTATAAATCTAAAATTTGAAATTTTGATGTCTACCTATATACAGTGATGCATTTAAGTTGGCAAAAATGAAAGATCTCGAAAACGTACTTTCAAAAGAATGTTTCAAACAAAAGTTGTTTGAGTTCGAGGAAAAACAAAATAGCATTATTTGTTTTAATTCAGTGGACGTTTACAAAACTGAAGTAAGATAAAACAAAAGTCAACCTGAAAACGTCGCCTGAATAGAAAATATTGGATTTTGTTTTTCTCTCAATACCAAACAATTTTTGTTTCTAAAACTGTTTTTGAAAAACAATTCAGATATTTCGTTGTGTCAACTGAATCGAATCACCCTATTTAAGAATCATTATATTATATACATATATACAATATACACATTATATAAATAAATACTCTAGAACCATCAAAAATACCCTCAACAACCACAGATCTTGATCAAAACTAAAATAAATAGATGAATTAGACACTTCCAAATAAAAATATACCTAAACCTGCTTACTACATATAGTTAAAAATTAGAAAGTGGGCAATACTCAGTTATGTAAAATAATTGTAGCTATTTTGTGCCTAAGTTGTATTTAATAGCCCTCATCAATTGTACAGATTGGGCACAAGTGTTTGCCAAATGACAGCTAAAAAGTAGTAAATTTCGGGGTTGAACTTTTAAAGCGAATCGCATGAACATCATTGAATAAAGAGTCAATGCTGAAAAAAAGTATAACCAGTTATGTAATAGGCATGTCTACTATTTTTACTCACCAAAAGTCATTTTTCCGCTTATAAATTTTGGATCTTTATTTATATCTGCGATGGCAGCTAGTGGTATACCCCAGTTGGCTATAGGACCCCAAAAATGGGTGCTATCGTAAGGAGAAATAATTAGAATTCATAGACGCATATCTAAAATACAAAACTACACTAACCTCATCAAATAACTCCTAAACTCGGGAGATTTCAACTGATCCGTCAATTTTTTAACAAGAGGTTCCATTTTCGTGTTAATTGATAAATATGTTAATTTAAACTTGGAATTTAGAGGCAGGTCCGAAGAGATTGAGACGTGGGAAGGTTATGTTAATGTTGATTAATTTTGTGCTTCGTAGTCATAGTCTTGGTGAAAGTGACATTGACGAATCAGATTATTCAGAATAGCCAACGTATTTTACCTGTTAACAACTGATAAGATAACATTTTGTCTGTGCTAATTATAAAACAATTAATTTGAGATTACATGTGAATGACTTTGCAAATGATCTTGAAAGTTGAAAGTTTAATAAACCTTGACATCTCTGCTGATGATATATATTTGCGGACTTTAGAAGTAGGTAGAGTGGTATTATTATGAGAAGATGCTCGGGGCGGAGCTAACGTGCGCGAATATTTTTACCAGTGACACATCATCTGGGGTAGAAGGATATATAATAATTGTAATCAAATTTTCGAGGTCGAAGAGCTGTGTAATGTAGAATATTAAAGCTTGTCACACTCTGGTGTTTACGATGAAGACATTCTTCACTGAAAGTAAGGTTATATCACTTAATTCAATCAGAAACGGCGAACGCAACAAGTATATCGCAGCACAGATCCTGTGACAGCAGGTTGACGGTGCCACTGGCTTCGACGTCAAATATGGCGCAATTCGCTCTCATTGGCCTAGAACAATGGAAGCACACAAACTCGTTTCTGCGCATTATTTTTTGCGAGCATCTTCTCATAATAATACTACTCTATACGTAAATATATAGTCCTGTCATCAGAGCCATAAAAATAAAAATATTATTCTACTACAATATAATATACTCTTTCTATGATCAGGATCAGAAAGAAAATCAGAGCCAAATTTCTTTTATGCCATACCTAAACCAAAATAAAAAATCAAACAACTACCGTAGTAACCACAGATCAAGAAATAAACATAGATATTGAAAACAACAAGTAATGTCTGAAGCCAAAATCTTATTTGTTGTGTTTATTTTTTGTTTACAATTCGCCGGTTTATGATTGGGCAATTTGAACCACCCGTTCAACGTACTTGATAGTTGCCATATCAACAAAAGCAATCTGTTCTGTGAATTGCTTTTAAGTTTGTGTTTTTATAAGATGTGCGTGAATGAGTCTTTAGAAGTAGAGACAGTAGAGGCTTGGTGGACACAGATTAATAAAAGTTTATTTCATGATGTGTTGGTGGATATTTTTACATTTTGTTATTGGCGGCACTGAGTGACACAGTGATTGTTGCAAAGAAAATAAAAACTATCTCCATATAGGCCAGTAGAATTAGAAAAACTGCTGGATGAAATTCCTTACAGGTAACCACATGGTATATTCGATGTATTCATTGATAAGGAACATACCTGTGAATTTCCTCCCATTTTAGAGTGGGGGAACATTTTTTAATTAACGTCTTTTTGAGCAAAAATCACGAAAAATCGAGTTTTTTAAGCATATAGCTCTAAGCCAATTGACAATAGCCATATTTGATGTTATACGTTTCGTAGGTGATATAAAGACAGCTAGTTCATTTGCCACCCGAATAATTTAAATCGGTTAATAATTTTTTTAAATAATCGAAAAGAACTGTCGAAAAAATCGAAAATTTCAATAATTTTTAATTCCGTGAAAATTTTTCTTATATCCTTAGAACTTGGTGAAAACATGTCTTATGTAACCCTGAAGCTACCATAAAATTTTCATCAAAAAATATTTATAACTTTTCGAGAAAATTCATTTGTTTATAAAAAAGGTCTGAAATGTTTAATTCAATCTGACCCAGTTCCCGTCATCAAAAATGACTCATCCGGAGCTCATTTTTTTTCGTTGTGACGTCTAGTTTACGAATACATTGTTGGTATAATGATTTTTTAATATTTTCATCAACAAAATGGCGTTTGAAAAAGTACGACTTTTTCGGGCAGAGTTTTTTGCGAATATCTTAATAATAACTTAATGTACTGGCATAAAACTTTCATATTCTGGTAGCTCGTATTTTTACAGGAATTTGGAAAAAAAATTATTGTTGTAAGATGTTTAGAAGCCGAGATAATTTTTTTAGTTGTTAATTACGCCATTTGTTTATTTATTAACATAAACATTTGAAATTTACATAGTAACTAGTTGAAGACTTGATTTTTGTAATTCAGCGAACTGTCACGTATAATATGTATTAAGGGTCGTAAGGTCAATTTTTGTACACTACAGTCTGAATGGGTCTTCGTGTCCCGCCCTCAGGTGTCCACGTTAACGTTTTCGGTCAAACGACTTCAAATTCCGACAAAAAAAAAATCGATGTGTCTGCTTCATTTATGATGCCATTTCGACGTTTTTTTTTAATTTGGGGTCCCACGATGAAATATTAACTACCGTATTAACATTGTTGAAATATTGTTAATAAATTTGTTATAAACAATTTAAATAAAACATTTTTTTTGCCTTCTATTCGAGGAGCGGAGTGCCGAATGAGTACTTAATAACAAACTAATGAAAGAGCATGATTGTGGTTTATAGTATACGTTTAAAAATACTTTTACCTTAGTCCATATACTACACTGTATAAATTTGATTTGTATTGTACGTATCTTTTACTGGGTTTATGCGGATATACAAAAGGGGAAAGTGTATGCATGATTGATGTTCAAATAAATTATTAAGTATTGTCTGTAATTGTCTATTTGTGGCATATTCAGATTTTCTTACTTTTTATTGGGTATTTTGCCATTGAAAAATACTTAAAAATTTTAATGAAAAAACCTCTGCGCCAAACGGATCAGACAGAGGTTGGTTTTTGAATACTTGACTGTTTCAAAAAGTCTCACACCTAAAAATATATAAACTAGAACAATGTAATAAACTAGAAACTGAAAATGAAAGCTATCGTCAAGTATTCAAGAACCAACCTCTGTCTGATCCGTTTGGCGCAGAGATTTTTTCATTAAAATTTTTAAATATTTTTCAGTGGCAAAATACCCAATAAAAAGTAAGAGAATTATTAAACAATATATTGTGACGTCCTTTCTTCCGTCCGCCCATAATAAACAAGTGGAAGCGTTGCTTTGACGCTGAGCGTGATTTCGGTTATCTCGAGCGCCTGTTGCAGTAGGGCTGGAATAGCTATACAGTGGAGAAACGGTTATGCCCAGGGGTCCTGGATGGCAACTTAGACTTTCACTCACATTCAGCAGTAAAAAAACACGTGTTGGTAGATAACAAAGTTTATTAACATATAAAATTCAATAATACAATGAAAGAGAGAACCAAATAAATAAATAACGGAATAACCAGAGCTTAAATGTGTCAGGTACATTGGTATCTACATTTTAATTGATAGCAAAAGTAAGAAGCAAAGAAATAAATAAATCGGTTAACAGCAGTAAGTAGTAAGCAAAGAAAACGGTGTGCAAATATCAAGCAATAGCAAGCAATTATTTACAGTTAAATAATGCTTATAGGAGCGATCAGCATATATGTGTGAAGAGTTGGCAAAATTTAATTTCGATGCATTTGCGTGAAAATTTAGCTCGGCCACGCGGTATCTTGTCGGAGTTGATGCGTAAAATTTTCTAAGTATCAAAATGTACGGACAATTAATTAATTTTATTTCACCTAGATTTTATGCTCAATCCCTGGACTATTATACATTTACAGAAGCAAATAAATATATGAAAGTTGTGCATGTGGTTTTTACGGAAGCGTACTGAGGTCACGGCGAAAAAAAATTAAGTTGAAATTTCAACATAATAAGTCGAAATTTCGACTTATTATCTTGAAATTTCAACATAATAAGTTGAAATTTCGACTTGATTAAGTTGAAATTTCAAGATAATAAGTTGAAATTTCAACTTAGTAAGTCGAAATTTCAACTTATTATCTTAAAATTTCAACTTAATAAGTCGAAATTTCAACTTATTATGTTGAAATTTCAAGATAATAAGTTTAAATTTCAACTTATTATGTTGAAATTTCGACTTATTAAGTCGAAATTTCAACTTACTAAGTTGATATTTCAACTTACCAAGTTGAAATTTCAACTTATTATTATCTTGAAATTTCAACATAGTAAGTTGAAATTTCGACTTATTAATAAGTTGAAATTTCAAGATAATACGTTGAAATTTCGACTTACTTACTAAGTTGAAATTTCAACTTGTTATCTTGAAATTTCAACTTAATATGTCGAAATTTCAACTTATTATGTTGAAATTTCAACATAATAAGTCAAAATTTCGACTTATTATGTCGAAATTTCAACTTAATTTTTTTTTCGCCGTGGCCTCAGTACGCTTCCGTAGGTTTTGACTTGAGGCAGCATGAAATATTATAAACAAAATGGACGATAATGTTTTAAGTCTCTGCCTCCTTTAGGGATAAACAGGAATTTTTTAACTCAGTAAAATGACTAGACTGTCTGAGTTAAAATCTGGTAAACGGTATCTACTGTCACAATTATTTCCATCGAAATATCATCTATGTTCCCTTCCCCTCTGGAAATTCTTGAAGTCATAGCTATTTGGATAAAATCGCGAGAATTTAACAAGCTATAATTCGAGCACACCACTTTGTTAATCAGTATATTTGAAAATTGAAGTTTAACTGATCAAATCGGAAAAGACAGTTAGTACATTCGCACACAGATACCATGTTGCTACTTTCCTCTACTAGTTAAAACAGTAATAAACAGTACGAATAGTATCAATACGTGCAAAAATTTTCACCAAAACAGAAACGTCAAAAATTGACATTACGTACCTTAATACATAACATTATACGTGACAGTTCACTGAGTTACAAAAATCAAGTCTTCAACTAGTTACCATGTAAATTTCAAATGTTTATGTTAATAAATAAACAAATGGCGTAAAAGTAACAACTAAAAAAATTATCTCGGCTTCTAAACATCTTACAACAATAATTTTTTTTTCAAATTCGTGTAAAAATACGAGCTACCAGATTATGAAAGTTTTATGACAGTAGATTAATTTGTTATTAAGATATTCGCAAAAAACTCTGCCCGAAAAAGTCGTACTTTTTCAAACGCCATTTTGTTGATGAAAATATTAAAAAATCATTATGCCAATAATGTATTCGTAAACTAGACGTTACAACGAAAAAAGTGAGCTCCGGATGAGTCATTTTTGATGACGGGAACTGGGTCAGATTGAATTAAACATTTCAGACCCTTTTTATAAACAAATGAATTTTCTCGAAAAGTTATGAATATTTTTTGATGAAAATTTTATGGTAGCTTCAGAGTTACATAAGACATGTTTTCACCAAGTTCTAAGGATATAAGAAAATTTTTCACGGAATTAAAAATTATTGAAATTTTCGATTTTTTCGACAGTTCTTTTCGATTATTTAAAAAAATTATTAACCGATTTAAATTATTCGGGTGGCAAATGAACTGTCTTTATATCACCTACGAAACGTATAACATCAAATATGGCTATTGTCAATTGGCTTAGAGCTATGCCTAAAAAACTCGATTTTTCGTGATTTTGCACAAAAAGACGATAATTAAAAGATGTTCCCCCACTCTAAAATGGGAGGAAATTCACAGGTATGTTCCTTATCAATGAATACATCGAATATACCATGTGGTTACCTGTAAGGAATTTCATCCAAGATTAGCCTTCCCATGAGCTAATACGCGTAATTAGTGATGACGTCATTTGACGGATTATGTCAAGAGACTGAACCCAAACAAATATTTGGAAGTGGTTTGTCATATATGTCATTTATTATTATACAAATATTTATTATTATTTGGTGATTTTAAGAAATAGCTATAAGGTTAGTATTAAACAAATATGATTTCTAAATGTTGTTTACATACTAATTTCAGAAATTATTGCTGTAATATGAAAGAAATATGCAAATTATTAAAAGACACTTAACCTCACTTAAATGATTTAAGAAAATGTTTGGGTTCAGAATCACTCAACCGTAACAAAAATGACATATGTGGCGTCACACTAATTATGCGTATTCTACTGGCCTAATATACCTATTAACTATATACTGGTAACACGCTATAAGCCACTATGTACGGAATTGAGGCTAGAGAAGGAGATAGTTTTCCATCTCTATGGAGGACTTTGGATCCAACGCGCACGCCCCGACGACACATCGCGCTTTTGTATTTGTATTCTGTGTTTTCTGCACGTTTTCTGTGACCTTAGAGTAGGAAAGATATATATTGTAAGGAGTCGTAACGCAACTGCCAATAGTGAAGCCACCTGCCACCAGAGAGCAAGCGAAAGTGGCGGAACATATGTACAATATGTAGGTGTCAAGTTTATCACATCAAAGGAATAAAACGATACAAAACTGGTATTTTTCCAAAAACAGCTTCATAATAATACAATTAATATTCACTACCATACATATATTTACTCATATCTTACATACCAGAATTTATTCTACATTCTATATAATATAACACCATAATCGATATATCTACGCCCATGGAAAAAGTGTCATTTCGGGTGCACTGTTCTATATTCAATGAAGAAAAGATGAATGAAAATTTCAATCAAATAACGTGCAAATTGCATACCAGAAAATGATATACTATGCTTCTCATTATCATGCGCATGCGCACACGGATATAATTAAGTAAATAATAGGCCTACAGTTAATTTAACTAGGTAAAGTGAAAACTGCATATACTTTAACCTGCACAGCGTCACTCCTTTCAATTTTTTCCCGCTGTGATTTTTACAGTAGTTTATAGAATATGATACCATCATGTAGGTACATTACATAAATTAGCACTAAATCGCTTATAAATCACTTCTATTGGAAAATTTCATTTTGCTCTCTACCGTTTGTGTGCCACCACCGCAATGGCGTCTTAGGCACAACTTGTTAGCGTGGCGATTATGCGCTGTTACGAGTCCTCACCATCTATCTTTCCTAGTCTAAGTCTGTGACAGTATGATAAATCTTTGGTGGGTTAGGGTCTATTTTAAGTATTTTATCTATGGTTAGGGTAATTTAGTTTAGGGCGGCAGTTTATGTTTTGTGGTTAGTAGTGTTAGTACTTTTTTTGATTACATATCAATAATTAAAATGAAAGAAAGGAATCAGGAAAAAAATAAACCTCTGCCCAAAGACGAGTTATCAAACTCCAATTTAGAAGAGGACTCCGGTGATGATGGGGTAATTAAAGTAATTTATTAAGGTAACATAACCTCTAATTTGGAAATTGTTCTGTTGATTTCTTTAGGATGAGACATCCAGTGTTGAAAGTACCTCTACTACTGATAACACTTCAAGAAGTGCTACTCCTACAAACAGAGTACGTAAAGGCAGAAGAGGCAAGAAAAGACTTAGCAATCCCCCAAAAACCCTAAAGCCTATTTACAAATTTTCGTAAGTAATAATTTCATTATAATCGTAATTAGATATTTTGACAAGGTGTTATATCAGTTGCAGCATTAAAGAAGATCACGGCCAGCCGCTTTTTGGGGCCCAGTTCAACCACCATTTGAAGGAAGGTCAACCGTTTGTTTTTGCTGCCGTTGGTAGCAATAGAGTGACTGTTTACGAATGCCCGGAAGGAAATGGTATTAAGTTGCTCCAGTGTTACGCTGATCCAGACGTATCCTTTTTTTATGCCTATAACCTAATTTATTATATTAAGCCATGTTATTGCTTTTCCTTAACTTTACAACAGCTGGATGAGAACTTCTATACTTGTGCATGGTCCTATGATGAGGATCTGGGAAAACCCTTGCTGGCAGTTGCAGGTTCTAGAGGTGTTGTAAGGATCCTAAACCCGGCGACGATGAGTTGTATTAGGCAATATATAGGACATGGGCATGCTATAAATGAATTAAAGTTTCATCCAAAGGACCCTAACTTATTGCTATCGGTGTCTAAAGATCATTCGTTACGGTTGTGGAATGTAAAGAGTGACGTTTGTATAGCGATTTTTGGTGGTATTGAGGGGCACAGGGATGAAGTACTGAGTGCTGTAAGTATAGTCCTGTTCATTATTTTACCTTGAACCTATAGGTATATATCATCTAGAAGTAGAAGTTTAGATCTAAAACAGAGTTGGGCAAAATGTAATCGAATCGCCACTCTACAGACTACAATTACTTTTATGTAATCGTAATCATGAATGTGATTACAAATAAGTTGTAATCTAAACAAAGACTAAAAATTATTTTTGTGTTCAGCACAACTATTGTCGAAATCATTGAAACCATAAAATTGAAAATATTCTTACAGTAAAAATAGAAGTAATCAGTAATCGTACGTAGCAAGTACATTTAATGATGATTACAAAGAAATCAACTTCCGCAATAGTCGCAAAGTAATCGCAGTTGATGATACCGATAATCGTGATTACTGAGGCATTCTAATTACTTTGTAATCTCAAACAAAGTTACCATATGAGTTATCGGTTATAAAAGTAATACATTACGCTCTACTTTGATCTAAAAGTATCATCATGATTTTTCCTAGATTTTGAGTATATGTAATATATGTATCAGTAAAATAAAGGAATTATGGTGTAAAATGGCTGAAGGACCTATGTCGATGGCCTTTTTGTATTGTATTATATTGTATACTAATGCAATCAATAAAGAACTTTTAATATTATTATTATGATTAATTGTAAAAATTATCGTTATCGCGATTTGAGTGTCACAGATAAGGTATATGTTATATTCGATATTATGTTCGGACACATAAGACAAATGTGTGTGCTGATGGCATCGGATATTTCATCGTAGCTTTCTTAAAAAAAAAAAAAATTGCATTTTAGGACTTTGATTTATTGGGTAATCGAATAATGTCATGTGGAATGGACCATTCTTTAAAACTGTGGCGTTTAGATAAAGATACGATGACGGATGCTATTAAGCAGTCATACATTTGGAATCCAAATCGAAATACGAGACCCTTTGACTGTTTAAAAGAGAACTTCCCTGATTTCTCTACAAGAGATATACACAGGTATGCACAGTGGTTTCATAGCATTATTAATTTTGTTCTTTAAGGAAACTTTTTGATGTGTTATGATTTTAGGAATTACGTGGACTGTGTTAGATGGTTTGGAGATTTCGTGTTCAGTAAGTCATGCGAGAATTGCATAGTTTGCTGGAAACCTGGAAAATTGGAGGATGAGAACATGAGAAAAGGTGAAACAAGTTCAACTGTTATTCACCGTTTTGAATATAAAGAATGCGAAATTTGGTTCGTTAGATTCGCCATGGATTTTTGGCAAAAGGTAAGGTGTTGTAGCCTGAGAGAATGAATAAAGAATGTTAATCCAAAATTACTAGTTTTTGCAAAATTTTCTGTATAATTATTCAGGGGATCACCAGAGCCATGTAAATTGTTGCGTTTTATATGAACTATTTTATCCATGGAAAACTCTATTTTCATAAATTGACTGTTGTTTCACTTTGAATGTTAGTCAAGACATACGCGTACCTAATTCCAAGTCAATATCTTAAACCGTTCCTAAAAAAACGTGCACAAGAAAAGTTAGACAGACGGAGAGAGTGACCTATCAACATACAGAAATTATCTTTTCTCTCAAATTTAAAATCTCGAAGTTTCATGACATTCTAAACCTATTTGACAAAAACATTTTTTCATGTTTTTTTACGATTACTATACTTCTACTCCCACTAAATGGATGTGGCAGTAAAAAGATGTCATAGTATTCTTTGTAGGATGAATATTTCTTTGGTAAAATGGAATTTGAAACAAAATTTCCATAACATATGAAAGGATAGCGCCATATCCCTCAATAAGAAACAAGAGTGCAGCTACAGACACGTGTTTCGGAGTTATTGCACCTCGTCAGGGTAGCATAGCTAAATATTGTTGAGAATTAAAACCAATATGGTGGGAAAGCAGAGTACACATTACTCTCGTACCCCATGTGCCACAGTGTGTGGCTTTAATGAGGGCGGTCAGTACACAGAGTCGTATGTGTATTGCTCTATTTCCACCCAGCATAATACAAATAAAAGAATGAAAGAATTATCGGAGTCAGATGAAAAACAGAATATCCCCTACTAAGAAACAAGAGTGCAGCTACGGATTCGATGAGAGGTTATTACTCTTCATCAGTGTAGTGTAGCTAAATAATGTTATGTGAGCAACAAGATCAATGAGGTAGGAATACTCAGTACCTACTCTTATTATACTTTCGTACCCCATCTCTGTACTGACTGCTTCCAATAAAGCTACACATTGTGGCACATGGGGTACGAGTGTATAATGAGAGCACTGTGTACTGTACTTTCCTATCTTATCGGTCTTGTTTCTCATATACATTATTTACAGGCTCTCAAAGCGGAACATAATTCTACAAGCTGTTCTCTACAATGATTTAAATTTGGTACTTTTTTAAACTTATAATTCAATTTTTTCAAATAAAAGACCCTGTATGTTGAGTGACTATTCTCAGCGGTGGCATTCCCTATATGTACCCCTTGAGGTACGTTTTTTTTATCAAATAAAATTGATTTCTGCAAGGTTCTTTCAGAAATAAGGTTATTTCAATCTTAAAATAATGTTTCCACACTTTTATCTCACACAACTTCATTGGGTACACCTAAGAGTGATAAAGAAATATTTTTGCAGATTTTGGCACTTGGTAATCAGACCGGAAAAGTGTTTGTCTGGGATTTGGACGTGTCAGATCCAGCACAAGCCAGAGCTTACACCTTACAGCATCCCAGGTGTACAACGGCGATACGTCAAACTTCCCTTAGCAGAAATGCCAATATCCTTATCTGTGTTTGTGACGATGGAACTGTATGGCGTTGGGACAAGATATCGTAATTGGTATTAGGTAGGTTAAAAAAAAATGTTTTCAGATATTTTGATTTAATGAGCAACATGCATGAATTTTAGAAATGCAATAATTTATTATTTTTTCGTTATATATGTTATATAAGTTGAGAAAGTAATAAAGAAAAGGTTTAAAAAAAGTGTAGCCTAAATAAACGACTTTGAAATTCAAAATTTTATGGGAACATATCCTCGTGACTGAAAACACCACGCTATTGGTTTGACGTCATTCGGCATAATGTCTAATGGTCGTCTATCTGCCAAGGGGTTAAATCGTAAATTGTTTTGTGTTTTGTAAATGTGTATTGATATTTTCATAAAAGAAATCATTCATTTATTTATTTATTTTAATTATTAAGTGGTAAAAATGACGGACAGTGGGTTTTTACGTGGCCAGAGTGACAATTTGCCTGTTGTTGATGTGTTTATGATGACAAACTTTTTTGCTACTAATATTGATTTTATTAGTGCAGAAATTGGAGGTACTAAAGCAACAAGGTATGTGTCATTCATTATTCTAAACATTAATTCAATTGTGCCCATTTTTATCCTTTTACTGTAGTTAAATATAACAAATTATTTATGTACCTAACCTCAAAATAGGTAAACAAGGCAATGTTTTAATGTTATATTAATTAATATTTTTCATCTTAGAATGCTTTACTTTTTTATATAATAAATACCTCCCGTCACTTACTAAGTACGTAGTTTTAGGTAGGTAGGTACATTAATAGTAAAAATAACTGTTGACATACATAGGTATATATAAAAATATAACTGGATAATATGTAGAATGTCGAGAAGTTACATTATTCCCACCGTTCTTATACATTTATACATTTTAATTCAAGGTTCCTATTAACAGAAGTTAGTAAACTTTTGTATTCCTATAAATAGGAAAGTGACCAAATTCACCATGATATGTAAACAAATTATCACAATAATATTAGGGTTAGGTACATATTTTCATAATATTATTATAAAATAATTAGTTTTAATGGGTAAATTTACATCAAAATGATCCTGGCAGCAATATAATCTTGAGGATGACGATAATTCTGCATTTCGGTCATCTCGTCTCATAGCTCTGCACCATTTCTTCCTAACTTTATCGCGTCTAGACACATTAAAAAATAACTTTTTTGGGGTTTTTATTGTAGTATTTGTACATTTGGGCACAATACAATATTTATAGCTACTTTTCTTTGTATTTTCCATAACACAACATAAATAATGTGTACACATTCGCAATCACAATACGTTTTCCGTCGGTGCGATGTGCCCGATGACGTCACACACAAGTAGCGCAGAAACTTCTCCATTTAAACGCAGTTAAATTGACAGCTGCAGTAAACAATTTTTTTAACCTTTAATTAGAACAAAATAAAAATAAAATATTGGAAAAATAATGTTTTTTAGTGATCTATTCATCTGTGATGTTTAAAAAAATTATGCATTTTGCTCATTTAGCTTAGTTTTGCAAGTTTCTTTTGTTCTCGTTTTTTTATTTAATATTGTTAACCAACACGTAATAAAATAGGATTTCTATGGGGTTAAGTCTCTGCCCCTAGGGGGCATAACATGTCACATTATCGTTTACCAGTAACCATAGTTTAGTTCGAATGTTAATTTTCAACAATATAGTGTATACAATTTTTATGGACTACAATAAACAGCTCAGCAAACATTTTTTTTTAGAATTAGCTACAACTCGACTTGGGAAAAGACAAATTTACTTATTAAAGTAATTATGACGTAAAATTGACTGGAAAAATTGACTTGGAATAGAAATTTACCAATTCGTCTTTATTTAGATTTCAGTTTATGTAAATAATACTAATTAATATACCTCATACACAATTTTCTTTGAAAGTGAATTTAACAAAAGCAGCGAGAGAAAAACTAATAAAAAGATCTACCAAAAATGATAAAAATATAAGAATAAATTTCCAATAAAGCCGAAGTAGGTAATATTATTAGGTAGTATTTACCTTTTTAGCGACTAAAAATATTTCTAATAGTCAAATATCTTACTAGGTACATTCTGTTGGAAATCCTACGTAATATATACCTAAATAGCAACCTATTTGGTCACTTTTATTACACTCCTTTGAAGTAATATTAAGTTGACAACGTCGATAAATTCTACCTAGCTTATCTACCTGATTTGAACCATTAAGTCGATTACCGTTAAACTGACCCCAATTACTCTAAAGAAATAAATTTTAAATATCTTTGTAGCAGTAATCTGGCAAGTCGACCTCAAAGTGAAATTGACTATAAAATAGTAAATCAGAAGCTAACCTAACCTATATGTAAAATTCATATTATTTAGGTTGCTTTAACAATTAAGTAGGTGGTTTAGTTATTATCTAAAAATTATTTCAGCCATTAAAAGATGTCATTAACGTAGTATAGTTGGATAATTTGTGGGGCCAATAATATACAAATGAATTGTGCCAAAAGTAAAAAACCGCTGCCTAAGGAATCACTATTCCATATCCAGATTTCCATCCAAGTCTCGTTAACGGAAGACATCTTGACTATATATGCACTCTAGTATGTTTAAATAATTGGTAATAGAATTTTAATAAAAGGTCATTGCCGAATGTCAGCCAAGCCTCCAAAACTTTCGCTGACGAATACCAAGACAATTTCATAGAGCTCCACTATGACATTTTCGGTTCACTCATTTGTCAATACAATAATACACTATAGTCTGTTCTTAAACCAGGAGGGGTAAACATGAAAGTTCCACTCACACCATAAAAGTAACTAGAAAATACACTAAAATCTTTTTAATAATTGGGAAGAAAACTGTATTAGTTTTTGATTTTCATTTTATTTTTTGTCAACATGACAATTGTTTCGCCACACAGTGGCTTCTTTGGATGTTGAGTACTGGTATACTAATTTTACAATGCACAAACTATATGGTTTTATACAATTTCGATCTAATCCTAATCTTAATTGCTAAGCGGAAAAGTACAATATAATTTTAATTACTAAATGGAAAGGTACATATATTTCTAGGTAATTTACTAAATCTAATTTTAATAGTCTAAGTAAATAAATTTAGTAAGGGAGATGAGTTTGTTACAATTTGGTCATTTAATAAAATATCAAACGACTTTAGTTTATTTATTTCTAGAGATTCTAGTAAATCGAGTCTTAACCCTTTTTTCTCGGTGTGTAAAATTTTAAACTCTTTGTTGAACACGTGATCTACTTCTATTAGGTGGTTAGCATAAGTTGAGTCTGTTTTATTACTGATGTAACTTCTTTTTGGCGTTTTGGGAAAACAACAATACACGACTACAGTGTTTTTGTATGTATTTTATTACTTTATATAATGCATTGACCTCTAGGTATTTTATACAGCATCCATGCCATTTGTGCAATATAAAGGCACCAAGTAATTAGCCACTTTTACCTTCAGATTTATACAAAAGGGATTCAAAACTGATATATAATGTGCAAACGAAGAAACAGAAATTATAACCCAATAATTTATGACATGAAACTAAAATTTTTACAATATGTCAAAATTTACGACTATTGCCTTGTGTGAAACTGGCGAGGGCGCATTCAATCACAGATGCAAGATTTAGCGTATTAAATTTAAAATGCTCCTCCTGGTTTAAAAACAGACTATAGTTGAGTTAAAATTTACACGTAATAGGTAGAATTTACCAATAGGTAATATATTAAAAAATATGGTAACATAAATAGGTTATATTTACTTACAAGTAATTATTTGATATAACATCAGAGTTAATAATACTTTCAATAGGTAAAGTTTACCAAAGTGTCGTCAATTTTAGGGTAACTTGACCTGTGGTAATTATTTCTACCTATAAAATATGGAGATTTTCGTGGTCATTTTAACTTTGAGGTCTAATTAGTACAAGAAGCTATATTTTCTCAGCGCAGTTAAAGTATGATTCCAAATTGAAATTTGTAAAATGGATGTGTATGGAAACGAACTGACGAAAAGATAAAAAAAATTACATAAATATACCTGTAAACTCATATTTATATTTAACAAGTATATCATACTTTCGGCTCAAACTATTACTATATTTTTTTTATTTGGCAATAGGAATTTCCTTATAAATAAATATATCGGAGGCACATTATTATTATACAAAGTACAGCTGCTATTATTCACAAAGAAAATTTTCGGCGCATTAATTTCAATAAGCGAGAACTGGATTTATTTTAGTTACCGACATTCATTTTGTATCATTATTGTGAACAAAATATCTTTTCAATCTTGTAAGTGACTGACAATAATATATCGACTACTTATAGAGAAAAATGCCAAATAAGTATAAAAATCTTATTTTTTTCCGCTTGGTGTCATTTTCCAATTTCACATATGTCCATAGATTCTACCTAAAATCAGTCAACTTGATGTCGAATTGACGTTGAATTTGAGTAAAATTCACCTAAACAGGTATTAGTAACCAAATATACTCTACAACTACCAAGTGAGGTTTATGTGTAATTTTACCTGTTTTAGTTGATATAACTTAATTACGATGTCTTATTCTCCACTTATGTCAATTCCACGTAGCGTTAACGTAAATTTTACCAAAACATGATTAATTCTATTTTGCGACTAAATTTATTATACATAGTTTAGGTAGTCTTGAATAATACCTAAATGTTTGCTGGGAGTATTATTATTATTTAACGCTTTGACTGCTGATGACGCCTGGAAGCGTCACCTTCCTACTACCTTTCAGTGCTCGTGACGCCTTCAGGTGTCATAATGCCCAAGGGCGTCATGAGCAAAAGTAGATTTCATAACGAGTGCCTTAGGACGTCATGGTGTTTTTGTTAATTTTTGCTTCCATTTTTTTTAAATAGATTATATTTTTGGCAATATATTCCCAAAACAAGTTTGATTAGGCTAGCCGCCAGGTCATATAGGCCATATTACGTCAGCAGTCAAAGTGTTAAGAGACACATTTGAAATATATAAATTTTATTGTTAAGGGGTCATTTAACAAACTGTTGCAAAATGGCCAATGAAGGAGTTCACTAAAAGTCACCTACTCGTAAAAAGAATATATTGAAGGGGGGTCCCGCAGATGTTTCAAAAGGGGGGAGGGAGTTAAAAATAGCCTATTTCTGAGAACGTATGTGTTGAATGGCTCATACAGAATCTGTGCTTCAATCTCTTGAGGAAACTCATTATTATCATCATTATTTTTCTTAGGTCCAGAGGAAGGTCTTCTACATTTGCGATGAAGGAGAGGCATAGTTACAAAATGTGTTGAACCATTAGTTATTATTGTACAGGGGTTTCACCGGAAACTGAATCAATCAATATCGGGAAAAGTATGTAACAAAAATTTGTTTAAACTTTGGCAGAGACTAAAGTCAGTGTGGCCAATCCAACTAAAATAATTACGAGCATGTGGTACTTCCGGTTATACCAGAAGTACCACATAATTTTAAACGTATATATGTTTGGCTTTTCGAAATGACCATGAAATTCTTAATCGAACCATGTAGCACACCCTATACCTAAACTCAGCAGTTTCGGAGATACTTGACATTTTGTAAAAAATTTGACAGGTGCAGCGGTTTGCAATAAGCGTTATAAGTTTCTTCCTGTAGGAGATCCTCAATTGCTCTTTGACGCGTAGAAAGAACACAAGATGAGCTACTCTCTACAATAAAAATAAATTCCATAATAGTATACCAAGTGTTCTATTTTTCATGTTACATTTTGCCAAATTCAAACCTCAAAAACTTTTTTATTTCATTGGAACACCCTGTATTTTTTTGCATCAAATTATGTAAAATTAAATTCCCTTTTTTTCAAGTATAGGTATTGTAAGGGTTAAAGTTACAACTTTTTTGGTTTGAATTTGACAAAATATAATGTGAAAACTACAACACTTGGTATACTATTAGGGAATTTATTTTTATTGCAGAGACTAGCTCATCTTGTGTTCTTTCTATGTGCCAAAGAGCAATTGAGGATCTTCTACATGAAGAAAGTTATAACAGTTATTGCAAACTGTTGCACCTGTCAACTTTATTATAAAATGTCAATTATCTTCAAAACTGCTGGGTTTAGGTATAGAGTGTGCTACATGTTCGACTCAGAATTTCATGATCATTTCGAAAAGTTGAAAATATATAGGGTGTTCCATTAAAAATAAGCAAACGCTATCGACTTCCGGTATTACCAGAGGTAGGTACCATATGCTTGTAATTATTTTAGTTGGATTGGCCACACTGACTCCCAAAATTTCAGAAATTTTTTGTTACATACTTTTGGGGCTATCCATAAATGACACACTTCCTTTGCCAATTTTTGACCCCCCCCCCTCCTTCTGTCACACATTGTCACGCTCGCCCGATCCCCCCACCCCCCCCCCCCCACCCTTTGTCTGTCACGTCACAGTAACTTTTATGTAAATTACTAATATCAAAAGTGCTGATAATAAATAATCAAGATATTATTATGCATAAAAGTATTTTCTTGTGTTGTGACATCACTATTGCTTTAGCCCCCTCTCCCTCCCCTGTCACAAAGTGTCACAAAATCATGGATGGCCCCTTTTCCAATATCGATCAATTCAGTTCCCAGTGAGACACCCTGTATACGTTTTAATAGGAATTGCGTTTTTTCCATGTAGACAATAAGGTACAAATATGGGCTACCATTTTATTTTTAGGTTCGCAAGTGAGTAGTGTAGTTGAGAGGTTTGCAAAAGTTTAGTTAAAAATACCCTATTGTGTTTATTAAGACTTTAATAACAATTGTAAAGTAACATCACAGAATCTCTTGTAGTTCTCACTGAGACAGAATGTAGAATGCAATTATAGGATATCATAAATTTTGGTACATATGTTATCTCAATTATCGATGAACAATACTTTCGTAATGGTTTCAGTCTGATGTCCAAGCTATTAATTCCGACCCATTATTACTGCCATATAACCAGATTTCGTATCCCAAATTGCAATTACAGAAACATACTTTGTGTTCATCTTAAATTGATCATGCTTACTTTTCAATTCAATTTTTATTCAAATTAGTATATACACCATATTTAATACAATGGTAATAAACAAGATTTATAGATTTTTTAAAATTGGAGATAGGCACCTAAATTAACATTTGCATGTGCCTTGATTTTTTAATTTGAATACATCTTACACTAGATACTAAATAATATAGGATTGAAGATAAACTAAAATAGGAACCAAAACTTATGAAGTACTCAGAGGAACAAATCGTATTCTATTTATTAAAGAAATAAGAAAGAAAAAAAATTTGTCTTAAAAAAAGATTCTAAATGAATCAAAGTTAGTACTTATAAAATGTCTACATTCTTTATTAAACCTTTTAAGATTAATCAATTGCTTGATTTTAATTGGTAATAGGTTCTGAAATTTAGGGGCTAAGTATTGAAATGATCTTAGTCCAATATTTTTATTAACAACAGGTATTTGTAGGCTTTTATGAACTTACCCCTAGTTTCGTGCTGATGGGATATGAAATTTTATAAGTGCTTATTCTTTTGTAAAAATGAGCAACAAGCTAAGATGTACAGTGAACGGACATTAAGAATCTCTTCTGTATATAGTAAATTCGTAGGATAAAGGTACTTTACTTAGTTTAAAATTATAAAACTGGTAACATGTGCAGACCCAAAATTTTGTGTCAGCTCGTTTCTAGACCACATGAATACGCTTTTATTTACTGACAAATTAGTCAAATAAAATAATCTTGTTTACAAATAACATACGTCGTGCGAAGTAATGCCACTTACCACTCTTCTAGAACCCCTACCACTTTCACAGTGCACAGAGATGATTATTGTGTAGTGTATGGGATTTGACAGTCTAGAAACTAACGCTCGGGCAGACTTGAAAAGACCGTTCATTGTAGAAAATGCGCGAGAAATCGAATGGCGCAAACAGCAGGTATCAAATTATGCACCAGTTGGTGACGAGCTTTCTTTGTGTTTCATTGAAATTGAAGCTGATATTCTTTTATTTAATTGCGTTGAATTAGGGTTTACAGTTCAGTACTGGGAATGACTGGTCGAGTAAGTAGTGTAAAAGGCATAATTATTCACTATTGCAGACTTTTCAGTTTTATCAAATGTTTCGTGGGTTCCTTCTCAGCATATTGTAAACCGGTGGATACAGGACATCCTGTATCCTGGTCTGAAGTTCGATGATGCCCAGCTGTATTGTGAAAGTTGCCAACTGGTTCTTATCTTGAGAAAAAGCAGTGTACTAAAACATGTAACATTGGAATATCATGGAAATTGTATGGTGGTTTAGGTGATTTTGAAAGACAAAAATCATATAACTTAGATTTGGTCAAAATGATGTAAGTTTTATTCCATTTTAGCTCACATTTACATGTATAAAACAGGTCACAGTTTACAAAATGAAAGATATGGACATATGAGACAGACAAACGAGTTGCTAAATATCATGACCAGGTGTAATATTTCGTGGAATAAACTGAACAATCTGTGCTTAGGGAATTCTTGAAAAATATAAAAATATTAGCGATCCTGCGAATCTGAAGGCGAGGATAAACTATGTATACATCTAACTTATTTAAGGCAATTCCATAAACATATTAAAAATTGGACATAAAATGTTTCATTGACTAAGAAATTATTTACTTTTGTACCATTGTTTAAGAGTATTAAAAGAAACATGTTCGCAGTACTTCAAGTCAAACGTATACAGGTTAGTGCAGACGAAACGATTAACAGTAAGGGTGAAGTGGTAGTTCATGTAACGTTCACTAAGGTTTAGCATCGTCACATTGGCAATAGAAGATTGTGTCATAGCATCATCGCATTGACAACGTATAGACGAAGCTCCCAAAGCCACCAGACCTACGTCATTTTAGCAAAGGTAATATTTTGACAAAGAAATAGTGTGATATGTAGTTAAGAATGTATGCATATTTGCGAGCTTGAAAGTGGGGCTCTTTTACAGATAACAGGTACAAAAATACCTTACTAACGTACGTGAAAGTATGACAGCTGGTTTTCATATATGTTTGACAGAATACTGTTAAAAACCAATATTCATTATTGCCAGACACTTTCCATGGGCCCTAACTTCTGCCACACTTTAAAGCTCGAAAAAAACTCAACCTAACAGAATAAATATTTTATTTTCTTTGGTTTTTTACATAGTTGGTAGTAGATGTTTCCACAGTTAGGTTAGGTTGGGTTTTCTTTGAGCTTTAAAGCGTTTGGCAGAAGTTAGGGCTCACAGAAAGTCTCTGGCAATAATGAATGTTGGTTTTTAACAGTATTCTGTCAAACATACATGAAAACCAGTTATCATACTTTAACGTAGGTTAAGAAGGTTTTTTTGTACCTTTTGTACCTGTTGTCAGTAAAAGAGCTTTCAAACTAGCAAATTAACTACATATCACACTATTTATTGCCAAAATATTAGCTTTGCTAAAATGACGTAGGTCTGGAGGTTCTGGGATCTTACTCTAGTATGCTTGCATCAGTCTTGCATATGAAATATGAACAAATAATATTCTTACAAACCTGCCCGAGTCCGCCCCTAATAATTGAGAAATTCCAACCTGAGATACGACCTCTGCAGATATCACTGCATTATAACCGAACATTTTTATACCCATATTTGTACCTTGTTTATTTATAAAAACAATTTTGTACCGTTTATATTATATATTTTTTTAAATACAATCTACGAAAACTAATAACGAGTCCATAATTTATTATCCTAAGTTCACCGATTCTCAAGTTTTTTCACTTTTCTCAGGTCCAGGAGGAAGTTCTTTTCTTAATCCTTTTATAACCTCAATTTTGGGAAGGCTAGGACCAGCGAATTTTGCTTTTGTTTGCCTCTCCTGCGGGATGTACACCTCGAACACCCTGTAATATTTCAGAATGTTTTCTGAAACAAGAGAAAAATTATGTCAAGCAATCAACCAGAGTATTTTAAACACTTTCACCGCTCATAACGCGAAGCCCTGTTATTCGTATACCTTCGCCAAATGCGCGTGCCACGGGTCCGCGTTTTGATCATTGGTAGTTTCAGTTCTTTACTATTTATTAAGCACTGGAAGGAGAAGTTTGTCGCTGGAGGAGCACTTGTGTGAACCATAATAAGTTTTAAAAGTGAGTGCAGTTTTTAGTTAGGTTACGTTATTTATTGTTGATTTTGAGATTACTTCAAAATGGAGGACAGTCAGGTTGCTCACATCTTAAACGACAAAAATTAATAGCAAGAAATCCAAATGCACCATGTTTTCAGAGAAACCTGGTCTTTGTGGTGAATGTTTTACAGTCCATCATCAGTAGTTTTTAGAGTTTTATATGACTGACGTTTATTCTTTGATATTCTAGTTTATTCCATATGGAGTTTCTTTTTGTTTGTTTTATTTTATTAATAAAAAATTGGTTATGATTACAAATCTTATTTATTACCTGTGAAAGTAAAAAAAGTCCAAAAACGCGCAATGCTCACGACGCGGATTTGCGTTTTTTGACAGCAATATTTGACATATGACATAAACATCTAAAAACATCACATCAATAATTTGTCAAATATATAAAGCTATATTCTGACAAAAAATATAGTCAGCATCTGGGTAATGGGTCCAGGTGAGCAGTGAAAGTGTTAAAGAAGTTAAGGTGCCTCGTGTGTTGCCAAATGAACTTGAGTATAAACGTTTTTAACTCAAATGATTCAAACAAAGCTTACAATACATTTGCTAATAAACTGGTTAATTTAATGTCAATAATATTTAATAAAAAAGTTGTCAAGAATAAAAGATTCTCGCAAAAAATGTTATCTGAGGTTTTCCTTTAGTAACTGTTAGTGGGAGGATTAAACATCACAAAACCACAAAAATCAGTTCTGGGGGTGCAGCGCAACCCTCCCAAGAAAACACCCCTTCGGAGAAAAAAGCCTTATTTTACTGATAACTCGTTAACCGTTGAAGATATAAAAAAATTGTTTATCATAAAAAAGAAAGCTTGACGAATTGTCTAAAGAAAAGTCCTCTTGTAATTTTCTTGTATATGCCATGGTTTTCGAGATATCGATATTTATTAGTATATAAAAATAACAATATAAAAAATCTCTTGATTTTTTGTGCATCAAACTATTCACAGGCTCCTAAAAAATAATTGACTTTAACATAAGTTATAAATGCATTATCTTTTAGTTCAAGGTAGTACTTCAATGCAGAAAAAGTTAGGAATAAAAATATTCACATTTACAAATTTACCAGCCCGTTGAAGTTAGCTAAAATAAAATTCAAAAAGGCTGCATATTCAATTTTTTGATGATATTTTTTTTATGCAATTTTTTAACTATTAAATGATTAGAAACAATAGTTATATTTTATATGATATATAAACAAAACAAAATTTTTAGCTAAATTTTCAAGATGTTTGGGTCTTTTTTTATTTTTAGGAAACAATAAAAATTGACCAAATTTGGCTAACTTCAACATGCTGGTAAATTTGTAAATGTGAATATTCTTGTTCCTAACTTTTTCTGCATTGAAGTACTACCTTGAACTAGAAGATAATGCATTTATAATTTATATTAAAGTCAGTTATTTTTTATGGGCCTGTAAATAGTTAAAAGCGCAAAAAATCAAGAGGTAGAGTAGTATTATTATGAGAAGATGCTTGCAAAAAATAATGCGCAGAAATGAGTTTGTGTGCTTCCACTGTTCTAGGCCAGTGAGAGCGAATTGCGTCATATTTGATGTCGAAGCCAGTGACACTGTTAACCTGCTGTCACAGGATCTGTGCTGCAATATACTTGTGTTCGCCGTTTCTGATTGAATTAAGTGATATAACCTTACCTTCAGTGAAGAATGTCTTCATCGTAAACACCATCAGAGTGTGACAAGCTTTAATATTCTACATTACACAGCTCTTCGACCTCCAAAATTTGATTGCAATTATTATATATCCTTCTACCCCAGATGATGTGTCACTGGTAAAAATATTTGCGCACGTTAGCTCTGCCCCGAGCATCTTCTCATAATAATACTACTCTAACTATATTATATTTTTATTTTTATATACTAATATATATCAATAGCCATCAAAAATGGAAACACAAGAGAGTATTTTATATCCCCTTTAAAACCCATTAAGATTTTTCTTCCTAGCCTGTTTGGTTTTCGAGCAATTCAATTTTTCTACAGGCCGCACGCAAAAAATTCCAAATAAACGAAAATTCGTACACATTAAAAATACAAATTTTTTTCAATATCGATCTTCTCAAAAATCATGCCATATACAAGAAAATTACAAGACGACTTTTTTTTTAGGAAATTACTCCAGCTTTCTTTTTTATGAGCATTTTTGTTTTATATCTTCAACGGTTAACGAATTATCAGTAAAATAATGCTTCTTTCACCGAAGGGGTGGTTTTAGGGGAGGTTGCGCGGCACCCCCAGAACTGATATTTGTGGTTTTGTGATATACCGGGTGAGTCACGAATTGCGCTCGCCCCGATATTTCCTAAAATATTTGGAATAGAAAATTCAAATTTGGAGGCCTTATTACACGACTAAAATGCCATATTTTCAATAAAAAATCAAGTTTGCCGCACATCCGGTTTGACCGGAAATGCCCACAACTTTCGATTTTTAAATGGAACACCCTATATATTTTTACATTTTTGGAATCTAGAGGAAATTTTGAATACAATACATCCATTTTGGTCACTTTTTGATAAACATTAAAAATGTTATTAAAAAATCTATACCTGAATCCAGAGTGCTGTGCCCAGCCAGCAAAATATATTTTATAAGGGTTGTATGAACTGCTATAAAATAAATTTTATAGGAGCTTCAAATTCCTATAACGTGGTTAAATACCTCTATACGATATTTATAGAATCAAAAAGGGCCCACTTTTATAAAACACTTTGGTAATTTAACAGTTGTATAAAAAGTGTATACGACAGCTTTAAAACAATTTTATACAGCAACTATAAAAACGTTTTGTAGTATGTATTTGGTGATATTTATAAAACAGTTTTGAATCGGCATTATAAATGTCTTACACAAATATTCTATAGTGATTGTATACTGCATTCTGCATATATTTTAAAAACCCCTATAAGTATTTAATACAATTATTTTATAATTGTGCTATAATGCAGATATTATTTCTAATAATATAGCAATCACTTAAAGAAACATTTTATTTTTTAGTGAAGAATATTAGAACTAAATCATTTTAAGATTGGCGTATAACGCGGAGATTCCTAATTATTTGTACAAATAATGGAGTAGTCTAAACTCGATAGGTGCTGCGGTTCGTATAAATGGTAGATAGTATTTTATCAGTTTAAGAATCTTGGTTTAGTGTTAAAATAACCCAAATTTTATTGCGAAGCAAGTTTTTTTGATAAACTATATGTATGTTTCTGACAAAAAAATTATGCGCCTTAGTTTTTGCAACATTTCCTTTAAAATTATAAAAAAGAAATAAACAAAAACATAAAAATTTTGCTTTTTTTGATCTATACTATCAATTTATAACTATGTAATGACCTTGTTAAAAATTAATCTTCCAAAAATACCGAATAAATCACGTTTTAAATTTAAGTTTAACGCTTTTGACTAAATTTTTCATAATGGCGGCCGTCTCTGAACCAACAAATCTTTATTTAAACATGGCGAATTATAATACAGCGATTTTATTCCACAAAAAGGCATTACAACATATTTTTGTGTAAATTAGAACGGTATACGATAAAATAGTTTTATAGTCTTGCATATTTAGGCATTATAAGAATATTTATTATATGAAAGCGTTATGCGCGCCAGTGCGATGACGGTGTTGAACACAGCCATTGTATAGATATGCGGCGGTCTGCACTATACAATCTATCTGTTCTATTACGTTTCAATTCGTAGCGTTATAGACAGTTTGTTCATTTGTGTTGATTTATAGCAAATTTGAAACACGTTATCTCTCTCACACTCACATTATTTGTGATAGCACTATCTTTATTTAACTGCTTGAAGTTACTTTAAATCAACACAAATGAACAAACCTAGAATAAACATATACCTAACCCTAAAATATTTGAACGAAACAACGAAACTATTGCAAGTATTTCGGCCGTGATTAGTGTTTATGGTGTTTTATTTTCCAAAATTGTAATAAAAACGATGTTTAAAATAATTGAAACAGTGGAAAATGGAAGAAGGGAGCTCACCATCGTTCCGGGGAGTTGGGAACAATGTGGCACATTGTTTTGGCCAAAAAAATTTGCATTTAAATTGCAAAAGGATCCAGAATCTTCTCCTGATCCCAATTGGATTTCTATTCCTTGTAAATTAAAAAGAAACTATTTAGGGTCTTATGAGCTGGCCGAAAATGAAATAAGCAATATGGTGGATGCAGAAACCACCACAGAAAGTGAAGAACCATTACAACAAATGCCCATGCCCAAAAGATCCAGGAAGGTAAAGGTTCTCTTGCCAAAAACATCGAATACTGATTTAAATGATTTGGCTGCTTCTTGCATAGTAAGTACCCATACACCTATATTTTTACAGTAAAACATGGATATTTTTTTCTCATTGTTTAACGTATACTTTGTAAATATTGCATTCATTTGCCATTTTGTTTCGTTTTTTGTACCATTAATGTAAATTTATATTATTAATATAAATACCCTTATAATTAACACCAGTTTAAGTAGTTACTACTTCTACGGGGGTCGATCATTAATTCATTAAAGTTGCTGGTTTAGCCTGGGCATAATCTAAAGATATTCTAATCTTTAGACTATGGCCAGGGATACAACAAATAACAGATTTGCATAAATAAAATTATGGCTCACCGCGGGAATCGGGAATCCATATAAATATATATTTATTGTATATTATATATATTTTCTTGAGATAAGGCGAAAATTAATGAACTGGATAATAATATTATAATAAAATATTTTTTTTCGACGATGGTTACATAAAAGAGAATATAGATTTATATTTGCATTTTTTTATTAAACAATTGTATATATCTAATAATGCAACTTATTCTATATCTAGTTTATAAACGTAGTATTTAATTATACTTAATAAAGAAACAAAAATTTCTAAATCTTATTGACAGTTTTGTTCATTTTATGATTTAAATACAAAAGTTAAAAATATATATATGTATGGTTCAATTGTTATAGTTGAAGATTTGGATACGTTCCAAGCCAACTTGGCCAATTTTAAACTTAAAAATTATTAGCAATTAATAGTTGTTTACACAGTTTTTACTTTTTTTAAAGGTGGCTGAAAAAAATAAAGAAAATCATTTGCAATCTTACAACTTTATGCTGCCGCCCCAAATTGTTATACCATCAATTTTAGAATTAAACGATGAGAACCAGGTCCCAGAAGAAATGGAAGCCGTCGAGGTGCTAAACGATCAAGTCGTACAGCATCAGATGAATACACAAATACAACAAAGCGAACAAGATAAAAAAATTGACACCATATTAACTACACTTAATACAGTTCTGGAAAACCAACATAAAATTATTAAGGAATTAGCTACCTTTCAGGTGCTGTTTGACAAGGCAATGAAAAAGAAGATGGAAAATCTTGGAAATACCAGTTGCGACAACCATCGGACAATTTTAGCCTTTGAACCGATTGGTGACAGAGACAGCCTGCAAGATTTAAATGATACATTAAAAAACACTGATACATTTAATGATTATGTAAAAGCTTTAAGCATAATTTGTGGGGTAAACACCAAAACGAAAGCAATAGATCACTGCTATATGTTAGTTGATAAATTTTTTACCAGAAATTTTTTCACATTATGTTCTTGGGCTGGTGGGGCAAGAATTCCCAACACAAAATTTCCGTTTAAATTTTATGAAAATGTTATAGCCCTATTTTTCAAACTTATTAATTTAGCTGACTCACGATTTACATTAGAAGAATGCGAAGACTTTTTCAAAGGTGTGATCAGAAACTGCATAAGAAGAAATATTTGTTTAAATAAAAGAACTTCAAAGAGTAAGAACAGACCAAAAAAACTTTCTTACAGTATAAAAGAAAAGGGACACCAGGATGAAGGGAATACACTCATAGAAGAGAATGAAAACCAAGTGACAGAATTAAGTGATGAAGAAGTGGCAGAAGCTGAGTTTGGTTCTGAGAATATCGATAATTCTCTAATATTTGCCACCTAGTTCAAATGTATTTTCTTTATTTAGTTTAGTTTTTAGAGTTTTTTTATTAAGTTAGGGTTGCTTTCTATAATTTGGATATTTTTTATTCCTATTAATTATTATTCTTAGAATCAAAAGTAATGTTTTAGTTATAAGATAAAACAATGTTTGTAATGTTTTCTTTAATATTAAGCTAAATTTATAGAAATTATTTAATGTGCTACTTTGAGATTATTCGGATAGATTTCATTTGTGGTCTAGTCTATTTAAACAAAGAAATAAAAAACGAAAAAAAACTGCTTTATTTTTTATGTATTTCTCATGCATAAATTGTATGAAGTAGTGGTATAAAAACAAAGTCACTATTATCTAGAATTAAAACTAGTTTACATTTTATGTCACTTATTAAATATGTTTTTAGATTTCCTAAAACGCCACTTGATTTATATATGTTAAGGTAGGATGATCTTATGGGTTGTTCAAAAACGTTTTCTGTTTGTACTACTGGGTATCCATAAATTTGCAAATTATTACTTTTTACAATATGCTCCATACATACTACTTCATTTTCTGAAGTTAGGAACCATTTGTCTTTATTTTTTTTTGAATTTAATGTAAAGTTTTGAAATTCAATCGTTTTAAAACGTCCTTGTAAGTCACTATTTTTTAATTTGGGATTTTCATTTTTTGTAAGAATTTCATATTTATCGACATCTAGCCTTTCACCCAATCTCTTAGCTACCTGTGCTAAAGGACAGTTTCCATTTCTAAGTAAATTTTTAATAAAAAATAATCTGTTTTCAAAAGGGTAGGCATTAAATGCCGACAGAACACCAAATTTCTTTACTTCATGAATTAAATGTGTGAGGTTATGTACATTACTGGTCATATAATCTTCACCATAAAAATCTCTGTACATTTCTACGTAGTTATCTAACAGTGATTCAGCTAAGGGCAAAAATTTTTTATATGAATTTGAGGAGCATATGGTAATAGCACAAAAGAGCAAAAGAAAATGTTGATAAACATCACCAGGTAAAACTTTTTTTAAAATTATTATGCTAATATACAATAAGAAAGTTCGGTATTCAGTACCTTTCCAGTAAGCAAGCACATCTAATCCACGAACAGCTCGATGTATTTCGGAAGGCATTTTACAACTTAATAAAAAGTTAGATACTAGATTAATATCTTTAGCACACCATTTTGTTGAATAATTACCAAAATGTCCATCCCTCCAGCCCGTAAGACACCTCTTCATTATTCCTAAATCAATAAGGTGTAAAGAATCACCAACAGGAAAATCTTCTACCATGTTAATGGGAAGGTTTTCTAATGGTGTCTTACTTTTATGGTGGCTTCCATACACTCGAGTTCTAAAGTCTTCATCTGTACGTAAATTACATCCAGCTCTTGGAAAATAGACAGTATGGGACAAATGCGAATACTCTCCTGTAGTTGTACACTTATTGCAGCCATTCTTAGCATTAAAATTTGTTATCCCTAAAAAACAAAAAACTAAGCAATAATTTACATTTTAAATAATAAATAATCATTAGATACTTACCCTTAATGAATGCCCTGGCCGGAGAATCGCAAATAAAACAGCGAATTTTAACCTCAACTTTTTTGTTGCCTTGTGCACATTTTAAAGTGATGCCATCGTTGAGCACTTGCTTTGCTTCGGTAACAAAATTTTGCAGATAACTTTCCAAGGAAGCAGGTTTTCCAGTGCCACAATAGATTCCTATAACTAATGGCTTAACTTCTGCGATTTCATGAATGTTGCATAAAATTGGCCAAAACTCACATCTGGAACTTTTATGTATTGGGAGACCATCAATGTTTATGTTAAGAGATATTGATTCTATATCAGAACTATTTTCCAATGAATATAGTACTTCCGTAAGTATCGAGGTAAATCCATTGTGCCAGTAAGTACCATTTTCTAGAGTAACCAAACTTATCAATTTGGGGGTTTTTAATAGTGTTCTGGGATCTTTAGGAAGCAAATTTGGAATCACCTGGTTCCATATATCAGATAGCTCCCTTAATGCCGAATGTGTTATATTAAAAGAGGTTGCCCAAGTAATGAGCTGTTTTTTAATTTTAATTTTTTTATCATTTTCAGAAAGTGATTGTATGTTTTCTTCGTCATCTGTACTATTGTTAGATTCGCCACCATTTAACGTATCAAAATAAGTGTCCATAAATTCCAGTTTTTGAGCATCCTTACTATAGTTGTACTGTTCATTATCTTGGGTGTTGGGAGAACTTATTATGCCCCTTATGTCTGTGGTGTCCGGTCCCCCATTACAAACAGATAAACTAGTTAAACATAGAGAGTTACTTTCAAGAATTTGTTGGTACTTTTTCTTGACGGCTCTTTTGAAATGTCCACTTTTTTTCATTTTTTTCCACTGAGAAATCATTGTTTATACGTGTTCACTACTTAGCAATAAGTTACGTTTGGAATTCTGTTATGCGGAATATAACATGATTTTGTTTTCTCAAACCACAATTTTGTCCTATAACATATTTATAAAAGAGGTAATCTTTTTGTAGATTAAACACAACTATAAAACTATTTTATAAATGAGCGCATATAAAGGATAAAGAATAATTTTATTAATTTCCTTATATAACCTTAATAAAACTTGTTAATACAACTATTTTATAAGGTTATAATTAGTAGTCATGTGTACAACTATACGACTTTTTCACGATATGTTTACAACCCTTATATACAAATTTTTTTAATGTCGTACAAAGTATTACAATACTTTTATAATGATTTTAAAGAACTGAAAATTATTTGTTCTATAAAACATGTTGTAAAAGCAATAATAAAACTGTTTTAGATAATTATTTTATTCAGGAACAAAATTATCACAATTATATGCTCTATAAAGTCAAATTGTTCTTAAAACAACGCTATTCGATAATTATAAAATAATTCAGTTCTTTTAAAGTTCCATTTTGTTAGTTGGGTGGTGCCCAAAATATATTTTAGTTTGTGTGCTACGTTACTATAAAAATAAAAAGGGCAATATGATTGCATTACTTAATTCTCTAGAGGCGTTTAAAATTTTTAAATGTGATTTTTACCCACTAACTCGGTTTTTTTAAATGGGAATTTAATCGTTCACCAACATTTTTAAATACCTCATTTTCATACGAATCTAATGATAGGTACCAAAATTTTGAAAATCTGCTCAGAAATATTTGAGATTTCAGCCAAAATACAATGCAACCAAGCTTTTAGAAACATGCGGCTAATAGATAATAGATTATTGGGCTTTGGAAACTAAAATGGCACATTTCTGTGTAAATCTGGTAACCTAATAACATTGGAAAAATCATTGTAGCCATTGAATGTAATAAAACAATATCAGCTGTCAGACAGATACAAAATAAAGAGTTGCGGAAATCTCCTTGAGTAAAAATTAAAGAAAATGAATAATTTTAGTAGAAATGAAAAGGTTGATATGTTACTGATATATGGAAAGCGTCTCAAAAATTCAACTGCAGCTGCAGAACTGTATCAGCAACGATATCCCAACAGACATCATCCAAGCAGACACTTGTTTGCCAGAGTGGAACAAGAATTAAGAAACGAACCCAATCAACAAGATGACCATCAAACATTTATTGTAAGTGAGGACAAAGAAATTGATGTATTAGGATTTGTGATGGTACACCCAACAACATCAACAAGGGAATTGTCAATGGAATGCGACATTAGTCAGTCTTCGGTTTGCAGAATTTTAAAGAAACATAAGTTTCGGTCTTATAAATACCAAATACACCAACATCTTTATGGAGATGATAACGACAGGAGGCTAGTATATTGCAACTGGTTCTTAAATGCAGTACAACAAAACCCAGGTTTTCCTTTTCATATTTTATATTCAGATGAAAGTAGATTTACGAACCAAGGTATGTTTAACAGAAATAATACTAGGTACTGGGCTCAAGAAAATCCGAGGTTGGTAGGGCGGGGGAATATTCAGGAAAGATTCGGGTTTAACTGTTGGCTTGGAGTACTTGGAGATCGAATAATTGGACCCATATTTTTTGATGGAACACTTACTGGCGAACGATATTTATTCTTTTTACAAAACCAGACAGCAGAATTTCTTGACTTACTTCCTCTTGCCTATTTACAAAATCTGTTTTTCCAACAAGATGGTGCTCCCCCACATAATTCCAGAAGAGTGATGGAATATTTAAACAACTTGCATGGTGAACGCCTTATCGCAAATCAAGGTCATATCAGGTGGCCTCCTAGGTCACCTGACTTAACATCCCTCGACTATTATGTATGGGGCACTTTCAAAAATAAAATTTATAAAACTTCTTCAAATACCCGTGAAGAGCTGCAAAATAAAGTTGTACGGGCTCTTAATGAAATAACGGCTGAATTGCGTCGAGCCATTCAAGCAACTGTACGCAGAGCCGAATTGTGTATAGAAAAAAATGGTGGACATTTTGAACAATATCTATAAATGTCAATTTATGGTTTAATTATATTAATTATTTTAAAGATACCTACTGTTACCTAGTTTAAGTTTAATTGTTCAAACGGAATTGATTTTTATTTATTTATAGGCCCGATATTTATGTTCATTTAAATAAAACTCTGAAAACCGAACTGATGTCGCATTCTATTGCAAATGTCCTTGTGGATGTAATTGTGCTTACCTCCACATACCTATGCTAAACTTAATTGTAACATTCTTTGCGCTCACAATTATTAAATGTTTGATAGCTCAAGATTGCCTATAACTACACGAGTCTGTCTGACAGCTGATATTGTTTTATTACATTCAATGGCTACAATGATTTTTCCAATGTTATTAGGTTACCAGATTTACACAGAAATGTGCCATTTTAGTTTTCAAAGCCCACTAATCTATTATCTATTAGCCGCATGTTTCTAAAAGCTTGGTTGCATTGTATTTTGGCTGAAATCTCAAATATTTCTGAGCGGATTTTCAAAATTTTTGTATCATTAGATTCGTATGAAAATGAGGTATTTAAAAATGTTGGTGAACAATTAAATTCCCATTTAAAAAAACCGAGTTAGTGGGTAAAAATCACGTTTCAAAATTTTAAACGCCTCTAGAGAATTAAGTAATGCAATCATATTGCTCTTTTTATTTTTATAATAACGTAGCACACAAACTAAAATATATTTTGGGCACCACAGCACTCTGGATTCAGAAATAGATTTTTTAATAAAATCTTTGATGTTTATCAAAAAGTGACCAAAATGGATGTATTGTATTCAAAATTTCCTCTAGATTCCAAAAATGTAAAAATATATAGGGTGTTCCATTTAAAAATCGAAAGTTGTGGGCATTTCCGTGTGCACCAAACTTGATTTTTTATTGAAAAGACGACATTCTGATAAATAAATTAAATTTCTATGGTGTGAGGGGCATACCTTTAAATTTCATCAAATCCTACCTACTAAATAGGACACAGAAAGTCGTAGTAAATGGTATATCATCCGGCTACTTAAAAGTCACACACGGTGTGCCCCAGGGATCAGTCCTAGGACCACTATTATTTATTATTTATTTGAATGATATTTTTTGCTCACTACTTCCTGGAACATGCATATGTTTTGCTGACGACTCCTCCTTGCTTGAGTCTCATAGCGACATTTCAAAATTAAATCAAATGGCCTCTGAAGCAGAAAACAGGGCCGAACAATGGTTTACACCTAATCAACTTAAATTAAATCGAGGGAAGACACAACAAATTGTCTTTTCTTCTAATAATAATGTTACTAATGGCAATAATGTAAAACTACTGGGCATCACCCTTGATGACGGTTTAAAATGGACAAGCCATATTGCGAACCTCTGCAAAAAACTATCTACCCAACTCTATGTACTGAGACAACTAAAGCATGTCGTCAGTCGTCACATTGTTTTAACAGCCTATTACTCAATCTTCCACTCACACTTGTCCTATGGTGTGCTGCTGTGGGGGAACTCTAGTCAGGCCATTAGAGTTTTTCGCCTACAGAAGCGTGCCATAAGACTAATAGCTAATGCTGGTTTTGATGACCCATGCCAACCCCTGTTTATAAAATATAGAATTTTACCAATTCCGTCACTGTATATTTTCTATTCAGTATTAGAAATACATAAAAATAAGTATTCATATTCTGTCCAGTCTGAGTTGCATAACTATCCTACAAGGTCAGGTGACATCTTGAGGACACCCAGGTTTAAACTCTCAATCTCCGAACGAAACTCGCTTAATCTAAACCTTTACAATAAATTACCTGTAAATTTAAGATCTTTAAACTACAATGCGTTTAAAATAAGAATTAAACAGTTCTTATTGTTGCACTGTTTTTACTCATCTCAAGAATACATGGAGATATTGACCAACAGTTGACATGTAGTGTACCCACCAATCATTCAGCGGTTTATTTTACTCAATTTTATACACCTAATATATGTTGTTTGTGCTATTAGCGACACGTATCTATGTCCATATACCTTATTAGATTTTTTATGTATTCTCCTGTTGACCTGCTACAAATATGTTTTCATATGCATGTAGTTAAATAAAGATATTATTATTATTATTATCATTTTAGTCGTGTAACAAGGCCTCCAAATTTCAATTTTCTATTCAAAATATTTTAGGAAATATCGGGGCGAGCGCAATTCGTGACTCACCCGGTATAATCCCTTCACTAACAGTTACTGAAGGAAAATCTCAGATAACATTTTTTGTTATGGAAATCTTTATAATTACTGGGCTAATATAATTGATATAAATTCAATTCTCAATAATTTAGAAGACGACCATAAAGACCAAAAAGATATTATCAATGATGTAAATACTTTCTTTTGCAATTAGTGTCCAGATCTAAATATTAGAAGTGCAGTATACAATATTCAAAGAAATAATAATTGATTTTATTCCACACTGATTATAACGAACGAACGAACTAAAAAATACCAATTCAGTTGGCGAGGATGAAATACCTGTAAATCTTCTTAAATTAGTACCCTCTGAAATAACTCCACCTTTAATGGACATCATAAATCTAACCCTTGATACCGGTTATTTTCCAGACAGATTAAAAGTAGCAGAAATAATTGCTTCATGTAAAAAAGGAGATAAAAATTTTATCTTAAATTACAGACCAATTACATTACTATCAAATACCAGCAAAATATTTGAAAATATTATTTACAGCAGGTTAATATGTTTCTTTGATCGCTTCAATGTTATATCCACGTCGCAAAATGGATTTAGGAAAAATAAGTTAACAACTACTGCCATATATCAAGCCCTTAGCAAAATCGTTAACTCACAAAATGAACGCTAACCTACATTTCTAATGTGTCTGGATCTACCAAAAGCATTTGATAGTGTAGATCATTCAATACTACTAAATAAACTTGAATGTTATGGGGTAAGGGGGGTGTCACTGCAACTGATATGATCATACCTTCAAAATAGAATGCAGAGAGTGGTTGAACGAGATAAGAATGGAGAAAGATTAAAATCAGAGATAATCACTGCTAAATGGGGCATTCCTCAAGGTTCTGTACTGGGCCCACTCCTTTATCTTAGCTACACCAATAATCTCGCGTGCACTATGATAAGGATGTAATTCAGTTTGCTGATAATATTTCTCTAATCTTTAGTGATCCATCAATTGTAAATCTTAATACAAATATTTTCTCTACACTTGAAACACTAGAAAACTGGTTCGCTGCAAATAATTTCCTACTCCACCATTCATACATACAATTTTGCATAAGATATTGAATTATCTTTTGCGCTAATTCTCCAGAGTTGTTCCATTTCTTTATATCACAAAAGATATGTATAAGAAACATCTATCAATTTCAGAAGCATGATTCATGTAAAAATTCTATGAATGTAAATTTTATCTGCAATAACAGGAATCTGCTTGAGAACTGCAATAGGCAGCATAGCCACAACACCAGAAATAGGTCTGATCTGATTAATGATCCCGTATAACCAAGCGATATAGGTTTCCATGGACTATATAGATTAGTATATAATCTATAAAGATTTCTCGATAAAGATTTCAACCAGTTTTCAAGTGTATTTATAGTACAACTAAATATTTCCTCTACAGATATATTCTCTATTTAATGTACAGCGAATATAAAGTATTATCTGTATATATTTTCCCTGTACAGAATATATGATTTACATTTATAGCAGATATAAAGTATCGTTATATTATCGATAACTCATTAATATAGGTCCTGTAAAGTTCTCCGATAAAAACATTACTGTTATGGAAAATGTGTTAACAAGTTTATTAAGTCTATATGTCATCTATAGATATTCTATACTAAATAGGCATCGAGTCTTTACATAATCGATACTGATATTTCCTCATTTATCGCACATCTTGAGTAACATTAAATTATAGACGAGGTAATAATAATACATATAAATGTTTACACATCACTAAAATTAGCAATTAAAAGTTAAATACAATTAAAATAAAAATACAGCAGTTACAATAATAAAACACTTTAAAACTACTGTAAAAGCATATCTGAGAAGTCTGGGAGTATATTGAAGAATTTGACACCATGGTAGCCTGTGCCATCTCTAGACCTTGACAGACGGAGAAAGGATTGTTTTAAACTGTTTCTATTTCTAGTGAGATACTCGTGAGTCTGCCGTAATAATGCAACTGTATAGATTCTGTTCAGTTTTCTATACAGATTCTATTTTTTAAAACTTATCTTAGTACAGAAGTGACACGCGTGACTGTTAAATGTGAGGTTATGCGTTCTACGATTTGATATCACTATGTGCAAAGTAGTGAGTAGAAGAATATCCATTATCCATATGACGAACTTTTACAGCGCTAGGTGTTTTGAGTAGGTAATGTTCTTGCATCCAATGGTAGTTCAACATGATTCCCATCGTACACCAAAATTCGTAATAATTTAGAAATATGGGTTAATTCAATATTCCTGTTTATTGCCCATTCACGTAATTTATCGGAAAATGATTTCTAAGTCAGTACCTTCTCATCAACTTCTTCAATGTTACCACCGGACGATGATTCTGATGTATCTAGTCTATTACATACATCCTTTGTTACTTGAATTTTCTTCGGAAATTTCATTGTCTGTAGAATAATCGGCATCGGTCATATTACGTTATTTGTTTCTTGTGTATCTACTGTATCTACTGAACCAGTATAGGTAGCTATATTAAATCATCTATACCGTCTATTGTAATCCTACTTATCAGTTCGCACTTCCGCCCAACGACGACAAATTTTCTTTTTAATTTTCGACATTTGGTACAGAACAAATATTTTTTTTATCTAATTATTACCTTATTTGCAACACGTGCTTAAATACACTAAAGGTATATTGACGTATACATAACTCAATCTATGCGTTGTGATAATGATTCGATAAATTAAACTTTATCCAATCTAAATCCAAAATACATCGTGGCGATAGCAAATCGATAAATGCCAACTTTATTCAGTCTATACCCAGAATGTATTCAAACCCATATCGTCGCTGTACCAGAAGAATATAGGTTATCTTTATCGAGTAAAGATTTTCATATAGACCCGATACAGGTTATATACAGTTCGGTTATACGGGTTGGATCGTGTAATATACTTTTATATCATCCATGTGCAGCAGAAATTTAATGTACTTAATTTAATCTGATACTTTGTTAATAAACAGTACAAACAGCAATGGTTCTATAGTCTGTTTTTAAACCAGGAGGAGCGTTTTAAATTTAACGTGCTAAATCATACATCTGTGATTGGATAAGCCCTCACCAGTTTTACACAAGGCAATAGTTGTAAATTTTGACATATTGTAAAAAATTTAATTTCATGTCATAAATTATTTGGTTATAATTTCTATTTTATCGTTTGCACATTATATATCAGTTTCTAATCCCTTTTGTATAAATCTGAAGGTAAAAGTGGCTAATTGCTTGTTGCCTTTATATTACATAAATGGTATAGATGTTGTATAAAATACCTAGAGGTCAAATAGAGGTCGATGCATTATATAATGTAATAAAATATACACAAAAATACTGTAGTCGTGTATTGTTGGTTGCCCAAAACGCCAAAAAAGTTTTAGTGTATTTTCTGGTTACTTTTATGGTGTAAATGGAACTTCCATATTTACTCCTCCTGGTTTAAAAACAGACTATCAGGTCTATTCTGTAATTTTGGTTAAAAATAAACGTCCTGCTAAAATTTAAATTTTAACGGAATGTTAAAAATAATAACCGATTTTTCTATTCTGTATGCGACCATTTAACGGACCTGTTAAAGTCATTGTTTTTAACGACCGGTTATTTCTTTCCCTTATATGCTCAAGGTCAAATTAAAAACAAACCTAATGAGAGCAGGGAAGTCTTTGAATGAGAGTAGTTAAGACAATGAGTAGAGTATTAAGTTAAGACGAACAATAATCCCACATATATAATAAACGCAGAGAAAATTGAATACCTTCCGCATTAAATTATCGTCAAAGAGGACCCGCGCTTCTATTTGAGGTTATGATCACGATTATTTGAAGGCGGAAAAAAATTACTGGATATAAATGAGAAAATGGGTCGTTAAAAGAATCTGAAACTCATTGACAAACATTTTATTCTAATGAAAAGTCAAAAAATCTCTAATTATGTTGTCTTCGGAGTTATGCGAATAAAAATTTTTCGGTTGGCAAATCAATTCAAGGTTTAGATTAAATATTTTGTTTCTGTATTTTGAATGGTCCTGCCACTTTCTTAAATAAAGTGTCATTTACTGAATGATGTACAAAATTTTATGAACCAAAAAATAAAATACTGTGTTTTTGCCTCGTTAACGGTACCGTTAAATTTTAGTGGCAGGTCCAAAGTTGCCGCTAATTTTAAACGATGTTGGTTAAATTTAACCTTAAAAAAAGTATACAGAATTACAGAATACCACTGACCTTTAACTTCATTCCACTAATTATTTTAACAGTGACCTAGCCGTTAAAGCTTAACAAAAATGTTACAGAATAAACCTGAATAGCAGTTTAAACTGCTAAGTAGGTACTGGAATTATTTTGTCAAATAAATCTTGAATTTTGCAGTTTCTTAAGTTATAAAGACCGATGACTGCTTTCTTGCAAAGTTCTTTAATATTAAATAAAAAGATTTTAATAGCATTATCCTCAATAAATATCTGTGTTATTACATTTATTTCAATTATATTTTTAAAGAATTATACTCACTGACAGTCTCTTCCGGTATACTAGAGTTTTCAGATATTTTCTTAGAAGTAAATGTTTGTGGTTCGCTTTGGTGTTGTGTAATAAATTCAAGGGCCTGCCTTAATGTCGCTTTACCCAAAGGAATTTTATCTGGTTCCTTTATCCCAAAAAGGTAATTACTCACAGAAGTCTTATCTAATGGCAAAGGTCTGTTTGGGTTCTGATCTTGCTTAACTTTAATATTCGGCTACAAAATAAACAGCAGATAAGTAACTTTATAAAATTATTAGAATTAGCTTACGTCATGTGAGGTGACATAAACGTCTTTAAGGTGTTTGTCTAATTGCTCATTTTTTTTCAGACTTTCTTCGTAGACTTCGGGATACTCTAAAATTATGACTTTAATGTTAAAGTTTCATTCAAAATTTATATTACCTAAGAACCTTTCATTAGCCGATCTAAACCTATTTCATCCTTCTTATACTTGGGTGCAGGATTCGGTTTCGCTTGCTCAATAACCTTATGTGCCCTACTCTCCAAATTAAAATTTTTAAATGGATTTGACACAACAGACAATATTTTTCCCATTTTTAGGTTATGTCCGGATAAATCTTTCAATCACTAAATTTGTTAAGTCAAAATGTATAATAGGAACACAATCAATTTTATGTAATCACATCACTGGCTTAAAACTGTTTATTTTTTATTTTTATTTGTGGCATTTTGAGTCTGTACCCTAATAATTCATTATTAGTTACTGACTGTAGTCTGCCACTGGCACTCACAAACCACGCCTCTCCTATCTCTTAAAAAATAAAATAAAAGAATGAGAGAGAAATACAGTAGTAACCTTTTTTGTTCTAAAAAAAACATTAAATATTTTCTGCCAGTGGCGTAGAAACTAAATTCTTAAACTTAATACTGTGTATTACAAGAAAATAATCCTTAGATAAACTCTTGGAATTCATAATGCACATTATGTAAGTTAAACAAGTGATGTTAGTTTATTAAACAATAGCAAGGAGCACTGCTCTTGTATATTTTTAAAAAATAAAAAATTTAGAACGACGTCCATGACTTTAAATGTTGCCTGTTCTCTGGTATGCAGGCGACAGCGCCGACAGCTGCCAAGATAAGAATACAAAATATTACTAGTTGTCAACAAGAAGCGTCTAGAGAGACCGAAATGCGAAAGCTTAGACACGCCCAACACGTGATATCACTAGTTTGGACTATTTCTTCTTTGCTCTAGCGTTTACTTCCAGCGAGATGGTTAGCACATAGGTTACGCTTTTGCTTATGACGCGAGGGGTCCCGGGTTCAAATTCGTATGCCCGCACAACTTTTTTTTAAAATTCTGTAACGATTAATATATTTTTTTACAAATTCTTTTCTGATTTCTTTAGGTTTTCCTTCTTTTTATATAATAATTTCATTCTTTCGTGTGATTTCTTTGGGTTAGGTTAGTAGGTTTTTATTTTGATATCTAATTGTTAATAATTATTAGCGCCGCAGGCAGTATTAGCGTCGCAGACAAAAAAATGGGGGGTGCGGGGGGTGTCCCCCCGCCTTTTTTCCACAAAATAAGAGGAAATATTTCAATTTCTCCACTTGCACGAATTTATTATACATTTACAAGGTAATGCGCATGCTCGAAGCTTTCGCATTTCGGTCTCTCTAGACTCTTGTGTTGACAACATGCTTGAATCATAAATTCTAAGTTGACTAGAGACGTACGTTCTCTAATAATATAATTTTCAGCTTCTGTATAATGCTTATGTTCAACATTTTTTTATATAAGAGTTTATATGACGGGTTTTTAAAGAGCCGAATTAAATTTTTTATTTCGTAAGGTTGGCAGATTCTGGAATTTGACACTGTGTAAAATGGCTGACAACTAAACCCCTTAGAATTTTCTTTGTTTTCATTACAGTTTTTCGTTCTTTAAGTGCGTTACTACATTATATAACCAAGTAATTTAAATTTAATAAACAAAAAGAATAATTGGACAGTGAAATATATGGCCCTAGTGTTTTCCAAATTGTGATAAAGTGTTCAAAAGTGTTATTAAAATCCACCATATAGAATGAGATAGGTTGACACTAAAATCTGTCATTCTTTATAGTGTAGCAGATTCTAAATTATTTTTGCATATTGAAAAGGTAATTATTGCTTGAACCATACGAATATATTTAGGTGGCATCAGATGAATTATTATTACAATTTACAAATCCGTCCGTCTTGCATACAACATACAATGCCAAAGAATGCCTTTGGAATGTTGAAATGAGACATTTCATTGCAATTTGGCACATAGTAAGGTTGCCTTAAGGTGTACAGTAGTAGATTCCAATTTTAACAATTTTTGAGAAACATATTTTCATATATCCCAAATGGGTAAAATAATTAAGTTGAGCTTCTTCAAAATTTATCGCTTTATTTGTAATTTGCTTATATTACGGAGTCTGTTTGAGAGGGTAGATATTTGCAAGTTAAAATACTTTTTAAATGTATTATATTTAAAACAACAAGTAGAATGCCAATAAAATTGCTAGGTATAAAAAAAATTATTATCTTAGTTTATTAATAATTGTATTTGGTAAATCAATCGAGAAATGGTATTTGGACTAGGTTTTTATTTATGTAGGTACTCCATATCTTATTTGATTTAAGTTTCATCTGATTTATCATTTAGTTAGAATATGTATTTATTACTTATTTTAATTCAAAATGATACTGATAATAGTAGTTCTTAGCTGATTTTAATGATTTTTTCCTTTAGATGGTTTATGATTCTGTAGAAATTCTTATATATGTACAATTTTTGCATCTTTTTAGCTGAGTAATATTTCTAAATGTGAATCAATGCCAATATTCTTGACTAAAGATGACGGTCTCGTATGATTAGGGGTGAGCTCTTTGCCCCAATCATCGCTGTAGATCTAGACCGGCCTAGTAAGGGGTGGGCCTGCCTTTTCGCAATAATGCAGACAGAATGTGAATCAAATGAACAAGATATGCCAGACTCAAGTCCTATTGGATTTTGGGGACCAACATACACCTAAACAGTTGAATTCGCCACATTTTAGTGTTTAAAACATTAGTGTCTACTATTGACACATCTATGAGAGTTAGTATATATAACTTTTGCAAAATATGTTGTATCTTTTCATAGAAATTTGAATTTTCATTCATAAGTTCCTTGTACAAACCTTCAAATATTTTTTCTTGTTGCAGCGTTTATACTGATCTTGTATCTGCTACAAATTTCACGAAATCGTCAACCCAGGAATGAACCAGTGATTCACCAACGCCGCTACGAAGGCTACCATGTCTTTATTTCTCGTTTGCGATGTAAATTACTAAAGTGTGGTAGGGCCCAGTATGGGCCAGCAGCCTCGGTGCCAACTCAACATGAACCCAAACGCGCCAGCCCGGTCTCCGGGCTATCACCAAAAGGCCATGGAAGAGATTCAGAACTCGCTTCGTCCTTTTGCCAAAAGCGGTAGCGAGGCAATGAGCTCCAGCGCGGCTAGTACTATCTCTAATTTTTCTGCTACTAGCGGCGTTAGTTCGCTTAGTTCCACGTCCGGTGGCAATAGCGAGAAGGAGGTCATACAGTTGAGGCAGCTGGTCAACATGGGTTACTCAGAGGTGAGTGTTTTATCAGTGATAGTAGGCGTTTTTCTTTTTATTGAAGTCGTATTTTTTTTATTAAATGTTGTACATAGTCTCTGTTAATTTAAAGCTTGAATTTGAACTATGCAACTATTCAAAAAGTGCCTCAAGGCCCCTTTAAAAAATATAGCGAGTACGCCACTGGATTTTATAAATAGATGGTTGATATTTTGTTCTTTTTGGAAAGTTGCTATTAAATGGTTGTATGGGATCGATCGAAAAATGCAAAAAAATTTTTGAAATTTTAAGAAATCATTCTTTGTCTTCATAAATCGCCTCAATAAATTTCAAATCGATTTGCAAACCGTTTTTGATTTAACATGATTTCTTACGGGAAATGTAGTGTTATTAAATATACCTTGGAAATTATTGATAAAATGTTATAACGTTTTCCAATTTTTTTTATAAATGTACTTTAAGATCTTATTGAGATGGTAGCAGAGTATAATTACCGTTCACTAAATGATTCTCGCGAAATTATTATTGACAAAAATAGGCTCCAGTGCATCCCAACCTTCTACGAATATATGCTGTTTGCAGAGCCGTCATCTTTTCAATGTAACGTGTGGTGCTCAGTGTAGTAGTAAATATTGAGAAAGGGGGAAGGAGAAGGATACCGGAGAAGAAATCAACTTTTAAGACTTTTTTAGTTATTTATTATAGTTATACGAGTATAGGGTGATCACATGAACGTTAGAACCTCTTTTAACTTGGTTAGTTTTGGAATTAACGTAAAAAGTTCAAAAGTAAAAGCTATAGAAAATCACGTTTTCCAAAAATTGTTTCAGAAAAACAATTAAAAGTCGGATTTTGGAGATATGAACTTAACTTAATTTTTTTTTAATGGAGTACCCCGTCTATTTTTACACCATTTGAAAGGCCATATAAAAACTTTTTAACTCGCTTTTTAATAGTATAGGTTTGTTGTAGTATTCCTTTTTTTTTGTACCTTAGGGCTGCTTATCCAGACATGGTCCTTACAAGACTTCGAGTCTGTTGATAAGGAGATCCTTGGTAAAGTTAACCCTTCGTTTATATTTTCTCGCCAAGACGTCACAGTCCAGTCAACGCTATTACAGCTCATGACATGGATTGGCGAACTTGAACGAGAACTCGCCCAACCATGTGTTGGACCCGACCAACCTCTTTTAACTCGGTTAGTTTTGTAGTTACGTAAAAAGTTCAAAAAGAAAAGCTATAGAAAATCACGTGTTTTCCAAAAATTGTTTCAGAAAAACAATTGAAAGTCCCATTTTGTAGATATGAACTTAACTTTCTTTTTTTTAATGGAATACCCCGTCTGTTTTTACACCATTTGAATGGCCAAAAAAAAAACTTTTTATTCATATACAAAACATAATATTTGTCTTAAAAAATATTTGTCTAATTTACTATGAATTGACAATTTATCAAATCAGCCACGGAAAACAGAAATATGTATATAATTTAAAGTAAACAATACATTAGTTACGTCAAGATATTTTTTGATAACTAATTTCACTTTGTTTTACATAAAATGAAGAATTTCAATGATTGTTAGATATTTTTTGGACTACCATGACTTAATAGGAACAAAATATAAAATTAAATATCTATACTCCGTTCGCCCAAGAGATGCAGTAAGGCCACTCCCCATTTTGCTTAGACCATTGAGGGCAACAACCAGCTTCACACGCTACAAATTTATAAAAGCGCCAAAATTCAAAAATTATTGAATGGTATAATAGATTGTATATATTCTTTTATATTATTACAAGTGAGAACCAGCGAGGAGCAGTTGTTATTCAACAAATACATATTTTAACAATACTGACTGTGTAAATTAAGTGTAAATAAATAAAACAATATGTTACCTACTATATACTTTTTATAATCACAAGGTTCGATTACTACTCGTAAGAAGTGTAATGAAGCATCCTAAAGTCATACCTCATTACTAAGAAGTTTCAGTGTAGTGCCGTGTGCACATTTGCCACACGACGGCGATTCATACTCGATATACTAAATTTGCACACCGCCCGACTCCGACCGTCTCAAAAAGGAGGGATAGTTTCGTGTATAAAAGCCCAGCCGCGGATCGAGAAGAGCACTGGGTACATCTTCTCCGTAGACTGCCGACGGCGCGCTGAGCCGAAGACAATTTGCGGATTTATGCACCAAGTGACGTGACTCTCCGGACCGAATATATCTTGACCTAGAGAAGTCTTACGGCGCGCTGAGCCGGGGACAGAACTTGTGCCAAATGTTATTTAGTCCAGTGATGTCCCGACGAAACCGACACGGAGCAAATATAAATTAACAGAGGAGTGACCCGGCGAGTTGAGCCGATAGCTTGCTCGAGTTGATAGTTATTAGCCCGCCGCCGTTTCCGCCGTCAAAACCCCTACTCGCCGCATCACTGCATTACACTCTCGTCGTCTCTCTCACTCATACGATTTAAATATCACCTGATTACCAATAACCGTAAAAGATACGGACCTGAAAACCGATAACCTGTAATTATTGTATATCATGTAATTTTGCATACTTTACCTGTTGAGAATAATAAAATTGTTAATTTTGATTGGGTTGTCTTATTAAACTAATCTGGATCCTGAACTAATCTCCGACTCCAGCTACCCAGAGCAAAACACCGTTACATAATTTGGCGCCCGAACAGATTCCGTTACATAATTTGGCGCCCGAGCAGATTCCGTTACATAATTTGGCGCCCGAGCAGATTTTAAGACATTAGTTCATTCCGGATAACCCAAAAGGTGACATTGACAAACGAGAGATAGACAAATAGAAAGAGTGTAACATAATTTAACACCCGAAACAGATTTTAAAAGGTAGATTTACTCCAAACAACCCAAAAGGATACATTTATACTAAGAGAGAGATAGTAAAATATTTAGAGGGAGACACAAAATATTCCAAGCCATAGAAATGAGTTTGTCAGACACAGATGGTGCTTATGGACTAGAAGTCGCAGATACCACAGTAGGATGGATATATAAATTAAAGAAAGATGAACTACTAGTAGAATTATCCAAGTAAATATCAAAATAAATTTCACTACAGAACAGAAGTTATACCGAATATACTCAAATTTAAAACCAGGATACCAGAATACCAGAATACCAGCATACCAGAATGCCAGAATACCAGAATACCAGAATACCAGATTACCAGAATACCAGAATACCAGAATACCGGAATACCAGAATACCAGATTACCAGAATACCAGAATACCAGAATACCAGAATACCAGAATACCAGGATACCAGAATACCAGAATACCAGAATACCTGAATACCAGAATACCGTCCAGACATGAATCCACGGGATTCACACCGGCAATGCTTACGAAAAATTCAGACCAAGATGTGGCCACGAACTCCAAGTTTACCACCCGGGTACCCTGAGTCAGACGACCCGACGCCGTCTCCTCCACCACGCCCGATGTCACCGCCCGGACCAGGTTTGGAAAACCTGTACATATTCTTTGATCCTCCCAGGACAATCAACCCTGAGACGCCGCCACTCTCAAAAATTAGGGCAGAAACCCAGATACCAGCCCTACTATCACCCCTACCCCCGACGCCGGAAGCCAAAAGCCTCCCCAGCCAGGGAAACGCCAGAATACCATCGTCGCCGCCGAGGTTAGACATGCCGTCCCTGCTGCCGTCCCCGAGGTGTCCCTCAACCTCCAGAGCTGAGCCGTCCCCCTCACCGCCAGTTAAATATGTGCCATCCCCGATACCGTCCCCTGGGCTACAAGCGATATCTCCACTGTCCAGGTCAATGGAAAGGAAGTTCAGGGAGTTATTTGGTGAAAGCCCCAGTCCCCCAAAGCCGCCGACCCCAGGTAGGTCAATTCCCTGCCTTCGGGCCTTGTTTCAGATAGACGACACAAAGCCGCCTCCTGCAGTACCAAATCGGAGACGAAAGTTCAGGCACCGCAGCAGCGACGGAACGACCACCCGAATCCCAGGAATCACCGCCCTGTCCAGCATCAAGCCCTGTGCGTCAATACCCTTGCCGCAGACGTCCACTAACGCAACCCCAGGAGTGCGCGGGAACGTCTAAGTGCGCGGCAAACGAGTGCGCGGAAAACTTTATCAGGCCGAATTTGTTATTACATTTTCCGATATGTAAATTTTGTTAATTTTGCTTTAGAATCCATTTGTTTTATCTTTTATACCAATGTTTTCTTACGATTTATTTCGATTTATGCCATACCTAGTTTAGTTATTTTTTGCATAGTACATTTTATTTTTCCTGTTATCTCTTCCGTTGTTTTACAGATAGATTCCTGTTGACAAAACTTCAAATTTTATATTCACATGTTTATACAGGGTGTCTACGAAAATTTGTTACCATGTTTTCATTAGTTGGATAAAAATGTATAATAGGTTAGGATTTGTTTTCAAATGTTTAAAAATTGTATATTCACATGTTTATACAGGGTGTTTACGAAATTTTACCATGTTTTCGTTAGTTGGATAAAAATGTTTAATAGGTTAGAGTTATTTTAAAATGTTTTAAAATTGTTTATTCACATGTTTATACAGGGTGTTTACGAAATTTTACCATGTTTTCGTTAGTTAGATAAAAATGTTAGAGTTGTTTTAAATTGTTTAAAAATTGTTCCTGATGTCAATTTTTTTTTCACCCGACGAACGAGGGGAGTGTAATGAAGCATCCTAAAGTCATACCTCATTACTAAGAAGTTTCAGTGTAGTGCCGTGTGCACATTTGCCACACGACGGCGATTCATACTCGATATACTAAATTTGCACACCGCCCGACTCCGACCGTCTCAAAAAGGAGGGATAGTTTCGTGTATAAAAGCCCAGCCGCGGATCGAGAAGAGCACTGGGTACATCTCTCCGTAGACTGCCGACGGCGCGCTGAGCCGAAGACAATTTGCGGATTTATGCACCAAGTGACGTGACTCTCCGGACCGAATATATCTTGACCTAGAGAAGTCTTACGGCGCGCTGAGCCGGGGACAGAACTTGTGCCAAATGTTATTTAGTCCAGTGATGTCCCGACGAAACCGACACGGAGCAAATATAAATTAACAGAGGAGTGACCCGGCGAGTTGAGCCGATAGCTTGCTCGAGTTGATAGTTATTAGCCCGCCGCCGTTTCCGCCGTCAAAACCCCTACTCGCCGCATCACTGCATTACACTCTCGTCGTCTCTCTCACTCATACGATTTAAATATCACCTGATTACCAATAACCGTAAAAGATACGGACCTGAAAACCGATAACCTGTAATTATTGTATATCATGTAATTTTGCATACTTTACCTGTTGAGAATAATAAAATTGTTAATTTTGATTGGGTTGTCTTATTAAACTAATCTGGATCCTGAACTAATCTCCGACTCCAGCTACCCAGAGCAAAACACCGTTACATAATTTGGCGCCCGAACAGATTCCGTTACAGAAGAACCAAGAAGAAATTTACGAGAAGTACCTATCTGTATAAATATCTACGAAAAGTAAGTGCTAACTTTGAGCATGCCTGTATAATACAAAAAAGTAAATTACCTGCTGCCTTTGCAGTAAACTCAACGTTTTGTGTCTTAAGGTTGTCTGGGTTCTCTGCAGCAGAAGCCTTAAAGATATTCACAATATTTTCCCTCTCTTTAACCGAAAAATGTTTGCTTTTCCATTTCTTCGGCTTGAGCTTGATTCATAATTAATTTGACAAGAATGAATTTTTAACCTAAAAAAGAAAGTGGTTCTGACATTTAATCAATATTATAAATCGTTTTTATTGCGTACCTTGATATACACAAATATGCACCACAGTTGAAAAACACTATTTTATTAGATGAATAGAAATAACGGCAAATGACAACAGTTATTTCTAAAAACCATACATCACATTTGAGGCTAAAAACGATTTGTCTCGGAGAACAAATACCTCATATATAAGCGTTTTGGACATAGTTGGTTGCAATATGGGTTTTAAAAATTCAACCAATAGAAATATTATTTGCACATTTGTGGCGAATGGCTTAGCTGAATCTCTTGGGCGAACGGAGTATAGTAGAGTTTTTATGACAAATGCTATCTTTCATATATCATTAAAAATCTTTTTTATGGCCTTTCAGATATTAACACTAACCTAATAATTTCTTCATTCATGTGGTTGTCGATAGCTCTTATTTACCGAGGTACTAATAAACAGGGCTGGTAATAACATAAGTTCGCATGGGTGCGTTCTGTATGATCTTACTTTACCAACCTTAAATGGCACTACACGCTCACGCAGGCGAGGTAAATTTTAGAAACTGCATTCTAATAAAAGTTTAATAATAGTTGAGAACGCTTGTATTTTTTCCAGAACCGTATCTAGTTGCTAAGCGTATGGTGCTCAGCCCCACCACTTTGTTTTTCGCGTGGTGCTCGAGCCTGCGAGCACCACTATGGTCGCAGGCCCTGGCTGCATGATCTTAACTACATTAAATGTTAGAGATGGGTCATTATTTTTGTAAGGTTGTTTTGTCATAGTAATTTCAGGTAACGTACCATCGTGCTACGAAATGCTAAAATAAAACAGGTTACTCGCAATGACCATCATTACTCGGATTACGTTATATTACCTTCTGAAGTTTCCGAGTTCGGACAATGCTACTCGACAAACGTGATCTCTTCTACTCGCGTTCCGTTTGACAGAGCTAGACGAGATCATTTAATTTATGTCGGTTCAAAATTGCGTTATCTTCGCGGAATTTTTCTGGAGTGGTCGCCCTTGTAACTCTGCGTAAGATTTAAGAATGCTTTAAACTGAACCCCGCGTAAAAATATAAACTTTTCTCTTAACAGGTTATTTGCCAAAAATATAGAAACCTCGGGTCGGATTTTAAAAACCCAAATCTTAAAATATTTGCATTGTAAAATCTAACTGATCATTGAAAAAAGAAGTGAGTTTTGAAACAATTATGAATTTTAGAGCAATTTTAAATTTTGAAAATTTTCAAAGTAAAAAATGGGTTAGAGATTTTACCAAATATTTCCTCCAGATTTTGAAAATAGAGATTGAATAGAGAGATAATGTAGAAATTTAAAGAAACGCAAATGCTTGAACACCACTCAGCTAGCATTTCGTCAACCACGTTGGCATTATTGGGAGATGATTAAAACACATTAAAAATTTAATTGTTTCCTGATGATGTAATAGTGGTTGGCAAAATGTGCGTCAAGTATGATGTACAAATGTTTTGATATTTATTTGAACTTCTTAAAAGGAAATATTTATATGAGAAAGTATTCTTAAATTTGGAGAAGGAATATGGTATCCCATTATGTTACATCCTGTATACTAATTTAGCTATTTAAACTTGACATCAGTTTTAAATAATTACAGTTAACAATCTTAATTATTAGCATTACATTGCTTTGTGAATAACTACCATGGATTCCACTAAACAGATAAATCATCATCACCAGATAAACAAGGTATTAAATCAAAGAATTCGGTTTGGTGTTAAATGATTCTGTCTGGCACAATGGAATTCATGATCGATGATTCATCCCTCAACCTAGATCCATTGTTTAGTAGTTTTACATCAAATTATACTAAAATTACTTTTATTACTTTTTTATGGGTGCTTGAAAACCATAAACAATGTAAATAATAATAAATATGTTGGGTATAGAAAAATGTAATGATGGTAATTACTTATAGACTAGACAGAAAAAATTGATCTAAATTGGTAATGTTTTCTTAACTGATTCGGAAATGTTTTCTATTTAAGACCTTTTCGTTTGATTTTGCATAGCTTGTATTTGTAAATTAAATTAAAATGATCCTAGTTGAAAAGTTTTAAAAAACTTAACAGACGAAAATGAGAGAGAGAATAATATTTATTGGATAAAATATTCCAAAGGGCCAGCGACCGAAGTCTTTCAGCCGACGAAAATGATATATTTAGTTTTTATATATTTCACTGTCTCTTGTGTAAGATTTTTAAATAACTATTAATTGAATGCGTTAAAATTCCTATGCTTGCTTGAATACGGGGAGGGAGGCAGGTTCAGAACAATGTAATTTTTGTGTTTATGTAATATTTAAATAACCCCTTAGTAAATACCATAGATCAACAGCAAAAAAAAATATATTCAGAAAAACTGTAAATGTTCAGAAAAATAATTCTTTAATTGAAGTAAAAAATATTCAGTGAAATAATGTATTGTTGTGTATTTCGACACTTAGGAAACCACCCATCAAAATCAGCTACATTCGGCTTATATATACTCTACAAATTGTCTTTAGAACTATCCAGCATAGACCATAACCTTCTCGGCAGCAATCCAGGACAATGTAGAAAACGCGATCTTCTATAAATTTCTAGAAAACGTACTACTGCCAGTGTCTCAGAGATGGCGTGCATTACAGGTGTTCATGGGACTGCAGTTACAGTTGCCTACTATTGCTACTTAATTTCAGCTATTACTCATGAGCTATCAGCCTTCATTCCACAGGGGACGCAAGCTCGTAACAGTATGTTCAGCAGAAAATAATAAATGATCAGTACGTTAGTAAATCTTCAACAAAGTAATAGTATTTACATATTTGTCAAATGGCATTGCAGTTATCCAGAGATGTATAGAATGTATAAATTATAAAAATAGACAACAAATTGGAGAAGAAAGTCAGATGTAATACAAAGATTTATTTGTTCATAAAGTAACAAAAATAATCCTTTGTTGCACCGATATTTACAATTACGTCATCGCAACTGTGTTAAATGAGTAGTGGTTTATCAACTAGACAGAAATATGCACACATTAATATAGATGATATTAACATAAATATATATGATATTATTAAAATTGGGATGGTATCTGAAATAAAATACCTTGAATTTATTATCGATAATAACTAACTAAAAGCCATTTTAATTATACTAAAAAAAAAAATATGAAAGAAACTGTTCTTTTTCTCTAATTTGTCAATGAATACCAGAATCACAGTCTATCAAACTATAAGCATTTTTTCACAACTGAAAATAGACCATTTGTCTTAACATGTAGTAACTATTTCGTCCTCTTTCTATATTCATATGATCTCTCTCATACCATAGTTTCTCGCGAAAATGGAAATAGTCTCTTAACTGGGTGACAGTTGACAACTGACAGTAGTGACAGTTGAGTTCAGAGTATCTGGTTCAGAACTTTTCTTTTTTTTTAGCCAAATAATTGTATTTTTTTTGTTTGGCCGTAATGGATTTCAATTTATTTCAATTTTTATATTTTTGTCAGTTGTGAAAAGATAATAATGATATAATAGTTCAGGCTATGATATATCTATTAAATGCAAACGATTTCTTGTAGGTACCAGAAGTACTTAAAAATATATTTAACATACCATTAAGCAAAATATTGGCCGTTTCTAGATCCACAGTGACGACTACATCTGTACCTCTATAATTTAACTATAAGACAGTAACTCGGCTTCCATGTTTTTATTTTTTAACAAATTAAGATTATAAAAGGTGTTACACAGTTTTGAAAAGCCCCGGCAATGACAAAATACAGGTTATGTAGCACTACTGTCAAAACGTTTTCAGATGCTGAATACGGAAAGAGCGTAGTCAGTTGAAGGCTGAAGTAGTAACTTACTTGACCTAAAATACTGACGTCAGTTGTAGATCAAATAACATACTACTAGTCGCGAAAACGGAATATTCAGAAAAAATGCTTTATATTACAACCACATTTTGACTATTCCGCTTCTTTATTATGCTTGTTGGACAAAAATAGCAAAGCTTCTCTCCAAAAGCTGCAAAATAGGGGAATGAGATTAATACTTCATTGCAACCGATATACTCCCATTAATATGATGCTAAAATGTCTTGAATGGTTCTCAGTAGAGTTAAGAACTAAAAACTTAACTATGGTCTTTCATTATAACATTTTAAATAAACTTCTACCATCATACCATGAATGTGAACATTACCTTTAATAATAAAATTCATGACTACCTCACGAGAAGTAGGGATAATATGCATATCAGTAGAACCTATACTATAAAATCAATGAATTGTCTGTTCTTTAAAGGATTAAATGAATATAACAAGTGAAGTTAAAAGCTCAGTCACTAAAATCTTTAAAAGTAATTTTATAAAAATCTTACTTTAACATTTTTTTTAAAAGTATGTAAATTGTATATGTTTTTGTTTGTATGCACTTTAGATATTTTATTTAGGTATATATGTATTCTCTTTATGTATGTTTTTAATTATTATTAGCTACTTTTTATATAATTACAAGTGCATTATTAATGTAAATGTAATGTGAATTAGGTTGTACCTATTTTAAATAAATCATTATTTATTTTAGACCGGACAAAAGAAAGCATTTAAAGCATTTTACTTCGCTGCATTTTTCTTCGTTCATTGATCAGTTTTATATATCAGAATAACTGTTTTTACCATTATCTTAGCTAATCAATTTGTAGCTAGGTCATCTGTTAGAGAATGTATACGAGATATCAAACCGATTTTTAAGAAAATATTTGCTGATTTACAACTTTTGATCTATTTAACAAATAATGTATTGGTAGATTTTATCTAAAAAAATTTAAGGAATTTGAAAAATTGTTGACATTCCAATGTTAGTCAGATCTCATACCTAGGATGATTTAAATAATTTATAACAATTTACATTCTTACAATTTTAGTACCATTTGATGAAATGCTGTTTTTTTTTTTTTTTTTTTTTTTTTTCGGAAAAAAAAGAGTCTTGTGAAACTAATAGAATGTATTTAAAAAATTATTCATTCGTCACTAAAATTGTAAATGAACTGTTTGTTGCAAGCTTTTTCTGGCAAATATTGCTGTACTGAAAATATTACTTCAAAGAAATAATATTCACTGATTTAGTTCTGGAGCAAATATCATGAAGAGGGAATTTGGTATTTTTCCAGTTGGTCAACCATTAGTTCTTTTGCCGTAGATTTTGACTCTAAAACAATTCACTAGCTAAGCAAGGTAAGCTTTTCGGTGGCATTATTTTATTTTATTAAAAATCTATTATTTTTTCATAAAAATTATGTCAGAAAAAGCAGCATTTTTTTTGAGATATTAAGTGCCATCTTATTTTATGCCGACAAATGTAAAAGATATTTATTTTATGTCATTTCATAAATAAATGTATAAACGCATTAGTTCTGTGGGTAAAAAGAAGTCTACGAATTCAAAATGGGGTTTTGAAATGAAAGTAAACATAAATCAAAGAGAAGAAACAAATGTATTAGAAAGCTGAAACCTTCCCCTTAAAATTGTTTCTTGGTTTGTTTTAATTTGACGATTATTATTCCCAATGAATTGAAAAAAAATTAAGATAATGCCGCAAATAACATTTAGACAATAAACACTATAAGGTTCACACTTGCGAGCAAGTCTTAGACTTTTGCACAGTTTGAGCTTTATGTTTATGTTTTAAAAAATACCATGTTTTGGAGGACAGTTTTTTTTTTTTTTTTTACTCACTAGCCGATATCTACTATCCACTGTCAAGCCTTGTCTTCTTGTAGATTATTTGCATTTATAATAAAATGAAAAATAAATATTCTATTCTATTCTAATGTCTTAAATATTAAGGAGAGTTTACTATTGAGCCAATGCCCAATAATTTAATTTTTGGACGTTAGCACCAAGACTAATAAATACACATTTGAGGCCACATGCTAAATTCTCCCAAGAATAGAGAGATTTTTGAGAAACCAATAATGAAACTTCTCTATTTATTGCAAACTTTTTGTCACGTACAATTAAACTGATTGGTTAAAGTTCTTCGTACTATATAATATTTTTTCAGGATTCTTCTGTGAGAGCCCTCCAGCTGTCCAACGGCCGAGTAGACATAGCCCTAGACTATTTAGGAAAACAATCCCTAGACACCAGCATAAAAAGCTACAATAAATTAATCCGAAAACCCAGCATCGAAAGAGAACTAGTCTTGCCGCGCGGCAGCCCCGCCTTGGACAGTGGCGCTGGCAGTTCTCGCTCAGACAGCCCCCGCCTTACTGACATCCATTCATCTATAAGCCGTTATTCACCGAGTTTCAACGAACCTCCTCCGCCACCCCCTCCTAGAAACACCCCACCCCCGCCGCCGCCACACGGTTCCGTGTACCAGCCTGTGCCGAGCAACGTGCAACAAATGTTCAAGAGGATGTCTCCCGCGCCTGTCGTGCCCGCCAGAACTCCCGCAGCGGTACCATCGTACAACTCCCCTGCATTGCAGCAGAGAGGTACTAGTCCAGTGAGTAGTATATCTTCGCCTTCCGGTAGACAACCTATGGTCGTCCAGAATGGCCCCCAGGTACAACAGCAACTGTCACAGCAAATGCAGGCATTGAGTTTGTATCAGAGCAGTACAGCTTCGACTTCGGAACCCCCACCTCCTTACCCGTTGATTTCCTCTAATTCTTCAAGTGCCCCACCGCCCCCTTCCTATTCGGCTTCCATTCAGAACCGCCAGAGTCCGACGCAGGATTTCAGGAAGAGCCCTTCGTCAGGTATTTATTCTGGCTCAACATCTGCCGGATCACCTAGTCCCGTGCCTGTATCCACCACAACGCCCACTGCAATGGCAAGGCCAACTCCGTTACAAGCATGGGGAGCCCGCCAAACGATATCGCAGCCTCCGATCATTATGCAATCCGTGAAAAGTACTCAAGTGCAGAAACCTGTATTGCAAACTGCCATAGCTCCCACCGCACCTCAGATACCGTCTCCGACGAGTACTACTCCGCCAGCTATATCGGCGCCTCCACCATCTTACACGGTATCTATTCAGCAGAAAGGTATGTTATATGAAAATTTATTTATTTATTGCTATATGCTTCTTAAATTTTTCGACTTATCTGAGCGATAGAAAACTATGCAATATTTCTGTTATCCATCTGTTGAGATAACATCTACTTCTGGAGTTCCACGGGGCTTTAATTTGGGTCCATTGTTATAAAACATATTTATAAATGATATTGGATTATATTTAAATGTGCCTTATATACTCCACTGTTAATACAGCAGATTGTATAGTGGCGCAGTGCTAACGTGTTAGGATTGTGACCTCGGAGCCCCAGCTTTGAATCCTGGCCAGGATATGGATGTTTAGTGGTGTTTTTAATGTGTTACCAAGACAGTAGCAGTGGGCTAGATCACTGTTGAGTGACATGTCTAGTCGCTGTTTTCTCTCTCCTGAATTTGAATCTCAGCTTCGGTACATGACAATATCAAAGGGAATGGTTGTTGTGTTAATGCCTATGTGTACGTGTCATGTCATTTAGTTTTAGCTTTGCTTCTGGAGTTTTACATCTTTTAGAGAAAATCATATAGTGTGTTTTTGTTGGATTACGAATTAACCTGTTTTATATAGTTTTCTGAGTAAATGTTACTAAAGTCTTACATTTTGAAACATTTAAATTCAATTTAATCAAATTACACCACTTTAGCTTTAAATGATTAGCAAACAGTAGGCTATTGCTATCTAGTAACACAGTCTAAATACTTACAAGAAACCAGCTATGCAAAAGCTTCATTTTTTTGTGTGTATATCTAGTTTGTCTAAATTTGTGTCTGTTTGTTTTACTGTTTTATATGCTTTTATTGATTTTAGACTATATTATATTAAATTAACTAGTTTTATAGCATTAATAAAAAAATTTAAATATGTGTCGTACTCTTGACTCTTGTAATGATTTTAATTATATCATTAACACCAATAAACAGTACCACTACTAGTAACTTCATTTAAATTATCGATGTATATTAAGTAAAAATAAGAGTGGTCCGAGGGTTGGCCCATGTGGAACCCCAGACGTAGATATAAACAGATTTGATTTAAAACCGATATAAGAGACATTGTTCTTTGTTTAAAAGATATAACTTAAATAACTTTAACAGATTTGAGCTAAGACCAACTGTATCCAGTTTGTTTAATTAGATATAGTGATTAATTTGGTTAAATACTTTTTGAATGTCTGCTTAATCGACATCAACCTGACCTCTAGTGTCCAAAGTTTTAACAATATATTCAGTAAAACTACTTGTAATTGACATTTTCTCTATAAACCCATGTTTAGGGAGATAAAATATTTCATATATACTGCAATCAATATCAAAATCGCCATCTTAATTTGTCTAAACATTTAGGTTATACCAACGGTTCTAAGCCGGCGGCACCTCTTCCTGCTGGAGTCTCTTCTAATCCTGTGGGTAGTGCCACGCCTGTCAACGTTCCTACTACTGAGCCTCCAAGCTACGCGAGTACCATGCAAGCCAAAGCAAAGGCTCAGAGGGGTATTGCCCATCCGCCATTGCCGCCGCCTCCATATTCTGATGAGAGCCACGCACAGGTGTATACTGTGGAGAGTTCTATGTCACCTAGAGCGAGTCCTCATGTTCATCCCCCATTGCAGAGGAAGTATTCTCCAGTCGTCAATTCGGAATGTAGGTCTGACAGTCCGCAGTCGACCAGTTCTGGCGAGAGCAGGAATCAATATTCGGACAACGGGGCGCCCCCGCTGCCGCCTACAGGTAATTAATATCTTTTTTGTTTATGAGATAAGAAAGACAGGGTAGAGTGTTCAAAATTTGAATTTTATTTTAAATGTTTTCAGCATCAACTTGGAAACTGACAAGTTTAGTTTTTCACCATGACAAATACATCACATATAAGAATTTGGAATTAATATTAATATTGCCAATAGAGGGCGCTAGTTATAGCCTACTTCTCTAAAACTTCTTTTTTTAGTTCTGTAGAATGATTGGCAAAATGAATTTGACAATCTGAAAGAGCAGCGCCTTTTGCACATAAGTGACTCTTGTTTAATTTCAATATCTCTATCTGTGCTGAAGAACTGCCTTTCAGTTTCAGATTTTCAATTCATTTCGCGAGTAATTCTACAGGTCAAATAAATTTACGAAAGTAGGGTATCGTTAGCGCCCCCTATCCCTATGAACAACTTTAAGACTAATTAAAAGAATTTATTTTTCTTATCAAGAAACGTAAAGTTACCAATTTCCAAGTTCATACTATGAACATTTTTAAAACGATTGAAAAATATCAAAATATTAATGAATCGTTCTGTATAATAATCCTTATTTTATGGTGCCATGGGACTCATGTTTATTATTGTATTCAAAATTTGTAGCCATCAAAATTTAGTAATGTTTTCATTTTACCTTTTAAGTAAGAGAACTATAAATTTTGACATAGGATAAATTTAGAAAATTTCTATTCTGCCTATTTCCATTTTAAAACTTAATAATTCTTATCCTATTTTTTAAACTCATAATCTGAGATTATACGACTAATTAAAATTACAGCCTCTTCGTCAGTGAAGAACAACTGCTGCAACAACAACAACCACATCATGAACGGAAACGGCGACAACAAGAATGACATGCCACCTCAATTACCTCCGTACACGAAAATAAAGCATCAGTCGCCCATACCAGAGAGGAAAAAAATCAGCAAGGAAAAGGAGGAAGAAAGGCGGGATGGTAAGGTTAAAAACTACTCCCCGCAAGCATTCAAGTTTTTCATGGAGCAGCACATCGAAAATGTTATAAAGTCGTACAGGCAGCGGATGTTCAGGCGCATGCAGTTGGAGAAAGAGATGAACAAAATCGGGTTGAGCCCTGAAGCGCAGATGCAGATGCGGAAGATGCTCTCGCAGAAAGAATCGAACTACATCAGGCTGAAACGAGCCAAGATGGATAAGAGTATGTTTGTCCGTATCAAACCAATAGGGGTGGGCGCCTTCGGGGAAGTCACGTTGGTCAGAAAGATTGATACCAATCACTTGTATGCCATGAAAACTTTAAGGAAAGCTGATGTGCTTAAGAGAAATCAAGTGGCGCACGTCAAGGCGGAGAGGGATATTTTGGCGGAGGCCGATAATGAGTGGGTGGTCAAGTTGTATTACTCGTTTCAGGACAGTGATATTCTTTACTTCGTGATGGATTACATCCCTGGTGGGGATTTGATGTCACTGCTCATCAAGCTCGGTATATTCGAGGAGAAACTAGCGAGGTAAGGTGCTTTTTTCTATTGTTTTATATTTCGTTAACAGTGGAAAATCGATTTTTTTACCAAAATCTTTTGTAATACTCACTTCAAACATGTATCATCAGTACTATATAACTGTAGATACATTTTTGGTAGATTCTTTATAAGGATTATGAGGAGGAGGGGACCTAATACCAACCCTTGGGCCCTCCTCTTTGAGGAGGGTAACTCTGGTTACCGTGATTAAAGACGAAAAAAATGTGTGTCAATTGACATCTTTGACCATTTTGCTTTTTCTATAAAAGAGCATCACAATTTTTATTCTTACAATTAATTAATTGAATAATATTGGATGTATTCATTAAAAATGTGTTCATTCCAGATTTTACATAGCGGAATTGACGTGTGCTGTTGAGAGCGTCCATAAAATGGGTTTTATTCATCGGGACATCAAGCCAGACAATATTTTAATAGATAAAGATGGTCATATCAAGTTGACAGATTTTGGTTTATGTACCGGCTTCCGTTGGACACATAACTCAAAGTATTATCAACCGAACGGTGAGTTTTTTAAGGCACGGTAGAAATATATTTTAATTAGATTAGATTTTCATTTTGTATTGAATAGGTGGGTATTTTGTAAAGAAATTTATTTTTATTTGTCTTTACGGGACAAGCCCTTTTCACAAAAACATACAATATTTATTATTTAGATTAAGGTAGTATGAATACACAACATAATATCAGACATTTTACAAATAATATAAGGCGGTTAGACTTGTTTGATTGATTTCTTAATATTTTTTAATTCTTTTGAATTGTATTAGCAGTTCTTAATATCCTAGTTATCATCTCATTTTATCCATAATTGATATGCTGAAAGGGTAAATGAAATATATCCGAATTACGATTTATTTCTAACATTAACTTTAATTTTGATCAGATTAGTAAAGTCAGAGCACTGAATATAACCATTAAGTAAGTATTTTGTGCAGAAAGCACATATCAGCCTCTACTAATATTAAGCCATACAAGAAGGTCATCATAATCATATTCATATCTCAAATACCCCAACTTAAATGCACAAAATCTTAAGAATTTCTTTTGAACACCTATATTGTTAATATGAATATTATAATTAGGACACCAGATTATAGAGCAATATTCCAATACTGATCGTACCAATGATCAGTATAACAATTTTAAACTGTGGACAGAAAAATCTCCTCCAGATCATTGAATGAAACCCAGCATTTTCAATTACTAATATTATTTCATATATATGGATTAGACTGCCCACAAAATAAAAAAAAGGTCATACATTTTGGAGGCCCATTTAGGAGAAGTTTCTATTTGGTGTAATTAGAAGATCCCCAAATTTTGGTGGAAAAATTTATAGTGTAACAGGTCCGCTAGTGTCGATTTTTTAGCTGAAAAATGAATTTTTTAAAGCTGGCAAGGGAAAGAGCGTGTCGAATCGCAAAACATCCTCGGGTAGCTTCCTCCACCATTAGATTCTATGTATTTTATGATGAGGAATACGTTGACACTGGTTAAAAACCTCCCAAGATTACACCATCACATGTTTCTTGGTCAACAAAATGAAAAAAACGATGAAAAAAGCACAATTTTGCCATTTTTACGGGGATATTGTGAAGAGCTACTTCTTCAAGTTTTCGACCATACAAAATAGTTGTCCATCATATATAAAGGCTCCTGCCAAGCAATAAATCCATCCGCATCATCGCAGAACACTTAGAACTCATTGAGCAAACGTGAAAAAGAGCAATATTACTGCATTTTCTGCACTGATCCATTACGACTTCCCATGGTCTGATTCGAGTGATTCGCAACATGACTGGCATCCTTACTTATCATTTGAAAAGATGACGGTCCAGTGTGAATTCGATTACCCTCTACCGCAACAAGTTGATTATTTCATGGAAAAGGGGACCCGACAAAAACAAGAAATTTCGTCAATTTTGTGCATTAACTTATTATAGCCTTTCGCAGTAAGCTTTTGTTGGTTTTAAATTTACCACCCACCTCTGCTTATTATTGCGAGAGATGTCTACCAAGTCTGAAATCAGCAGCTATTGCAAGGCTCAAAATTCAAGATCTAGTAACGTCTAGTACAAGAAATTTTTTTTATAATTAATATCCCGATGTGTTTTCTTGACAAAGATCCATCCTTGTGGGATGAAGGTGCTCAATTCAAGGAAGTATTAAAACATGGTTAAAGGGTTAAAAATCACCAGTGATCTAGCTGAACACGCAATTTTATTATCAGAGACATGTAATGGCAAAATAAGTAAGAAGAATCAAATTCAAAACTTACTGCAAGGAGTTACGCATAATATATCAGTTTTCTCCAAATCTACAAAGCAGGCTATTTCTGCATTTATGCGAAGATTCTAAATAGGATCAGAAATGCAGAAAATTCAGTAATTTTCGTGTTTGCTCAATGGGTTGTAAGTGTTCTGCGATGATGCGGATGGATTTATCCCTTGGCAGGCGCCTCTGTATTTGATAGACAACGATTTTGTATAGTTCCAATCTTGAAGAAGCAACTTCCTTTTCACAATATCCCCGTAAAAATTCCTAGTCATAAAATATATAGAATCTAATGGTGGAGGAAACTATCCGCAACAATTCAGCATCAGAAAGATTGCTAATTACTCTGAACACTTTTAAATCATCCTCAAACATTAGGAAATTACTATTTTCTATTACTGAAGCTAACTCGCTCGTAAAGAGATTAAATAATAGGGGACCAATGTGAGATCCTTGAGGAACTGCCGATGTTACTTTAATCGATGATAGAAAACTACCATATTTTACACATTGTAACTGACCATTAAGATAACTGCCAATCCATTCCAATTGATCGTTTTATGTCACTTGATTTTGACACCGCCGTCTGGAGGGCACACAGACCTCATCCAATCACAAAGGAATGGAAATGCGAACAATTAGAGTTGAGTTGCTAGCAGAAGCAGTTTAAGCTTGTTATTAAAAAATAACAGCTTTTACCTATCTCTAAAAAACAAAACAATGAGTTGTGTGTCCTCCACGCCGACATCGTGACCTTTCTAAGTTTGTAATAAGTAGATCATGGTTGACTCTGTCAAACGCTTTAGAAAAGTCAGTATAGACAGTCAACCTGAACTTTATATTTCAAGGAGTTGCGAAAAAAAATTGTTTAAATAGCTGTAGCTACATTGGTACATGTAGATTTTTTTATTTTTCAAATATTTTATCAAAAGAATGCAAAGATCAAAAATTAATATTTATATAGATAGATTTTATTTTTATTTTTCATAAATTCCTTTTTCTGCTTTTTGCAAAATTCTATAAAGAATATGTTTTATAAATAAACATCTTTCAAGAATAGTTTCAACTTCTCTGCTCATTGATTTTTGTTTGATTTGGTATTAGGCGACCACAATAGACAGGATTCTATGGACCCGATCGACGATTGGAATGAAGAGTGCAAATGTAAGAGTTTGAAGCCGTTGGAGAGGCGAAGACGCAGAGAGCATAGGTGCCTGGCACACTCCTTAGTAGGTACACCCAACTATATAGCGCCGGAAGTGTTGCAGAGGACTGGGTACACTCACGTTTGCGATTGGTGGAGCGTGGGGGTGATTCTGTATGAGATGTTGGTGGGACAGCCCCCCTTTCTAGCTAATACGCCAGCAGAAACGCAGTATAAGGTAAGTGGATGTTCATAGATGCATATTTCTCTTAGTATCTTTAATAGGCTCCTATGAAAATAAAGATATTATTATTGCAGAATGTCCCATCTTTCGTCTACACACCCTCGTATCTTCATATCTCAGTTTTTTCAGATCAACATACAATTTTTGTCATCAGTTAAAAAATTATGGAAATTTAAAAATTTCATTAAGAAAAAAATGTTCAGAATTGCAAACTGGCCATACAGGGTGTTTCATTAATAATTGTACATAAGCTAACTGAAGAATCCTTGGCCCAAAATAAGATGTAACCCAAAACACTATTATAATATATATAAATATTCCTCTTTACTGAGATACAGAGTGTTTTATTTCAAATTTTAAAAATTATTTTTGCCAATTATTTTGTTACTATTTAATGTTTCTTTTTCATATTTGGCAGAAAGTTTGGGTATTTCAGGCAACATCAAACCACGGTAAAAGATAGTTTCTCACTATTACCAGAGGCTTACGGCAGTGATAGAGGAGCAGTTTCTCTCCCTCTGAATTCTACGCCACTGGTGGAATCGTCTTGTCAGTATAATTTGTTAATTTCAAAACGTTTTTTACGAAAATAATGTACTCTTACTTCATAACGATAAAGTAATGATTTTTCGAGATAATTGAAGTTAAAGATAAGGCTGCACAATATCCTGATTTTAATGTTTAAATTATTTTTCATATTCGTATTTATCATTTCGGCATCTTTACTCATAAAATTGCATTGGTTACGTGAAATAAGTTTTACAGTTACATTCTTGTAACATATTTAATATGCTCATTACCGATGAAGCCACTTTTACTCGTACAGGGATTTTCAACTGAAGGAACAGCCACAGTTGGGATATTGAAAATCCACATGTAGTCAGAGAGGCACATTTCCAACATGAGTTGCGGTGCGGTATTTTCGGAGATAGCTTGTTGGGACCTTATGAATTACCCACGACTTTGAATGGTAACTCGTAGTTGGAGTTTCTTCAAACTACAATTTTCGAGGAGCTGGAGCGTGCCGGTTAATCGAAGAATAGGTATGTGGTTTATGCAGGATTGCGCTCCGGCTTATTTTCATTTAGGAGTGCGCAACTACTTAAATAATCAATTTTCTCATCGTTGGATTGGCAGAGGAAACGAATTTCCGTGGCCACCTCGAAGTCTGGATTATAATCCCTTAGACTTTTATTTCTGGAGGCACATGAAATGTTTAGTATATGCTCAAGAAATTAATACTGTCCAAGAGTTATGGCAACAAATAGTCAATTCTGACAACTTTATTAAAAATCAACCGAATATATTTTTTAACGTTAGAAGATCGTTTAACAAAAGAATACAAAAATGTATAGAAGTAAATGGGGGTCACTTTGAACATTTGTTATACATTATATTTAATTTCTGTGTATTCCAGCAAAAACGTGAAAAAATGTTTGTGAATTATAAGAGTTACTGGCGAAACCAGCATATTAATTTTACCTCATTTAGTGAACATTCTTGTCAAATTGACTCACTTTTCGCTGGGATACTCGGTATTGCTCTGTAGTTGTGTTTATTTCAAATTGTTACCTACCTAACATTGTTAGTTCCACTTTCATATTCAATATGTTACAAGAATGTAACTATAAAATTTATTACACGTAACCAATGCAATTTTATGAGTAAAGATGCCAAAATGATCAATACGAACGTGAAAAATAAATGAAACATTAAAATTAGAATATTGTGCAGCTGTATCTTTAACTTCAATTATCTCGAAAAATAATTACTTTATCGTTATGAAGTAAGAAAACAACATTATTTTCGTAAAAAACGTTTTAAAATTAAAAAACTATACTGAAAAGACGATGCCACCAGTGGCGTAGAATTTAGAGGGGGGAAACTACTCCTCTGTCCCTGCCGTATGCCTCTGGTAAAAGTGAGTCTTTTACCATGGTTTGGTGTTACCTAAAATACCTAAACTTTCTGTCAAATGAAAGAGAAATATTAAACAGTAACGAAACAGAACTCCCTGTATCTCAGTAAGGAGGAACATCTTATCTAAGTGTTTTGGGTTACATCTTATTTTGGACCAAGGATTCTTTAGATAGCTTATAAACAATTATTAATGAAATACCCTGTATACAAATTTTTAGGAACAAATATTTACTTTCGGTATTTAATTTATTCAAATAGTTAAAATATCAATTAGTCATTTTTACAAATACCTATAAATATTATCAACTAGCATCAACAAATTAACAAAATTTTGCAATCTTCTCTACAGGTCATAAACTGGGAGACGACCCTCCAGATCCCGAAGCAAGCGAACCTCTCAAAAGAGAGCACAGACTTGATATTAAAATTGTGCTGTAGTGCCGATAAACGTTTAGGTAAAAACGCCAGTGAAGTGAAATCGCACCCGTTCTTCAAAGACATTGATTTCGAGAAGGGTCTGAGGCGCCAGCCCGCTCCGCACAAGCCCCGCATCGATTACCCCACGGACACGTCGAACTTCGACCCCATCGACCCCGATAAACTCCGTAACTCGACGTCGTTGGATTCGAGCACGTCCGACGAACTCTTAGACAACTCGAAGCTCTTCCACGGGTTCTTCGAGTTCACCTTCAGGAGGTTCTTCGATGACGGTGGCCTGGCGGCCTTCAACAAGATCAATCTAGACGATAACGACAACCAGGGCGGGCCTGTATACGTGTGACGTTTACGTAAGTGAGAAGGGGTGGAACCCCAAAATATTATTGATTTTCGATTCGAGTAAACCTTCAAGGGCCTTTACTCTTGCCAAAAGTCATGTTTGTTCAAAGCAAGGTTTTTTCTAAATAGCAGGGAAATTTGTGTTTTGTGTTTTTCGCTATTTGTACTTTTTTCCGGTTTGTATAAATAAGGGGTTATTGAGCCTTAGTCAGGTTTTTACAGTTGACTGTCCGCGATTTATTGCACCGAGGATGGTATCATTTTTATTGATACGAAGAGGGAAACAGAATGAGGTAGGCTCGGTGCCAAAAACTATGTGATATTTATGTAACTTTAAAATTATTCTTTGTAGACTAGAACTTGCCGACATGTCATCCTGGCATAATTTCATACTGAAAATAATGATAATATTATCCATTCATGATTTTTTGCGTTATTGCTAGGCCTGTTTGAAATTGATTTTTTTTTAATATGCTTGTATTAGCTTGGCCTGTTTCATTGCAATGAAATCTTGCAACTCACTTTTCTTCCACTTCCATATGTCGTATTGACTTGAAATTTGGCATGTGTATATGGTTCACATGACAATACAATTTGACATTTTTTATAGAAAATCCAAGATGGCGGACAGCCTATTGTCATTTAATAGCCGATTCTACTAAGAATTGGTATCTGGCAATTCTTGAGGCCGCAGATTACAAATATGTGTTCAATACTCAGATATTCAAAATGTCGGCGTCAATATGGCGGATAGGTTTTATCGTTTAACATCTGATTTGATTAAAAATGGGTATCTGAGGGTTATTGAGGTTACAGATTACAATTATTTGGTCCAAATTGAACAATAATGGCCAATAAGTTTTGTAATTTATGGTCTGATCCGTATGAAAATCGGTATCTGGGGATTTTCGATGCCGCAGATGATAAATAATTAGTCGAAATTCAAGAATTCAAAATGGCGGCTAGACGAATAGGTTTTGTCATTTATAGGGAAGGAATTTTATCAAACATACACACTACTGTAATTGAAACAAAGCTAAAAAGAAGGAAATAAATAATTTTAAAAAATTTGAAAACACGCTTTTAAGCAAACTGAAACTGTAGCGTGTGGAACTTTCTAAATACCTGGAAAAAAGTATATTAACAATTTTTTTATTATTAACAATTATTTTCTTCTTTAGCACAATTTTTAACAGTTTAAGTTTGTTTAAGGTGGTCATTTCCTAGAAAGAAACATCCAATAGAGAAATATTTATTATTTTTGGACCATAACTTTTTTTTCTTAGTACGTATTGTATTGTTATTCCTCTCTATGGTTCTGTTTGATTAATTAATTTTGTTGGGCGCCATATGATAAGAAATTACCGAATTTGAATGTGAGGAAAATAACAGTACAAAATTTAGTTTGCTTGAGCATGAGCCTGTAAAAAACAGGAAGACTCCACAGAGTCAAAAAGTCGGTTCTATGGCCTTTTTGTTGAACATTTGCTTCCTTACCTTTCCAGCACAGATTCCAAACAAAAACCCTTTTAAAAGAATATTTAAATTTTATTTTATAAGGTAAATCTGGTATGGATTCTTTTCTTTTTAAATAAAAATTTTAAACATAAACATACAACAAAACTTAAAAACTAAATAAAATTTAAAATTGGAAAATATATGGCCTTTTAATTTAATTTAAATAGGTTTACCTAGGATTTTTTTTTTCTGTACGTAGTTAAATTCGGAGCGGAGGTCTTGTTGCTTTCGAAAATATGGGAAAGGTCATTCAAAAAATTCTTCTCATCAACAAACGAGGCAAGACATTTTCAATCATCTACTGGTATCATCGGATCCACTAATAACATCTTCACGGAAACTAACCAAAAGAGGATCAGTACTAAGCACATCAGATGCTGATTTTGTCTAATTAGAAAATTTTTCAATTAAATCGCACGCTTCTTAAAAATCAAATTCTTTCTTTCCAAATTTTGACTTTTTTCCTTTATTAATTATCAAAAACTGCTCCTGTCATCATCTTTCAAAAATTTATTCTCGATATATATTTTTTTATCCCATACATAGGGCTTCTTTGTCTTTAAAATATTATCCATTTACCACAAGTTTTTACAAATTCTTATCTTAATCCAATATTAACACATGTAAATCACATACCAGATTAAGTAGAGACTTCTACTCTTATTTCAATATGTAAAAAAAACCATTTTACAACCAAAAACAATTTTTTTTGTTTTTCTTTGTTGGTTCACCGACAAGGATCCGCAAAAAAGTCAATAAATTCAACAAATACAAATTGCTTATAATAAATAATAAAACACAACAACAACAGGATTGTACTCCTTCAATATAACAAAAAACTAAATCTAAAACACCTTTTCTCTGTCTATATTGAGTAATTATGCACCACGATATGCATTACATCTTCTTATTTTGGACCTAGCCATTTTATAAGTTCATGCACATGGAGGTTTTCTTAAATTATATTTTTATCAAAATTAGTTACAATTACATTGTCAATGTACTGATCAATGTTAAATTAAAATTGTCTTTTATTTGGAATCATGTTATTTGAGTGCTAAAAGTTTCACCGTCCATGTTTAATTACTATGTACCCATGCTCACATCTAACTTTTTAAAGTTTAAAATTTGATGTTTAAGTTATTCATACACAATCGTATCTACTTGTACACTGTGTACAACTCTGTAAAAAAGGTGTGTCATTGCAGTATATTTAAAAAACTATAAGAGTACCTAAGTAGAACCATAACAAGACTATTACTATGAATTTTCCCTCAATAATTCCAGTTGTTTCCATAATAGTTGGATTTAAAACTCCGAAATAGGAAGATTGGTATGATCTTTCGATTTAAATCTAACCACAGAAATTATTGAGTGAAAATTCATATCAAGTCTTGTTATGGTTCTACTTAGGTAGTCTTATAATTTTTTTTAAACTACGTAGAAAAGAAAGTTAAAGCCGGAAATAATAAATAGTTCCCTATCGGACGTCTCTTTCTAGGAAATGGCCACCTTAAACGTGTTTTTTAATTTATTAAAATTATTATTTTTAAATTCCTTTGCTTGCAACTTATTTCAAATTTTTCATCTTCCAAGTACACCACACCAAAGTACATCTCTCTACTCTTAAAACATGTGATATTTAAGATAAATGGAATTCAAATTCAATAGGCTTGTTCCATGATATTCTTTTTATATGGTTGTTATATGTTCTTATATTTATTTATTTTGAATTTATTTATTTGAATTTAGTATTCGGTATTCTTATTATGCACTTAAAATTTCATATTATTAACTTTTTCCATTCTTGAGACATATGGGGTTGAAATTAGTAATAGTTGCAAAAATCAGTGACATTACTATATTATGCAACTTTGAACTCGGAGATCTACCGAGACACCGCAACCACTAACAGCCGTTCAGTAGTAAGTAAATGCGTCGAGTTGGCGTTTTGTTCTGATACCAAAGTGAATGGGCCAAACTGGAACTCCGGCATGACACAGGCACGAAGGATGGCTTTTCATTTAAACATTGAAAAACATCGAATTTTCAAAAATTCATAACTAAATACGTGGAATGGACGTCCGTTCTAGGTCTCTATGGAAAGAACAAGATTGGCCCTTTCTCCTGATATCAAATTGTACAGGGACATTCAACTCTGTAAAAATTCGAAAACATAAAATCTTTAAATGCTCGTATCTAAGTTCATTCTTGTAAAAGAAAGAGTGACACTTTTTCTTGATACCAAGTTGTATCGGAGAAATCGAAAATTCGACCCGTCACGAACAAGACAAAAGTGGCTTCCTGGGACCATACAAATTTAACCTAAAACGTCGAAAAACATGGAATTTTCAAACGTTCGTAACTAAATAAATACGGGGATTGGAAGCTCGTTCTATGTCTCTATGGCAAGGGGAAGGTCGGCGATGAATTGACATCGTAAATTGGAAGGCCAAAATGACAGGAGCGAAGGCAGATCATCATTTTTTGACATTTGGTAACATTTCGCCAACTCATATTCACCTACAATCCCTCGACTGCCCGTTCCTAAATTTAAGAGGTGAGAGAGATAGTCGACTTTTGCGTGTTGATTACTCGGAGACCATTAAAAAGAACTCTTCCGATTTTATCCTAAAAATATAGAATTAATTCCTGAATCGAATGACACTGGCCACGTCCCGAAAAGCCTTTGATAGATCCAATCCGCAATTTTAGAGGGGCGCAGATCAACACGATTAGTATATAGATAATAACAACTAAAAAGCAATGAGTCGACTGGGAGAATCAATGTGTGTAGTGATGTAGCGCCTCGCCACTCCCCATTTTAGCGAGGTGGAGGTTTGTCATTGTTGTGTTTCGATTTATAAAATTTAAAAAAATGCTGAACAAGCCTATTGTTGCAGTTGTAAAAATTTTTGTTTTTTTTGTTAATAGTACACTTCGAAACTATTGTGTGCCAAATTGCAATTGTTCTTTTTTTATCACAGGTTAAAACCTTTGGAAACTCGTCTTTCATTATCATTGTATTTTAATATTTTTCCCCTACTCTATTTTATGGTGTGTGCTTTATTCTGGTGTTTTAAGTGGCCTAATTTTAGACAATAATGTAAAATATCGTGAATGGCTGATGAAAAATTTTGTAAGAAATACTCTGTCACTATAAGCGACATTTTCATCTTCTCCATCAAAACATAGAGGTTTTTTTCAATTAAAAATGAAGATATTACCAAATTATTTCCACATCACTAATTAATCTTCGATTGTGAAAATTACTCAGGAAACTAAAAACTGTAACTGTGATCAAAAGATATCACAAAATAACGGGCAAAATACAGAGAAAATCTACAATTTTGTGCGATATTTTAAATTGACATTTTTGGAAGAAATTGACATATTTTGGAAACTTTCTTATTGTTTCAATTCGTTATAATTACTTTAAGCATGTGATACAGCTTCATTCACTGCAAACTTGAAATCCTGTATACAGGATGACGAAAATTTTTCATCTCATTTTTCGTTGTTATAAAAATTTCAAATACCAAATTTGAATGAGACTCAGATTTTCAAGGTGTTAACAAATAATCTATTTAATAAACATGAACTGCAAGTATGAAGAAAATTTGCAGTGTTCTAATTAGAAATGAAACAAAAATATTTGAGAACCTAGAGAAATATTTTCGTTAACACTGTTAAGATCTCCAAGAATTCAATACAAGTGTCGTATTTAATGATTTTTAACATCCTTTAATAACAAAAAGTCTACAATGTTAAAAAACTACTTACCAAGATTTGTGATAGGTGGTTCACTTTTCAGATATCGTTCCAAAATAGTACATTTTCTGTCGTTATTTACAGTTTTTTATGCAATACGAACATCGATACCCCTTATTTATGTGAGACACACATCTTCTGTAACGAGATTAAAAAAAGCATGGACGAGGATTTGTGTAAAAGTTTGATATAACCAAAGTCTATTCTAGCTGCCTTATAATATAAATGAAATGCCTTTTTCAGCTCAAATTTGCATAGTTTGGTAAGATTAAGAAAAAAAGGTTTTTTATATAGTACAATTTTAATAAAAATACCTACTATTAATTAAAGAAACAGTTATAACACTTGTATATTTAATAAATTATTTAAAAATTGAAAAAAATGGTGCTACTTTTACTATATATAAATATATATTAAAATGTGATATATAAATACCCCTTAGAAGTCTCATCAACATAATTTCAGGTACGACGAATTCAAAATTAAATAATAATCATCTAGTCATTTTAAAATTGTAAACAAGCTCCTTTTGGCATTTTTTTTATGGAACAAATCTGCAGTGTAAAAATTGTAAGACAATAAATATTTTTTCCTAAGGTTTGGGGGTAGACCTCTTTTTTTAAGTTTATTCTTGAATTTGGCACGTATTTATTTATGAAACGAAAATGGTTACAATTAGCTATAGGAAAGTATTTACAAAAAATATTCGTTTTTCATTTCTACATCACAGCAATGAAAAATATACAAGGTGTTCCATTTGAAAAAATTGAGGAAATTCAATTTAAAAAGTTCCTAATTGTAAAATAATTTTTGACCACCCTGTACAGTTTTAGAAAATTAAAATGATTCAAAAACATTAATTAGATGTCTCGTAACTGGGGTTCACATAAGTTTTTCTTAAAGCCCATAATTGTGACTGGTGATTTTTTTAATATCCATCTGCAGATTGCATTATTTCAACAACAAAATTCATTACATCCAAATGGTTGGGAGATATTCAATGCTAATATAGGAATGAATAGAGGCTTCAAAAAATGTACTGATATACATAGCATTCCATTTAAAAAAAAGGCACTTGGCCCTGTAATTTTATCTTGGCTCGCCCTGTATGTTCGAAAATAATTTCCCGTTATAAACTTTTTTATCTAGTTTACTTGTAATTTTTTTTAAAATTTCTAGCTATCGTAGAACTCGAGATATCGAGCTCCGACGCACTATTGCCCCACCCTGTGTACATGTAATTGTAACTCAGAGGAAAAATTACTTAGATACATAAAACAAATCAGAATCTTTATTCATCACAAAATTGATACATACAACGTCAATTATCGGACTAGTCACAACAGCAACTCAATAACTAAAAAACAAAAATCACTAATAGGATACACATTAAATTTAAAACTGAAATTCAAGACAAACAAGATAAAAAATGTGATGAAATACATAAGCAGTTAAAGACGAGAATAAATAAAACTACACGTTACAATACATTATATTTTAGAAAAAAAATCATTTTTAAGGAATTCAGTTATAAAATAAAAGATACCAGCTTTTCAAATATAAAACAAATGTAATTCTTCATGTTTTTGTAAATCTTCAGTGCATCTCATGAAAAGCAAAAATACCGATATTTACAGTCTCAGGAATGCAGTTTGCCAAGAAATATAATGCAAATTCTGATACTTACGGAATAAGTAGACAAGAGTGTCATGTATACATAGAATATAGTGGAATTGTGCAATTTGTCTACTGGATATAATAAGATGCACTGTATTCAGGTACCAGCGCGGGAGCATTGGCTTCGCTCGACTCCAGTTTTACTGCTATTATGTTGTCTATGGCTTTTTAGAGAGTAAATATCATTTGTAATAATTATTTTCTATTGTTTCCTCTAACAAATATCATTTAATAATGCAATTTTCATAATATATTTCGTACCTATGAGTATTATTTTGCAAATAAAGCACGACGCAGGTTCTCACCTCCCTTACTCCACTACTTCTACTTCAATAGTTTTCTACGGAAATCCTGTGACTAATAAAAATTTTTGTAGAGACATTTTTTGCTTAAACATGTATGCTCTTTATGAAAATTTTTATTTTCCCATACATCGACTCGTTAAAAATTTTGAAAAAATACCGAACAAAAAGATTTTTTTTTATGTTGCCTTTCTGGAAATCATGCGAACGAACTTTGGATGATCTTATTAATTACACTTCAGAGAACTCAGAAAAAAATTAATCATCTGTTCCGAACATGTTTGAGATTTATAGACAAAATTAGCTACACCGCCTGGGCTAGTTGGAGCTATTTAAGACTTCATACTTTCTATATTGTGACTATTTTGCTTGAATTGACTTCTAAGTTTTCCTCCAAATGCCAATGGACTTTTAAAAAATAACGTAGCTTACATTAAACCCTTTAAGAGCCCCAATAAAAGTCTTTTATTCATTTAAAATGTACAAAAATTATGGTTGATGAGTCTTTTGGGGGGATTAATTGTATTGAACAAAATAAATTATTGCTATTTGTGTATATGTAAATAATTTAACAACGAAAAGAATATATACATGTAGAGTGGTTAAGATGTCATTTATATGATCGAGACTGCCTTCGAAAAACATTATTTTTGTATAATATTTGGAAAATAGAAAGTTGAATGTATGCACTGCCTTACAATATTCGAAGAAGGAATTTTTGTATTTATGAAACATGGTAATCGAAAATATTATCAAGTAGTTTTTAAATTAACTTATTATTTTTTGTTTTCAAAAAAAGCTGTGTTACAATTAGATTTTATATTTTTAGTTTCTTTGCTCATAAAATAATATGCTTAAAAATGATAAAATAAGATATTTATTACTATTTTCCAATACATCTCTAATTTGTAACACTATGTTTTAGCTTGTAAGTATGAATTAATTTTTAGAATATAATTTTTCTAGTCTATCGAATTTTTTATCTAAATATTCATTTAATGTTGTTTTATTATGACATTGTTCCTTAATTTTGCAAAATAGTTTTTAAAAAATGTATACACGTAGGCATTGTTCCTGTTTTAAACAAATTGTAAGTTCGAAAGTGCCTATATTTTAGATTGCAAAAATGTAAATGTGTGTAAATATATATTTTTGAAACAGTCTTAGTTTTTGTAACGGCATTCTACCTGTGGCTGATAGACTTTGTCGAAGCAGCAACAGATGCTACAGATGTGCGTTGAACAGAGGAAGCATTATAGTATCTGGTATTAGTCCATTTTCCAGAGAAACAAATTCATTACACTTAAATTAATTAGCTGAACAAATATTTTGTTTGTTTTCGGCTAGTATTTAGAGTAATGAAATTTAAAAAAAGTTTGCAGGTGTAAATAAAGTACCAGCTTCAACCTGATAATCATCATATAGTAAGGTAATATGGATCAAATGGTATTTTTTGTACGTAACTTTTAAAATAATGTGTTATGGGAATAATGTTTTACAGGTCATTAAAAATACTTTTGAAAATTGTCAATTTAGTATATTTATACCGGGTAGCATAAAAATATGGGAACAGCAGGATAACTTGAAAAAGACGAATCCTAGAAAAAAACTTTAAATACAAAAGTTATAGAAAATTTCCCTGGCTATCTGACCTATTTGACCTTTACCGTGACCTCCAAAGGCATTAGAAGGTCAAGTTCATTTTTCAAATGGGATTCCCTACTTTTAACTCTGGAAATGAAACAAGCGGAAAATTTTACCTTCGGAGATGACCTTCGGCACATACAAAAGTATGGTGTAAAGATGACCTTTAGAGGTCACTTTTGTCAGTGCCAGAGGTCATATCCGAACGTAAAATTTCCGGGGTTAAAAATAGTGGGTTCTATTTGAAAAAATCGACTTGACCTTCAAATGACTTTAAAGGTCCCGATCAGGGTCAATTCCAAGGTAAAAGTGTATTTTAGTTATTAAAAGTATTGTGAAGTTTTCAGTAGGTAAGTTATAATTAATAAAGAGTTAGTGTTTATCTCTTGTTATAATTTTTTAAACCCACGGATTTTGAAAGGGTGGTTTCCAAAAGGGGTGGAAACACGTGACGATGGCGAATAAATGTAAAATCTAAAGCTTATTCAAAACAGTATCAATACAGTTAGTATGCTAATTAAAAACACCTAGTACAAGAAATCAAATACAAACACAAACAAGAATCGTTGGTAAAATCCACAGTGCATGCACAACTTGCAATTTATTTTAGCTAGCAACACCTTAATAGTTTGTGATATACCATGTATATATATATATATATATATATATATATATATATATACGTATGCAGAGTACGTTGTCATATCCAAAGTAGGTACTAGCTACACGCTGTCACCTCATATATAACGCTGCTACATCCGATTTCGGAGGTGACAGCGTTTTGCCTTGTTTTCAACTTTATAAGCTTATAGATGCCATCAGAAACCTATACTCAAATTTTTGTGTGGAGGTCAAAAAGTTACGTCTACACCCGCAAATTAAATTTTTAGTTCCACTATATATCAGTGGCGCTGCTATCGACTTCATTTGTATAATAGTTAGTGCGTTGATACATCCGTCTATATATAGTAATTTTAGTATGATGTATTATACGCTATTGCATCCAAATATTGGCAACATCGCGAACGCCAGAATGGCCATTTATTAAGTGTTTTTAGAAAATGTATCGGGTTTACAGGATTACAGTATGCTGAGTTGGGCGCTGCTTAGAATATTTAAAAATGTGTGGGTCATCAGTTATCACGTAAAATTCTCTTCCGCTTCCAAATGCTGACGCGTTCTAACCTTTTTGAGGCAGATAGTTGCTGTTTTTTTATCGGTAGACTGTATAAATCTGAATAAGTACCTAGCCTGGCGAATACAAATATCTTCTGTTTATTTTGTTAGTCGAGAAAATTTTAAAAAAACAGGTTTTTGAAAACACATAAAAAATATTCGGATAAAGCTGTAAACATAAAGTTATTTGTCGATTTGTTTAAATCCAATTTCAGAATAATTAAATTTAACCTCAAAACTAACAAACGTCAAAGGAACTAACTTACTCCTTTAAACCCAAAATATTATAATCGTATTCTTAAGAAGATTACGAAAAAATGAAAATCAGGAAAGTCGGTATAATTTCTGCGATCGAACACGATTGTAGAGGTTCTTAAAGTAAAAATGTAGGTTTATGACATATGAGAATTATAATCGCCATGTAGTTAGCCCTATCATTACAGAGAAAAACTGATAACTTTTTTCCATTGTCTACTGTATAATGGTGGGAATTCTTTCTATTTTCAAAATATTTTTATATTGAAATAGGTTAAGAATATAATGAAACGTGGAAATTTTAGAATTGAAGAAAACAGTGTTTTCCATCATCTATTCTATTGTGGTGGTAAAATAATAAAAAACAAATTTTCAAAACAAATTTCTTTCTTGAAATATATTTAGATATTATTTAAAAAAAATGTTCACAATTTTTTTATTTTCTAAAATTTATTTTTTGAAATGTTTAGAATGTCATGAAACGTGGAAATTTTAAACTTGAGTAATACAATTTTTTACCCATCATCCATTTTGTACAAAATATTCAAAACATTTTTTTTAAAATAGGTTAGAATGTCACAAAACGTAAAAATTTTAAATTTGGGCAAACATTTTTTTCCATCACCCATTTTATAAAAAAATTTGAAGATTTCTAAATTTTTTTCTATATAAAATTTTCAACAATTTTTTTTTTTCAAAAAAATTATTATTTTTTTTAATAGGTTTAGAATGCCATGAAATGTGGAAATTTTAAATTTCAACAAAGAAAAAAAAAATCCATATATTTTAGCTATAAAATTTTTTTTTAAATGTTAAAAAAATTTACAATTTTTTTTTTCTGAAATAGGTTTAGAATGTCATGAAACGTGGAAATTTAAAATTTTAGCAAAAAAAATTGTTTTCATTATTTATTCCCTTTAGATGGTCCAGTGAAAGTATAACCATTTCTTCGCTGACAGTAGCGTCACCTACCTACCAAATTTGACTGTTCTCAGTCAAGTAGTTTTGTAGTTAATGCACCAACAGACAGACAGACAGACTGACGGTATTGAAAAACCTATATTTTCGTAATGTACATGATCTGAAACGTTAAAATCCGGAAAAATCTCGGAGGGTGATTTTTTTTCGAATACAATACTTCCGTTCGGTATGCGAGGGAAGTAAAAAATGTATTAAAATAATTATTTATTCATGAAAATAACGATTCGTGTACACAATTTTTTTACCAAAAATGTTCTGCTATGAGCAGTTTATTGTCGTTTTATTTTAAATTTTTAGAAGCGGTGCTCCTTAATTAAAAAAATAAAGACTTAAGAATGCAACGTTCAGTGGCGTTCACTATTGAAACGTATTTCTATTTCTTACGTATTATTCATTCAGTTATTGCCACTGAGGAAGAGAAATTGGTTGTTTATTTTATTATTCCCTGAAATATAAATTGTTAACACAAAAAATCGTAAAAGTGAATTGAAAACATTAATTTTTTCTACAAGCTGCATATGTTACTCATGTTGATACAAAATTATCTATGAAAATAAAAAGATGTAACTTATTGTTGTGCAATAAATATCGGCTAGTAAGGACTTAATGGATTTCCCACAATAATACATTTATTTGACTTAAACTTACCGGAAAGATATTTAATCTTTATTGCAATTCCATAATATTGACGTTACTTTTATGAAGCCTAACCTCTTGATCATGAAAATAAAAGGTTATTATTACATACTCGCGCTTCATAATGAGATGTCATTGAAAGCTCGAAAAACGTCCAAAATATCAGATAACAAACAAATGCTATGCATGCTATGTTAGAGAGATCTTTGATTCAATTTACTGTAGTATGTTTTATCTAAGTTTTATTTAAATGTTATGTTGAACTTGAACTAAAAACAAATATAAAAAGGCATTGGCTCAAATAACGTTTTATTTTCGCGATCATGTTAAACGAAAGAACCCACCACCTCCTTGCTTTTAAATATTGCTTCTTTATATATTTTCTGAATACCAATACCAATACATTGAAAACTATATTCTTTAAAGCTATCTCGACGAAGAGGACATTGTTTTTGGCATTTTTTCAAATATCAACAATTGATTGTAATAAAGTTAAGAAAACAATTATGTAGATAGTTTAAATTTAGTTAATTTTTTAAGAAAGTTTTAATATTTAAGTTGAAATTATATCCAGGGAGTTGTATTATTCGATGGACAAAATATTTTTAAATGTTTTTCGAAAAATAAGAAAATAAGAAAAAAGATCCTATAACAGATTTAGAAGCGCTGCACTTCGGAGATCTAGTGATAAAATTAATTTTTATTCTCTTCAGTATTACGGTTTAAAGATAATTAAATTAAATTCGATATAAAAAACACTTTTTGGACTTCCCACCAAATATTTTTATTACCATTCGAAATAATCTACAGGATGATATTTTTTTGGGAAACAGGACCCCTTTGACCTGCGAACTTTTTTTACGTCGATACTAACTGTCCTTTCACAAAAAGACTTTTCTTTTTATCATTTAACTTTTTGGCCTGTTGCATTTTTTTGACATCCCGTGCTCCTTGGGCGATATTTGGCAAAATACAGCTTGGCTAAATTCTTACTATGGTCAATATAGTTATTTTTAGCTGAAATTGTATTATTTAAAATTCTAATAGTAAAACTCATTATTTTGAAAAAACTAAGGTTTTGGAGAATCTTGGAAATTATTACTTAAAGTAATAAGAATATCCCATAGGTACTCCTATAAGCGTTTGATTTGCTGAATTCGAATAAATTATCTTTAAAAATGTGAAGGATAAATAAGAATATCAGAGAGAAACTCTCAGACTTATGTTATGTCCATTTCTTTCTTATCTATGATCATAGAATTATCTGTAAAATTTTTCCTGTCGAATATTTTAACTTCATTTAATGGTATTGACGACGTTTTCACAAGCTTGCTAAGTACTGTCACAGTCAACAATATTTTTAAATCATATTAACAATTTACAGAGCAATACATTTAAAACAGGTAAATAAGCTATTAATAAAATTAGTTTTATTGGCACAGATACAAAACAATATATTAAATCGACACACAGATCAGCATTAATTCACAACACATCGAAACTTCTTTCATAACAACGAATTAAATACAATTAAGCATATATATGGCTTTTACCACTTTTTATTAAATATAATAACTTGAAAGGCCAAGAAGCATGGAAGAAAACTTTAGAATTAGTATTTTATCATTACCATTTACCATTTAATGCTAAAATATAAAAACACGAAATAATATATAAAGTGCATAGGTATAATCTATATTCATTTCAATAAATGTGAAATGTGTTCTAAATATTGAAAATAACTAACATCGTGAAGGTGAATCATTCAAAGTAAACTCTAGATATTCGGTATCATTTCCGCGCTATTTTTATGGAATTTAACTGGGAGGCCGTAATAAAATTTTACCTAGGGACTTGTATAGTCTGTTTAATAATAAGAAATACTTGGAACACTGAGTCCTTTTTTAAACTGAAAGCAAAGTACGTATTACGCACGTTTCTTAAAGAAATCTTGAGCCGCACTTTGGTTTCAATGAAAGTGAAATTTTCACTGAGTGAAAAATGTTTGTTAATGACATAAGATTTTATTTTCAAAATAAATGTAAATATATTATTGTATGCACATAAATAATCTGTTAAATATTCAATATCTCATTGAACATGTTAAATGCCCAAATGATAAAGAATTATAGAAAAATTACAAATGCATTATGATCCTTAATTTGATGTAAGGCAGAATACTTGTAATTAGGAGCCACATTTTATTAAGTTTTTTGATGAAGCACAAAAAAATACGACGTGCAAAATATCGAAACTAATTAATATGCAGTTTATCTTTCAGGTTTCAACGAACTTCACATATATTAGGTGATATGTCAATTTTATTTTCAAGAACTATTAAGACACTTCTAAAAAGCTTATTTGGAAACCAAAATATGACTCATATGCGTCCAAATAGTTTAAAATAATTTATTTCGGTTTCACATCTTTGATTGAAAACAAAAATCCGCTGCCCGAGGAATCATTACTTCTTCATCCAAATTTTCTATCCAAGTTTATTTAAATGAAAACATATCGATATTATATTTACACTCTAGTGAGTGGAAATAATTGCTCACAGAATTGAAAAAATATAATTGAACTCGTCTACTCCCAGGTAATAATGAAGGTAGTCCAAAACTTTTTGAGAACAGGTTATGCGGAGTGACAAACGTTATAAAAAAAATTGAGGCCTGGCTTCTAACACATACACCCAATTCTAAGTTTCTTAGCTCTTTACTTATTTTTACCTCAATCCTTCAACAGAATCATCTCAAAATGTAATCTAGTTCCAAATGTTGTTATACATGTACCATGTTTTAATTATGTTTTTCACTCTCACTCCATTATTAAAGATATTAACAAAATAAAATTAATATGTTGACTTAATATTTGGTATGCGTATATTGATAATTAATCGAATAAATATGAGATCACGTTTTTGAGAACAACTGCAAAATTTTAGAATAAAAAATTATGAAAAAATTTCCTCATACAAAAAATGCCGCACTTTAATGGTACCTAAAGTATTATTTACATAGTAGGCATATTTTTCAAGATATAATGGGTTTAAAACTGACAGTCAGAATTTCCTTAAATAGTAGGACATTTTTCAATATAACTTAGCAGAACTTCAAAACTGTTCAATGTACATCATTCAAATCAGTGAATGATTTAAAATAGAGATATAATACATAATTTTTCCAATTTTTTCCGCTCCTCCGTTTCTGAGATATTCGCGGTTAAAGTGAGGGATCAGCACATTTGAATCATATATTAGTAACATATGTACACCAATAAATATAATTTTCGTTCCCATTTTTTATGTTTGCAAGCTATGTGCTAATTATTAGGAGAATTGAGTACGTGGATGTAATTTGAATACATCTTGGGAAAGGAATGTGCCGATTCTATGGCTCCTTTCGAATGAAAATAAAAAAAAAAAATTATTTATTCATGAAAATAATGATTCGAGTACATAAACTTTTTGCCAAAAATGTACTGCTATGAGTAGTTTATTTTCGAGTTTTTTCAATTTTTTTTGAAGCGGTGCTCCATAACTAAAAAAATTAAGACACAATGTTTAGCGAATGTTCACTTTTGAAATTTGTATTTCTATTTCTTACATATTATTCGTTCAGATACTGCCACTGTGTACAAGTGAATTGAAATCATTAACTTTTACTATAAGTTGCATAATATGTTACTTATCTACGGAAATACAGAAGAAGTTTTATGTAAATATATAGGGTGTCTCCCTTAAAACTCCTGCTGCTATTTTATTGATAACTAAAAGAGATATTTGAATTATGTACATAGCTATGACCAGAATATGTAAGTAACTTCAGTTTTTAATAATAACGATCTCTCTACAAATTAAAGCATACACATGCATGGCATAATCTGAACAATTTTCGAAAAATCAGCGGTTTTCGAGATATTTCAACTTAAATATTAAAATTTTCTTAATAAGACTCGCCATAACATTTTTTAAATAAACTGATTTAAAATTTTGTGAATAACTGTTTTATTAACTTTATTTGATCAACTGCTAAAAATAACATTTTCTCAAATTTTACATGAAAATATATAGGTGCCTCAACAAATAATAATGCACCTATCTAAAACTTATTTTAAAAAAGTTATGGCATTTTTCTTACTTAAAAAAATTATATGAAATGTAAATATCTGTAAAATCAGTGTCTTCTCGTAAATTGTTCATATTACAAAAGTTGCTTAGAGTAGGTATATTTTTCCCCACATGCACCTCTTTTCAAGGTTCCTCATTTTGATGCAAAAAATACTCTAACGTTTGATTCACTAATGAAGATTGCGATCTCAAATATTAGGGCAATAGACGTGTAAAACAGGTTTGTATAACATTCGAGCTACTTTTTCTTATTAAAAATAAGTAGGTAGTAGACTGACAAAAAGTAATACATAAAGACTGAATTTAAAAAATATGCGTTTTTTAAGGTGGATGCGAAATTTATTAAACATTTTAACATTTTCCGATTTCGCTAAATTATTTCGACATAAGATTATTAACCAAACATTCAAAAGACTTAATCCAAATTCTTATTATGCGTGATGTTTATAAGTATATTAAATATATGCTAGGAATATACCACATTTATAGACTGTTTATAGCACCTTCTGTGCTACAGATAGTTTTCAGACAATATAGTTTTCAATGTACTGGTATTGAGAAAATATCTAAAGAGACAAAATTTAACAGAAAGGAGGGTAGATAACGCATTATTTTTTTGTTTATCATGATCGTGAAAATAAAAAGTGTTAAGCATTACGAATAGATCAAATTTATATAAAAAATACTACAGTAAGTTGCATTAAAGATGTCTAGAACAGAGCATATTTGTTGGTTTTCTGACATTTAGGATGTTTTTCGAGTTTTAAATTACATTTATTTATGAAGCGCAAGTATGTTTTATATACATTTTTATCGAAACAGATCTCCGGTTTCTTTTCGTATTTCACCAAAAAGATGTAATACACTATATAAATACCAGGCTTTATAAAAATTACGTCAATATTATGGAAATACAATAAATATTAAATATTTTTCGGTCAGGATTCTGTCAAATAAATGTAAATTATATAATTTTATGTACTGAACGTAATATTTTGGGAAACCCATGAAGTCCTTACTAGCCGACATTTAATGCACAGATGGATTTATTATCGAAAATCCCTTAAGCTCCTACCAGCTGAAATGTTTCTAAATAATTTAGTAGCCATAACACAGAACAATGCATTATATATTTGTAAATACAGGGAGTTGTATTATTCGATTGAAGAAATATTTTTAATTCTTTGGCGAAAAATAAACAAAATGATTCCATTATATAGGATTAGAAATGCATCATTTCGGAGATCTACAGTGATAAAATTAATTTTTATACTCTTCAGTTTTACAGAGTTTTAAAGATAAATATTTAAATTCCGTATAAAAAAATCGGTAAAGGTATTTACACAGAACTTCCCTTTTTATGTATACCGGGCGGCCACTCTAAAAAATTATTAACTGCGAAACTACATATGAGAATAATAATCGGAAGATATTATTACAAAGAAAACTTGGTAACTTTTGGTAAAAAAAATATACAGAGTGGTCATCCGATAGCAAAAATTCAATGTTAAATAAAAGGTGCCAAATATGGAAGGCTTGCGTAAATACCTTTACAACATGGTTCAATTATTTTTTAGGATGACCATCCTGTTATAACAGGTGTCTTCCTTGTCAAGAGCGTTAACTATATGTCAAATATTATTGCCATCTGTCATATTTTCAGTTCCATATCCACGTAGTGGAGTGGAAGTATAGTGGGAAGATACAAACGAATGTTTCAAATAAAAATTGTAGATAATTAAGTTATCTATTGACCCGTTTAAATCTCAATTGGGCACAATTTTACCTCCTTATCCACGTAGTGAAGTGAAATTAAAGTAATCGTAAAAAATAATTCAATTTTTTTTCCTTGCAAAAATCAGTTTTTGTTCAGAAAGTAGTTATTTTGTAAATATTATTGTTTTTTTTAAATCGCCTCGTCCACTAATTAAATAAAACCACTTTGAATTTCGTGTTGATAAGTTGAGTAGTTTAATTATTATAAATAATTATTTCGCGTGCCACTCTTCTCCGCGTTTATTGGAGAAATAGCAATAAACAATTCAAGTAGTTCAATAGATAACTTTATTGTCTACAATTGTTATCCGAAACATTTTATTGTATCTTTTCAAGCAAAAAGATTATCGCGAAGAGACCTGCCTTTTGCCAAAATTTTATTGGCTGCAGAAAAATAAACAGAAGAGATTATTATTCGTAAATGTTGGTACATTTTTCGTGGAGTAAAATTAATCAAAACCTTAATTAATTAGCTAATCAAAACTTTTTTTGTTTTCAACTAGGTTATGTAAAGAAATAAAAGAAAGTTTTCCAGAATAGGGTAGCCGCTTTGTCCTATGAATCCCTAAATAATGAGCCAATTTATGTACCTGACGCCAATTTTAAATTTCATCTCAATAAATATAAAAAATATCGATTCAATGTGTAGGACAAAATGAGAGATGAGGAAATTATATAGAAAAAATGTTTTATGTATTTCCTGTAGATATCATGGTACCATTAATTTGTCGTTACTATATAATGTAAAATTGGTTATGACTGGTGAATTAAATTCGATAGATTGAAATCGACAAACTCGTACTGGAATTTACACCACACTGGACTACACTGAAAGGCAAAGAAATCGGAATAGATATTTTGAATAGTTAAATGGAATATTGTTATTTCAACAATTTACGGTGAAGAAATATGAAGAGATGGAATAATGTTCCATATACCGTTCACTGCGTTAAAAAACGATAAATAAATATGCACGCCTCCTCAGGTTCATTTGCAATCATTATTGTTCAAGTTTCAATTAGGACCTGGCTTAATTGTTGTACAGTTAATATGTATAATAAAAGAATATGTATAATTAGTCACATAAAATATATTGATTTGAAAAATATTAAAATTAAAGTTAATTTAAAAAATCTTTAAGAGGACTAACTACTGTAATTTTAGATTTCTAGTGTTGAACAGAGTACAAGATATTTATTTAAAGAGATTACATTTTTTTTATATACACATCGCGTTTTAATATTTCTAACAGTAATAATGTGTATGAAAACAAATATTGAGGTAAATATTCCTAAAAAAAGTTTTGCAGCAAGAACAATTATTGACAACGCAAGTAAAAAGCCTGCTAATACAGCGAAACCCAATTCAAACTATCAAGAGGGAAAGAATGTGGACAGAATTAAGGTAAACAATAAAAATAAAGAGAAGGCAATAGCTAAAAGATATGTTTTAGGATTGGTTAAACAATAGTGATTTTGGCAATTTGTCAGTACTAGAGCCGCAGCAATTAAAAGATGAGAATGAAGTAAACTTGTTGGTGACAAGTCGTTTACAGTTTTACAACCCGTAAAGGTTGAAAGTAATATAAACATCAACTGTTATTCAATAGGTACTTGTCCCGACGCAGACGTAGATTTTTGAAAAACTACACAATTTGATCGGCTGCCTTCGGAGCAAATGTACTAATTTATATTTGTTTTAAAGATATATTTTTTGAAAATTACATATCTATTAGTTGTTTATTATTTATTCGAATATATTATTTATTAATTCACATTATGTAATTAACAAGTTCTTAAAGTAAAAGTATTTTTTGAAAATTTTGATGTTTAGATTATCCTTAATATGAAAAAGAATGATAAAATTTATTTTTGACATGTGTATACATATTTATTTATAAAATATTAAGTTGTGTAAATAAGTTTTTAAATTTATTTAAATCAGAGGTTTTAACCATCTGTTTCGTAAATACGTTTTGATAGTGGAGATAAGTCTTTACAAATAATACTGAGGGAGATGGAATGTATCTTTCTCTTGGCTTGTTTAGCAGTATTTGTGGATGACAGTCGAATTTAGAGTTAAACTTTACTATAAATTAGTAGGTACAACATTAAAGTTTTTTTATGTCTAAGATCATATTACAAATATCAAAATTTTAGACAAATACATTTATCATTATCATTGATAAGCCAAAAATATTTTTTGTATTGATTGATTGATTGATTGATTGATTGATTTGCCTGCGTAAGATGGGCATTGCTGCCGATTCCGGGCATCCGTGGAAGTTCGTTCCAACACGCAGCTTGGTCGTCCGTCGAACACACCCAATGGACGGCCATACCACGTGTCAGAACCAAATCTCGAATGTTTTATATACCGCCGAACCGGCTGCATACGCCTGGTTGGACACTGGATATGCTTGTTGTCAGCAGCGAGTGCCGCATGGGGTGGGAATACAGGATGGGAGCTGTAGGTGTTTGTGAGATGCTTTTTTTAAGTTTCCATGCATCTATTAAGTTTCCATCTGTCATCATCGACTGGGGTGTGTAGGTGTTTGCGAAATGCTTCTTTTCAGTTTCCATGCTTCTTTTAAGTTTCCTGTATGTAAAAATTAAAAATAACATGGTATAAAGGTAAAAAGTGGTAAAATAGTAAAAAAGTAGGTAACTGAACGACTGTATCTCAATCAATCTTTATCGCCATTTTAACGGAATTACGTCAGCTTTCCTTTTTGTGAACGAATGCCTATACCTAAATCCACTCAGAGAAAAGTTATACACAAACAATAAAAGAAAAAGAAAGGATCGAAAATTTTCGATTTTTAAATAGTTTTTTTGACTTATTTTGTTTAAAAAAATTGTTGACTTAGGAAATTTGATTGTCTACAAAGAACCGAATTATGTGTATATACTAAAAATGTATAGCTTTTGAGTGATAGTTAAAAAAACTACAAAGCAGACAACTTACTCCGATCTCAAAAATTTAAGCCTAAGTTTAATAGCACTTTATGGATTTATCATTTTTTGTGTACAATTGAACATATGAAGCAATAAAATATCTTCAACGAATTAGTTCCTTATTTAGTTATATAGTCAAGAGCCTAGAATGAAGAAAATGTAATTGACAATAAATGAATTATGTGTAACCAGACCCTGTGTTTCTGTTATCATTTTATTTATTTAAAGAATACGATTCCTAAATTGTAGTTCCATTTGTCACAAATATGTCATTGAGTGTATGTACTACATCAGCTTATGAGCTGGTACCTGTTGGTAATATACTTGAAAATGGTGGTAATGTATTTAAAAAATAAAATACATTTATTTCGTATTTAAGCATTTTGCTTTAAAATCAGTTGTTAAACAATAAATAAGGCAAATGTAACTTAATTTCCAAAAGTCAAGTAAAAAATGAGAGAAGAGTTGTACCTTTGTTTTTTTTTTATTTTAATCAGAAAAAGACTAATACGATTCAAATGTATTGATCCCTCACTTTTACTGCGAATATCTCAGAAATGGAGGAGCGAAAAAAATTATGTGTGTATTATGTCTATTCTAACTCATTCGTTGATTTGAATAATGTACTTTGAACAGTTTTGAAGTTCTGCTAAGGTATATTGAAAAATGCCCTACTTTTTAAGGAAACTTTGACCATGCCAGTTTTAATACATATCTTGAAAAATATGCCTACTATGTAAGTAATATTTTAGATACCGATAAAGCACGCCATTTTTTGTACCATGAAATTTTTGTATATTTTTTTTTATTTTGCAATTATTCTCAAAAACGTAACCTCATATTTATTCACTTATTTATCAATGTATTTAATTTTTTTTGATAAAATAATTAATTATGTAAAACTAACGCATTTTCAAAAAAATCGGTAAAGGTGTTTGCACAAAACTTCCCTCCTTATTTGTGCATCTCGGTCACTCTAAAAAATTAATAATTCCGAAATGAGATTGAAAATAACAATCGGAATATAGTTCCCTAGTGAAAATGCACCATAGATGCTATATAGATACATATAAAAAAACAAATATGAATTTATATGTTTGTATATGTTCTATATGGAAAAGCCAAAGTGGCCGGATAAAACGGTATCTGGATTTATATGGATTGTATATGGCTCAATAAACATATAAGAACATATTAATTCATATTAGAAACCAACATGCAATTTTATATGTATTTTGAAGGATTTATATGTGTCCGAATCATACATAATGTTTGTATCTGGATGAATATGTCTTTATATGTCTATATGGAAAATTCATCAACTTCCATATAATTTATTGTAGGTAGCACTTAATACATAACAGGTTGGTAGTCTTAGTCCTGTTCATATGTTGGTAGCACTGTTTTTTCGGCCATCGTTGATTGTGTTTGTGGGCAACGAAGTGAAAGCTTCCACTTCGTTGTTTGTGGGTGCTAGATTATGTGTTTTGTGAAAAGTGTGTTATATATTTTCCACAAGTAATATTTTACATAATGAATTTCGCTTATGTTAGTTTTGTGGACGATAAGGTTAAAAAGATAGTAAACTTAAAAAAACACATAAAACATGGAACAAAAATAGTACAGGATACTTACATCATTTTCATTTTCTTGTCTTACTTGTAATGTGTCTGCAATATTTTTTAAGACCAAATAATAAACGTTTATATATTTCCTTGAATACTAACCTGACATATCTTGAAGTCTATTTTCCCAACCCCACTGAATTTGTCTACTAATATTTTGAGACGTATGTTCCAAGTATTACTTATAGTACTTCTTATCCATCTTATGTTTATAATTTAAGTGTTTTTTTTAAATCTTAGAATAAGGTATTATAAATTAAAAAGTCGTGGGAATTTTTCTTATTTCTAGTATTTAAAATTGTCTTGGGAATTAATATGAAATTAGGAGAATGGATAGTAAATATCCTTTGTGGTATTAAAGTATATCTATAAGGATGAATAGTAAACTGAACGAATCTGCATGGCATATTCATATATGGAAACCTATATGGTAGAATATAGAAAAGGAAACTGATATGAGTTTATATGAAGCAACAGTAAATTTCGAATTTCTAATATGGGTCTATATGAAATTACTATAAATCTTCAGGATATTTCATATATGGAAACATATATGGTCTACCATGGAAACATTAAATATGTACCTATATGTATGACTAAGTAAATCTTATGCTCCCAATATGATTTTATAAGGAGTAACAGTAAGATTTATTTTATTTACATATTGTTTCATATGGGGAAGCTATATGGTATTACCCACACATTCCAGTTTCAGATACACACAACAAACCATATAAATTCATATACGTTTTTTTTTATATGTTTCTATATGTCAGTTTCACTAGGGTTATCACTATTATTACAAAGAAAACCAGATAAATTTTGGTAAAAAAATATACAGATTGCTCATCCAACAATAAAAGTTCAATACTAAATGACAGGTGCCAAATATGGAAAGATTGCGTAAATACCTTTACAAATGTCCACCATGACTGAATTATTTCTTGGGATGACTACCCTGTACATTTTTCAATAAAAGTTTAACAGGTGCACATTCCAAATATTATTGCCATCTGTCACATTTTCAATTCCTCATTGACGTGGAGTGCACGTATAGTGATTAAAAAAATTTTTTAAATTTTTCAAGTGTTGGTAATATTTTCAAATTTTTTTGCTTCTGAAATATGTTTAGAATGTCATGAAACGTGGAAATTTTAAATTTGTGCAAAAAGAATTTTTTTCCATCTATTTTGGTGGTAAAATATTTTTCCAAGATGGTAAAAAAATGTTGCAATTTTTTTCCAAAATAGGTTTGGAATGTCATGAAACGTGGAAATTTTAATTTTGAGCAAAAACAAATTTTTCATCTATTCTATAGTAGTGAGTAGATTAAAACATTTTTCAAAAATATTTTTAAATTTGTTTTTGTTGAAATAGGTTTAGAATGCCATGGAAACGTGGAAATTTTAAATTTGAACAAAGAAATTTTGTAGTAAAATTTTTTCAAAAATTGTAAAAGAATTTTCTTAAATAGGTTTAGAACGATATGAAACGTGAAAATTTTAAATTTCGAAAAAAAGAAAAACAAATTTCCCTCTATTTTAGTGGTAAAAAAATTTTCAAAAATGTTGGTAAAAAAATTTTTAAAAAAATTTTAAAAAATGTTGGAAATTTTAAATTTGAAAGAAAATTTTTTTTCATTTTAGTGGTAAAAATGTTTTCAAGTGTTGGTGAAAAAAATTTTCAAAATATTATTTTCTGAAATAGGTTTAGTGTGTCATGAAACGTGGAAATTTTAAATTTCAGCAAAACCAATTTTGTTTCATTATTTACTCCCTTTAGTCGGTCCACCCTGTATATTTTGAAGTGAAATTTTAACCATTTCTTCGCTGACAGTAGAGCGTCATCTACCTACCACTACTCTCCGTCAAGTAGTTTTTTAGTTAATGCACCAACAGACAGACAGACAGACTGACGGAATTGAAAAACCTATATTTTCGTAATCTACGTGTTCTGAAACGTCAAAATCCGAAAAAGTCTTGGAGGGTGATTTTTTCTCGAATACAATACTTCCCTTCGGTATGCGAGGGAGGTAAAAAAGAATTGGTATATATCAAATATTAATTTAGTTATCAAGCGCAATAGATAATATTATTGCATGCTTGTAAGCTTGCAATAATAAGTATTACCTATTGCTATAATTTAATTAATATCAACGGTGACATCCTCTCTCAAAATGTGCACATTATTATCGTATTCATTTATTCATTGGTACGTAGACAAAAGTATTGTTCTTACAAAATATCATGAACTTAAAACCCATGGGGACACGTCATAGTCAAAACATTACTTTCTTAAAATTTACAATAGAGCATATTGATTCAACGATATATATGTACATTTTATCACTGTGGATAATGACAGGACGTTCCTATTTCCAGAGATATGGCAACGTTGTTAGATGTAATAACGAACTATCAGTATCTTCTCATATATATATTTAGGATGTGGGAACGTATCTTCAGTATCCTACAAAAATGAGCAAACAAAAAATAAGAAATCATTTCCCCTCTCTTGAAATCTGGATTCTGGAGATTCCCCTCAGCATATATAGATCAAATTAATAGCGGTAAATAAATGGAATGACTCGGATATGGGGACGCCTCTTCTATATGACGGAGGTGACAACTTAACTAGTATCAATATATATATATATATATATATATATATATATATATTAAAATAAAATATTTCTGTCAATCACCTCTGTGAATCCTTATTTTCATAAGGATAATAAACCAAACTGCAAATAATTGCGAGCCTGGCCGCGTTAAGTATAGAAATCACATTCTACCACAAAACGCTTGGTTTTGATTTAAACAAGCACCAGCCGAAAGAATTATTCCTAATTAAAGGAAACTCTCGTACCAGCCGTCTCAGACTAACTTGCATACTGCAGTTTCGCACTTCCTGGTGCTCATCAGTGCAAGGCGAGCCCGAGACGACTAATACAAGAGCCTGGTTAACCAAGTGGCCAGATCGACGTTGTAAAACGACGAAATGGGGGAGGCTCCATCTAGCGACAGCTGCCTGTTGAAATCAAAACAATAATATCCCGACATGGGGCACGTAATAGTAAACAGCGTGCTTCCAGAGGGCAGAATATATTAAAATAAAATATTTCTGTCAATCACCTCTGTGAATCCTTATTTTCATAAGGATAATAAACCAAACTGCAAATAATTGCGAGCCTGGCCGCGTTAAGTATAGAAATCACATTCTACCACAAAACGCTTGGTTTTGATTTAAACAAGCACCAGCCGAAAGAATTATTCCTAATTAAAGGAAACTCTCGTACCAATATATATATATATATATATATATACACTTAAATTTTAAACAAAATAATCCAATGCATTCTCGCAGCACACCACAAGCAAAACAACACCCACATGAGACGCGCACAGCGCCACAAACAACAAGGGAACGAAAGACGGTCTCACGACATTTTGGCTCCTGTTCAAAACCAGTTTCTTATGCTGAAATAATTACGTACGATAAAATGCTTATTATATTATTTTATATTATATATTAAAGTTTGTACATTTATCTCAATTTTTCCAGAGTTATAAGGTTTTATACATTTACACGAACTAGATAGGAGAAAACCATCGTTTTCTGAATCACGCATTTCAAAATAGTTTCTGATAAAATACGAAATCTAATAAAATAAAATGATGCCAGCGAAAAGTTTATACTTTAATTTGCATTCTTGTATTTCAACTTTTGAATATTTTACACCCTTTTTTAGTTTATAATTTATATTGAAAAATAGCAATAGCAATAGCACTATTCAATCACATTAAAGGAACAACGGCTTTAAGGTCGGCAGAACGATCAAAGAATGTCGATAGAATCATAGTAGAAATATATTAATATAATAAATAATAAATATTATTTGTACCATGGATAGAATATTGCTTCTTTATGTATCCGTTGTGATCATTTAAATTCAGAGATATTTTGCTCCATGAAGAATAGAAGGAAGGAGGAAGCAGGCTTGTGGCGAAATTGCCAATTTTGGCGCTGATGTCAATGAGAATGGCGTAATATATGAAAACTGCGTATTTTTTCACATTTGTTGTACACTGAGAACAGTGCTACCTTTCATTCTTTCTTAAGGAGCAAGTACAACGTACACTTATTTCTGTTTAATCTTCATGCCGTGCATAGTGCAAAAAACTACTTGGTAAATAAAAGAAAGAATATTTTACTACACTATCGCGTTTATAAAGAAACAACATTAATCTCTCATTGGGCGCTATTTATAGATTATGCTTATAATTACTATATACGTGTGAAGTTTTTACTGTGTGAAATCTCATTACATTACGAAGCAAAAGTCTTCTGCGTATGGTACGGTCCATGGTATAAATATACCCTGTACCAAAGATTAGGGAATTAACAAGATAGGACAGCCGGCGGAAAACCTTTTATCTTGTTAATGGTGTTGTCGCGCAGTTGCCACAATGTGACAATCAGACGGTGGAGGCCAATAGTGAAAAATGAACAACACTGTCCTGATAGAACGACCCAACCACAGAGTAGATTTAAATACAGAGTTTTCACTTATGACGTTTCATGGCTTAATTTTCTGTCTCTCTCTCCTCCACTCTGGGCAGGTACCGATTTAGAAATGATCTGCGCATCATATCAATCAGTATTTGTTTGAACGTCGAACGTCGTGATTAGGCTCTGAGAAATTTCATAATTTCAACATTTTTCATAATATTTTTCTATGTAGAATTGTTTTTATACGTTTATAATAGTGTTTTTCAATTGGGTGAATTTCTAAAGTAATGAATATTATATTATTCAGGTTCGCTAAGGATAATATGAGAGGTAAAAAGAAATTAATAATTAAATAAAAGCATAAGTATACCTAATTATATTTTTTTATTAGATGTTTAGCTGGGCAAAGAATTATGGTCGTGGAAATATAATAAAATCCCCCACTCGTATATGTGCAAGGTGTGCAGCTTGCATTTCGGTGGTGAGATGTTTTCAGATCCTTTGAAAAACAAGTTAAATGAACATTATATGGGTATACCATCAATTTTCAAGTCTGTCAGATTCAGGTAAGACTATCATAAATTAACTTACAAGTCTGTAATCAACTGTTAAATTCTTCCACAGAAGACCATTATAATAATTTAAGAAAAGTTTCGAAATTCATTAGGTAAGGTCACTTGGGGTATTTGGGCCATGATTTTACAACATCAGCGAGAAGATTATACTTTGAACTTGCCTGAGAACCACTAATAAGTTGTGTTAATATCTAAAATATTTTTTTTATATATAATACAATATGCAGTCTTTAAATATATAATATTCAAATCCCGAGTCAAATTTAATTTTCTTTATAATTATAATTGAATAATATAAAGTCTGATTGGCCCAGTTACCCCTAGAAATTGGGGCAACTGGACCATACGGGTCTTGGTTTCATACAAACGATTGTTATTTGAACTGGGATAAGTGGGCGTGTTGGTAAACATGTAAACTTCGTACAAAAATTACCACAAGTCATTTAAACCACACCATAGTCGAGTTGTCGACGATGTAAGAGTAAATTTATTCAAATTTAGGAATAACACAACTTCTGTTAAAGCAAAAAGGGCAAAATTAAATGTAAAAAACATCCAATTTCAAGTAAGTATAGATAACACAGGCCCACAAAAAAAAGTGATCTATACCAAGGACCTGACATAGTAATCCTATGTATTTCGACGTGCTGAACACGAATCCAATGTCCGTTCAGCTCCGTTACCCACCAACTTTTTGTAAATCGCGAAAATAATCTAAAGAAATAAGGTTGCTTAGGCTATTTTCGCGATTTACAAAAAATTGGTGGGTGATGGAGCTAAACGGACATCAGATTCGTGTTCAACAACATACATAGGGATTAATATGTCGGGTCCCGGGTTCAGATCGCTATTTTTTGTGTGACTGTGCGCAGTGATCTACATGTAAATAAATAAAAACAAAAACAACGTACTTAAGAGTAGGTATGCCTCGACAAGCTGCTAAAATTTGCAACAGGGGAGGTGAAAGGGAAACTCCAGTGGGCGGTCGTTTAAAAACGATAAAATATTATTTTATGTATTTATAGTACTATGTAGTAGTAAATAGAAATGAATGACCGCGATTCCACGTACGTATAAGCTCGAAATTAGTTCATGATTGTATATAAATTCTACCTGCCAAAGCTCAAAGGTTATGCCGACACATCTATATTATTCCTTCAATAAATACAGTATTTATAATTTAAACGGCTAGGTATTATATGCTTCCTTAGAATTTTAATTTGTAATATGGACTATACGAGTATATCTATATTTTTGCATAATGGAAAAGATATTCAATAATTAGTAATCTGCATTAATTAATAATAATCGTCAATAAGGAAATAATAATATTAAATAAAAAGAATAATAGTTGATGAGGTCCGATAAAAATTATAAACAAAAATTAGTGGTATGCAATATTGCAGCTACGGACACACGTTTCAGAGTTATTGCTCCTCATCAGCATAGCATGGCATAAATAATATTGTTATATTGTTAAAAGCAAGACCAACAAAGATAGGAAAGCACAGTATATTGTAGGTACTCTATGTTGTACCTTCGTACCTCATGTGCCATATATGAAGAGCAATAACTTCGAAATTCGTGTCCGTAGCTGCAGTCTTGTTTGTTATTATAGTACTAATTCTTGTTTATAACTAAATGGAAAACTTAACATTTTAATGTTGTTTAGTTTTCGTATGTGTAAAGCTTTAGCTGTCACATCATTCAACAAATCAAAATTTAAACTCTTGGATCCTCAGGGGATTCCTCAGGACTTCTTGAATTTTTATTTTGTAGTCTCCCTCAAATAATGGTAGTTTACCAATAAACAAAAATTAGCAACCATTGTTAAAATCAAAAATATACACCACGCAAGTTGTTTTATCCAATAAGTGTTATGCGTATAGTATTAGTTATTTATTGGTCTAATTTGTCTATACGCGATATTCTTAGAAACTGTTAAACAGAAAAAAAGTTTCAAATAAAAAAGGTGTCTCCATCTTTATTTCTTCTCAGTATAGACTTAAAGGGTTTTCCGTTCGTTAACGGATCCTTGCAAATACTCACATTTTATCGACATGGTTTTTGAAAAAAAAAGTATTTTTTGCAATTATTAAAATTTGACCTTCATATTACCACAGTTCATTAATAAATATGTAGTGATGACATAGTAAAATTGAGATCCATTAATGTTTTCGTTTTTTGAATTATGGCAAGTTAAACAAAAAATAATTTTAATTATTATTGTTATACATCCAATAGACACCGAGAATAAGAGAAATGATTCGCAGAAAGTCAGTGATAGGTAATTATTTATAAGCATTAAAATATTCAACGGATCATTATGAAATTCAGTAGTTGTCTATCGAGAGGTAAACCACCGTCGGCACTCGTTCTCCGAATTTTAGGCAGGCTGTCGGCAGCCATGGCAGTGGCGGTCATATAATTGAAAGCCCCGCAAGTGCGGCTGGTTGGAGTTACGCAGGCAAGGCAGTCTCGGCAGTTCGTGTAATTTCTACAAGTGGTTGACCTCTCAGGTACTGTTTTGATAGTATATAGTATAAAATAAGAACTTCTTTACAACCCTAACCTGAAATTTGCAGACGTAAATGTAGCAAGCAAATACCAATTTTTCGAAGTCCGTAACAAGTAAATATATCGAGAATAAATAAAGATTAAGGATAGAGGCAACCTTTTATTTGAAATTTTACTTTCTAGGAGTAGTAGTTCTCGATTTGACCAAGGAACTAGTGTTATATACTTATCACATATTAGCACATATTATATAAAATAACTTGCCTGGTGTACACTTAGTTTTACGAATTATTATTCATATTTTCTTAAAAAATATATGGATGGGGAGAACTTACAAATTTGCTTTTATAGTAGACAACAGTTTAATGATAGATGTTTTAAACTAAACCCCGCATCAAAATATCATTAATAACTTTAGACATAGTAGGTTATTTCTCAAAAATATGGATATCTCTGGTTTTACTGGTTCGATTTTAAAAATCCAAAGCATCAATTATTTGCATCAATGAAATTTAATAGTGCATTTTTTAAAATACGAATGTCAGAGCGATTCTAAAAATTTGCAAAATTTTGAAAGTAAAAAAGATGGCTAAAATTTGTATTCAAAAATGTTTTCTCTACAAATTTTGAAAGCAGAGATAAAAACCTGCAACTTGAGTCTTAGAACGTCTACATTGGTGCGCGATCTCAACAAGAAAATATTTTCAACATCGGTCCACATCACCTTCTGGACAATACTTTTAGCTCTGATTTGTTAAATTTTCACGAAAGTTGCTTTTTTCTAGAAAATATTTTCGGGTTTAAAGGAGTAAGTTGGTTTCTCTGTTTCTTTTTACATTTTGAGCCTAGATTTCATTATTTTGACAGATCGATAGATAACTTTACTGCCGACAGTTTTTATCCCAAACATTTCTTTCTATTTTTCCCAGAAATAAAAGTTATTATGAAAAAAATCCTGTTGCTTGGTCTAATGCAACAAACTGATGCGTGTGACTTGATGAGAAAATGGGAAAATGTGCGCTTTACTTTTGTGTTTCTAACTCCTTTCATTGCAAATCGCATCGCCCCTTATAATTCTATATTCATGTGTTTACGGCAAGAACACATCTTTAAAATTTAGTATCAATTGTATTGTCCAATAAATGTTTTCAAATATACCAGCATACCACCATTTTATAAAGAAGAATTGAAACACAATTACACATTATTGTTAGTGCATGGGTGGCTACATATAACTAGTTACTATATTGTTATAATCCCGTACTTGAAGTATAATCAAAGAGTAGAGTACCTGTTAAGTATAATAGTAAATTAATGGAATTTGGTATTTTATTGGGCGTCCCGTGTTATTAGAAATGATTTGGTTTAATTTCTTATTTCGTTCCCTCGTTATATTTTCTCATTCATAAAATAATTCTGGGTGAAGGGTGGAGCTTAAACAATAATAAATCCAGAGGGAGCTCGTATCAGTGTAACATTTGTTGCAAAATGTGCCTTTGCACGGTTCCGTGCTATACATGTTTTTGCAAAAAGTATTATGTTTTTTGGAAAAATAAAAATAGTACGATACACAGAAAACATGAATGAAGGTTTGTATCGAGTCCTTTTTCTCATATTTTGATTCTAAATATTTTTAAAAAAATCATAAAATCTCTGCTAATTAAAACAAATCTTATTAATTAATACTATTTTTTTTCAAAATATTAAAAAGATACAAACCTAGATTGATATGTTTTCTTCTATTTTTCGCCTGTACAAATTTCGTAATTGCAATGGTCTAATTATAATTTGTCGCGGACGGGGCGGCGTTTGAGAGTAATTTATTTCTGATTTTTAGACGGCATACCCACTCTTAATGTGCTTGGGGTAACTTGGTCCCAGCCGTGCCCAGATGCCCCAATTAACTGGCCCACTTACGCCATTTTTGAAAAATTGTGGGGGTAACTGGGCCACCCACTCAAGCTTATGACCTAACGCAGAATACATGGTTGCAATAACATTTTAGGGATATATCATGCTTCTAATTTATGCGAAATTAACTGTGGCGCTGATTATATATACAGTAAACCGTGTAGTATGTCATAAAAATCAAGATTACATCACGTTGCCATGAACACTTTGCACTACAAAATTTAAAAAATTGCTTCATGAAAGCAACAACACTCAGAAACATGACACTAACAGCCAGTTTTTCAATGTCGAGTTAACTCTTGTACTGGAGTTAACTCTGGATTAAGCGCACTGTTGCGTATTTCAAATGCGAGTTAACTTGAAACCTCGAGTTAAATCGAGGTTAAGATAACTCTAGACGAGGTATGAGTTAATTACAAATTTCGGCTTAAAGCTAACCTAAAATTATTTTATGGTGTAAATAAATTATGATATTTTTCAAACACATCATGGATTATGATTTTAATGTAAATGCTTACAGCAGTGATGAAAAAGCTAGAAGACCCAAGGTAATCAGATATAGGCCAAACCACATGGAAGAATGGGATCGACACGATTTTTTTTGCGCGATTTCATTTGCCTCCAAGAACTGTAGATAATATATTAAAAGAAGTGCAATATATTATTTCGTATTCTACGAATATGTATTTGTTATCTTGTGTTGTATAAATATTAACATGCAATGTTTATTTTACATGAGGGAACTGGTTTCCTCTCATCGCATGCTATGTTGTGGAGAATTGTAGCCGCAACTGTCTGTATTCTCTGTATGGTATCCATTTTAAGGCGCAGCCTTAGTGCTAATGCTCCTCTCCACTGTGTTTCTCGTTCTGATGTGGGATTAATTAAATAAATTCTCAACATTATATCTGATCCACACAAGAGGCGTCATAAGGTAGAGTTTCACAGGATGGCCACTATTGTCGATCAACAGACCATCATTAAAGTGACCTCGTTAAAATAAATTGTATAAACAAATATATAAATATTACATTTTACAAATAATATCACAGAAAGTTAGGTTAATGTAACATTTTTAACATCACAGAACTATAGAAGACATTAGAATACTTGTGTAAAATTCCGAAAATATGGTTAAAACTCATACTTCTCATGTCAACATAACAAAATATTTCACACAACTCGAGTTAACTAACTCGAATGAGAAATAGTAATGAAAAACAGTTGTAACGTTAACTCGAATTTAGCCTCGAGTTAAGGTGCGAGTAAGAGTTATCTAACTCGAACTTTAACTCAACATTGAAAAACTGGCCGTAATTGTTGTAGTGAGATGACATTGTCCTTCAGTGCTGCCAACTGCTTGAAGTGAGATTACCCCCACAAATTCTGCGGAAAAAAACCATGGCCCAGTTACCCCCTGGACCCAGATACCCCAACTGACCTTATACCTACTTCATTTTCATTATTTATTATTTAATGTTTAGTAGGGACATAAATGGCTAAAATTTTGTTTAAGTGCATAGATGTAGTTCAATTTAACTTTATTAAAACAACCAAGTTGTTAGAAATGTATAAACAAACAAATATTTTAGTAAGGTTATAATCGGTTAAGTAGGTATACTTAAATTAAATGTTTTTTTTTGTTTAAATTATTTCTCATATTGCATGTAAATCACAGATGTGCTCTAGCAGCATTGATAAAGCATATTTATTACCTCCTACTTGGTGACTACTACGTTAATTCCTTAATGTTTGCTACTACCGTAGAACAACCGGGATCGAGTTCAAGTACTGATTCTCTTGATGAGTAATTAATTTCCTCCTTTTAGTATGTTATATTTTCGTTTCTAAAGAGTTCAAAATGTATACTGAAAGTTATTTGGTATTTTATGATTTTGTTTTAATTTGAAATTCATCCTTAAATATGAAGAGCAATAAATAAATGATGAATATCTTAAAAAGTCTTTTTTAATTTCCAATCAGAAAAGAAAAAGGCATGCCTTATTTGATCCGTACATTTGTTTGTATGCTTCTTTGTTTATGCACATCACTCTAACTATGCCCTAACTGGTTTCGATACGGTTCATATTTCAACGTTAGGTTATGTTATATCCAGCATTTTTTGTTGTTCTTGTATACATATTATATATGAAATAAAGTAGGCTATGCAAGGAAAATTAAAATGCTTTATATTTATTTTGTATAGACGTACGTATACAGTGTATCATAATATAAATTCATTTTTTTTGTTGTTATTTTAGTTTGTGGATATGATTCAAATTTTTCTCGTGTATATCCAACGTACACCGTTCACTTCAGGATAAATATTAGAAATAAAAAACGAAATAGTCATAACATTTTTTTGACCAAGTACATACAACAAAAACTATTTATTTTCAGATACATCTGCTCAGACCCAGACTGCAACGTCTTTTTTACTTCCTATTCCCCATGCAAAACTAAGATTAGGGAAGAAGTCATAAAACTGAAAAGAAAATTATTTCATCAGGAACGTCAGTCGAAAAGGAGAAAAATGGAAAAAGATAGATTTATTCAATTTTGTGAAGATCACTGCTTTTCGAAATAACATGTGATACGATAAAAAAATGGTACCTGTTGTCACACACACACATGAAAATTTGTTCTTCCGAGACATCCCAGACATCCGAGACTGTCTTGTATTTCTATAAATATATATTTTTCTACTTCTAAGTGTTAATTTTAAAAATCAAACATAGATAGTTTATTTCTAGTTAATATTAGAAAGTATATTAATATGAAAATGTTGGAAATAAACTAATGCTAGGAAGATTTTCAGAAACTTTACTCACAAAACTTAAATCTATATGCATCTTTTGAACAATTAGAAGCATATGTACAAATTTTCAACCATCAATTTTGTGTTAATCTACATTTTTTACGATAAACTGGAATAAAAAGAAATACAACTTTTAATATTTTGTTATATTTTAGTATGCTCGCTTATCCTCGTGAAGAAATGTTCTTTTAATTTTCGGTTGGATAAAAGTTTTTCAATTTCATATATTGTCTTGTGCATTTTCCATGAAATATTTTTTAAATTTAAATAATTCAGTAGAGTTCGGTTTATTTTGGTTAGGAATGCATGTAAGTACAATAAAAAGGAAAAGTTGTTAACGTGAATGTTACAAAATTATGATTGATTAGAATTTATTTATATTCATAATATAACATCGAAATAAATACTTAATACCACCCCTGCCTAAAGTAGCTCTTGAGCTGAAGCTAACCCTGTCTATCGCAAGGAACATTTCTGCGCATAATCTGGGCAGGTATACGTCACACGACAAAAAATGAAACTGTGAACATAGGGAACCCGAACCACAGAATAGACCGAACTCAGCTGACTGTCAGTACCCAAGGTGAGGAAAGTGAGGAAAAAACAGCCACACACAGCTGTCATCGAGGTCTATACGTGACGTAGCACTTGTCGATTTTAATGAGCCAACCTATCTTTTAGTAGGCTTGGTCAAATTAATTTAAAGCGTACCCGACAAATCCCGAAACCTGTCTTCGTCTATTTCGTCTTCTCCGTCTGACTGTCCTATCTTGTTAGTGCTCTAATCTGTGCCCATATGCTCGAAGGGCAACATCGCATGTGTAATGCATGTGTTGCACCTCCCACTTTTTCACTTCTTTGTAGTGGCATTGCCGACATTGCCAAGAATTGACAAGTGACGCATGCGTAAAGTAAACAAAACTTGACAGTTGTGAACAAGGGGCGTTCGTAATCAACAATAAAATAACTTGACGCCATTTTGTCGATATATAAAATCAAAAGAGAAATCCGATTTTGTCGAAAACATCATAGTGTCATTTAAAATCGTATCGAGAGTAATGTGTCTGTGATAAAATCAGTGTAATAGTCGAGACGATATTTTAGTTGTGATATGCACTAATATTGTTCTTTGTGTTATTATTTTGAGAATTTTGGGGAGGGTAGCAGAAACTAATAAGTGATAAAGATGAGTACAAAAGATGATGAATACGATTATTTGTTTAAAGGTAAATAGATTGATTATACAATTAAATATATTTTTAATTATTTGACGTAAAATGACATGTCAGCAAAGTCAGAGGTCAAGTTGTTTTGACCATTTCTATTAAAGAAACGTCAGGCAATCAATTTAAATTCTTCATATTAAGTAGGGTTTTAATATAAATCAATAAAAATTCATTAATAGTTTGGTGAAGGATGACGTTTAGAAATATCGTTTTATCTATCACTTTTTTTGGTGAATCATATATGCAAATTGTGTATGTGTAGAGAGGATTACTTTCTAAATCTAAATTGCAATTTCATGTTGTAGTTGTCCTAATTGGGGATTCTGGAGTAGGAAAAAGTAATCTATTGTCGAGATTTACTAGGAATGAATTCAACTTGGAATCAAAGTCAACAATAGGTGTGGAATTTGCAACAAGAAGTATACAGGTATGGCTTTTACAAAATTTTGTACAATTGCAAAGTAACCATCCCTTGCTTTTATACTCCTAACAAATGCAATATGATGCATAACATTACAAAGTAATAAAAAAGACCAAAATATTGTGACTCACACTTGAGTATCTAAAACATCATCATTCATTTAGTACTTCATTGCTAAATCAAAAGTTTTAAACACATTTGTCTTTTCATTTGGCCCCATAAATGTTCTATGGATCTGAGCTAAACTGACCAGGCCATTCTTGGAGATTTTGTCCCAATACTAGAACAACAAAAAGTTTGAGTTTTTCATACATTAGCTTGAAATTATAAGGTGCAAATTTAATTTGTTGAGAATAGCAGAATATTACAGAACTGGATGTTATGAGGGCCATCTATACCAGCTTGGTATATAAATTTTTCTGGGAAGTAGATATTTTTCTCAGATGTTTTGACAATACTAAGTTGATGATAAATTTCGATGATTTTCCTAGAATTAGGATAAGACAAACAAACTTTGATAAAAAAAATGTCAACAAATACTGTATCATACAGTGCTTTTAATAGATAATGCACATATGATATAAATATGTTATAATTATTATAATTTGTTTCTGATGGAAAATAATGAATCATTGTTTGATTTTTGTGTCAAAATAGAACAAAGAATTTAAGTACCTATTATTATGCAAAACTAAGAAAATAAATGATCTTGTTTTAATTAACGTATAAAACTTTAAAAATGACTGATCTACTGGTACATTAATAATACGGGGCCAGTGTACAATTACCTGACACATTTAGAAAAATTCTCATATCCCCTTTGTTATCTGTCATGATTTAAGGTAAATAATTAATCATGTCTTAAGCTGATTCCGAAAGTGTCAGGTAAATTGTAATACTATAAATCTTTATACAATTATAACGCTACTATCTAGAAGTTGTCATCAACGCTACATTTCGATGTCAAATCGCGTACAAGTTTAAGATCAGTGTCCACTAATTCTACACCATTCTCTGTTTCGTTTCACCTGTCAGGATTTTCCGTATGTTCCCATACCACTTTCTCGAACATTTCCAGTCTTAGAAAAGAAATTTTGAAATAAAAGCGTTGCCTTTATTTTTATTTCTTCTCAGCATACTTGTATCTATTTTGAAAGATAAGTTTTCCTATTTGCTATAGGTAATACTTGCCCCTGCAAATTATAACATTTTGTGGACATAGACTTAGCCATTGGGCAAAATTGAGAAATACAGTTAGGGATTTTAAGAATGAGAGATTTGATACAAATCAATACTCCAACATCTGCTGATTGTAGTGAATATTTTGTTTAAACCTCTGCAAATTACATGATCAATTAATTGTTGTCACAAATTTTAAATTCTCTTTGAGTATGAGCATAATAATTGACTACGGTTTAAACACTTAAATTTTGACATTCAGTTAATAATACCTTAAAATAAGTCATTTTAATTTTGAATTGAAATTTTACCCCCCAAAACACTATAATGTGTTGTTTTGCAAAGTCTTTGTTAGACCATTTTACAATGAGAATTAATTTATGGTTTTGTGCCAAGGTGCAAAAATACATCCAAAAACATACCTAGAAGTGTTTTAGTGACAGTACCAAAACGCTTTGACAATAGGTAAATTTCCAGAAGTAGCTTTTACAAATCCCGTATTAGAAACGACTTATTTAATCACATATAAAACGAATAATAAAGTGAATAAAATGTTGTTTGCCATGTTTTAACAGCAATTTAAGCCAGTAATAAAACCGATGACGTCACCGTCAATCATAGCGTGTTTTGCATACTCGTTCAATTATTAAAACTTTAGACAGACGATAGAATGCTGTTTAAAAAACAAGAAGTGCTTTAGAATAACAAGTACTTTATTTTAATAATATCAAAAAAGCAAATTTGCACATGGTGAAGGCATCTAATTGAATGCTGTTTAAAAAACAAGAAGTGCTTTAGAATAACAAGTACTTTATTGTAATAATATCAAAAAAGCAAATTTGCACATGGTGAAGACATCTAATTGTTCTGGACCATTACGTACTTTTCGCATTTAAAAGTTTAATTTTGGTTTGAAATCTTTATTTTTTAACATAAGAAACCTAACATAGGGCTTATTGAAAATATTTACAATTGGATCTACAGTATCCAAGGTATTTTGAACTTAGTGTAGATTAAAATGTTTAATTTGTTATAAGTGTATCTACCCAACTGGCTAAACTAACAAGGAATTGCTCGAAGTGATCAATAGCCATTAGTAAATTAATAGTGTTTTTTTTTATATATATTCAGGTGCCTAGTTTTATTAATGGAGAGAGAGAGAAACAAAGAAAGAAACAATCAATCAAATCAACTATGCTATAAATGAGTTCATATTTTTACACTTTTTAATTACCTAAAGCCTATCTTATCTTTATGAGGAAATTTGGTTTGAGGTTTTCCTGATTCCGGTAAAAATTTTCAATGAATTATTAATACTGGAATTACCTCATAGTATAAGGGGACATAGCATTTTTATAAACTGGCAGTATTTCGTTCTAATTGCTATCTCGCCTTTGATTAGGCTGCGTTGCATGTTCTCACATGGGCAAGCGTGTTTGAAATTGAAATTATAGTAATTTCAATTTAAACTAAATTGTCAAGTTTTGTTTGCTAAACGGAATAAATACAAGAGCATTTATCATCCTAGTTTCAATTATGATAACTGACTGCAAATCAGTTATTGCATATAGGAATACAAGAAAATGTAATGCAAATATTAATATTACATCAAATTATGGCTTCATTATCGTTAAACAACAAATAAATTACTACCATGAAGAATTTGCTTATCAGCCAATTACTGTAAATATGTGAAAATGAAATAAAACATCATGCAGGTTGACTATAAATTACCACATAATAAATAATAAATTTTCTATATTGTGTACTTATATATTTTTAATTTTGTATCAACGAATATTCAATATGTATCATAAACAATCGCAATTATGGGTAGTTGGTAATAATGGTCTCTCTATTTTCCATCTGAAAAAAAATGTAATTAATTACAAAATTATTTCATAAGTGGATATTAATGGAATAGTAGGCAAAGTTCAGCAATACATTCCCAAAAATTAACAGTAGTATAGTATATATGATCTCAATTGGGACAGCATAAAAACGAAAACTCGGTGTAAAGTCGGCATCTCCTTTATGGGACATAGGCGGCGGCGGTATAAATGTAAAAATGCTTTAAATACGAAATAATTATTTTTTAATTGTTAAAGAAACTGATTTCTATACCTTTATTCAATAGAAGTGGTTAATGAAAAAATATGTTTATCACATCTGATATATTAAATGATATATTAAGGCTACGTCTATTGTCTAGTGACCTAGCTCTCGTTCTGTCTTTTAGTGGCAAAGTTATGTAGGTAATCTTAGGCGGGAGTTGCATAGATGGTATATAATCCTTCTGAAGGGGCGTAAAGCAGCGACTGTCTTGTTTATTAAATATTAGGCCATGATACTATAAACTTTGCAGTATCCTGATGTTAGGCAGGTGGAAAATTTCTACTATTCTATAAAGGAAAGACTCGGCAAAATTTTAAAAGGGAACTCGTTTCCTGGCGTCGGTAATTGGTCTCAGTAGCGGAAATAGGTCGATATTAAATAAACAAATTTCAAAAAAGCTTTGTCTATGAATTTTAAATAAACAATATTTCATTCGTCACTATCCGAGTTTTCAGAACTTGAATCGGTATTTACATTAATAATAATTGGATTAATAGGTGGTAATATAGAATATTCCTTTTTGTTTTTTATCACATGAGATACACACTTCCTCCATATGTCGCATTTGCCTATTTCGTCTATCTCTTCTTTATGTTCTTTAAGACAGACTCACTTAATTGTGGGGATTGATTATATTGACGTAGTCTTGTTTTTACATCAGCTCACACCATTTCAATGAGGTTGAAAACGCAATAATATGGAGGCAGACGTAAAATAGTATGATCGTGTGCTTCAAAAATTATTTCAACGACATATTCCTTTTTAAAATTTTGCTTTCCAATCAGTTCTAATAATGTTTTCTGTTTTTTTCTGGTATTTCCAAGCCTTTGCCTTTCATAAATTCAATGTTATCGCCTTTTCTTGTGTTGTTGTTTAGAATTTTTGTGTGTTGCCTCGAATGGTATGACGCATTGTCCATAACAATTACAGAATTTGGTAGGATATATGGTAAAAGCTGTTCCTTTGCCCACTTCTCAAATAATTCGTCTATGATATCCTCGTGGCAGTCTGCAGAGGATTGCTTGATATTTTTAGCAGACAACAACTCATTTGGAATAAAACCGTTTTTACTACTACTAGCATGTAGAATTATAATTATTTTTCCCCTAGAACATGGAGCACTTAAATTACACTTTTTGATGTTATCTACCCAACCGTATTGAACTACAGATTTCGTCAAGTTAAATTATGTCTATTTGCATCTTGGTATTCTTTTATTTTACACAGATACTCGTGTCTATGATCAACGATGCAGATTTCATAACTACCATTCGTTTGTCCAATTTTTTGTACCTAAAACCGCAATCGAGCAAAACGTTTCGCAAAGTATCTAATGGTTTATAGTTATAATCTGGATAGTCGCGTAACTTATCCCTAATCATTTCTAATGTGGGCGCCTTCTGTTCATTTTAAAAGTCATACACAAGTCGACGAATGACATCTTTGAACGTGTTATCAAGTTTTTTAAGTTTTTGACCAACTCTTTTCCGTTTAATAGAATGATCAACTACATCTCCGGCTCTAATAAGCCTATAAATTGTAGTACAACTAAATTTGGTTAATTCACAAATCCTCTTCACAATTAGATTATATGAAGAATCGATATTTTCGCCTTTTAAACACGAGTAAATATTCAAAATAGCTCTTTGAGAGTTTGAACGTGTAAGTCTTTATTTTCAAATTCCGCTTGTATGGGCTCTGTATCAAAGTCGTCTGTTTCGTTGTCACTACTATCGAAAGGCCTCCAAAATGCCATTTTAAACAATTAATTGCAAAAAATCACTCAAACACAGTAATAAACTAATAATTTTTTCAAATACTCACTAGAATTAAGTAATTTATAACGCTGCCTTGCTGTATTACACTGCCTCGTACAGATCATAGGATACAAATAGTTCATATGTATTTTTTGTTTTATGTTTTATGGCATGCAAAAACTCTGAACAAGGTTGGTGTTGACAAATCAAATTCGCTAAGCATCTAATCCCACCTATATTCTATGTGACAGGTGGATCAAGTCCACGTGGACTGTAGACGAGGAGTGATGAATATAAATCTGTAAAATTCTCTGCTCTCTCATTCAATGTGAAGTGATATATTGACAATACTCCGTAAGATCCTCTAGTTCCATGCTGTTCCAATTGAGTTCGTAAATACTATAGTAAAAATGTAAATATTTCTAATCTAAACTGCTCTTCCGTTTATCCTGTCCTTATCTGCACACTGCATTCAATGAGGGTAAAATAAAACTATACTCATGGATAATATACAAATTAAAAAAAAACTAAAACTTTAAACTAAAGAGCTAGTGGTATTAAAAATGTCAATTTAATTATTATTTTTTTAACAGTACAGTTGCATTCATTTCTTTTTAGGTTTTTGGTACTTTGCATATCGGGTATCCAAGGTTTTGTACATCGGTACAAAATTTTATTTTGTTATAAGTATAAATATTCATTAGATTTATATATGAAAAGATTATGATGTAAGCATACTGAATGAAGTAATCTGCGATTCTCCATGTTCAACCAACTTACCTTTTAACTTGTGTAATATTCTCTCATGCCTGAGTATACCATAAATTAACTTGAGGCGTGAATTTTGAATTTTATGTATTTTATTTTGGTGTAAAGTAGTAAAAATTAGGACCATATAGACAGTCGTCAAAATCTTCAACTTCTACTTCTCTATTTTTTATGTAGGTTATTTGCATGTTTTTCAAATCGGAGATCACTGACAATAATAATACCTAAGTTCTTAGAATAGTCGACTAGCTTCAAGGCTTTCTTGATTTGGAATACTCTGTAGTTGTCAAACAGTTGATGCCCGGCCGACGAAAACGGAACACCCTGTATATTCTACATATTTCCAAGTTATGCAGAATTGAAAACCAAGGCAGTAATCTGCAGGCAAAATTTTTCTACCATTTCAAATACAGCCGTAATCGACCAAATTCAGAGCTCTTGCGCACCCTGTATATACGGGCGCCATCAACGTTGATAGTATTAAATGAATAATAAAATTGAATATTGTCATTGTATAAATGAACTTGGCAATGTTTTAAACATGTAATAAACTGACTGGCATATGAAGTAAAAAGTATAAGTCCCAGGATAGAATTTTGTGTTTAGAATTTCGAAATGGCATTTTCTCAGTATTTAATGGAGGAAAACTTGATGGACAATATTTCTGATTTAAGTACAGATTTGTTGTGTGTAGAACACTTTTAGTGTGGGTTGTACATCCATTTGTTTACACTAAGTATAACTGCCTACCATAAAATTCGTTTATTATAAATGAAATCTAGGCAATTATAAAACAAACATTTTAGTCTGGGTCTATTTTGTGCTTAAGCTTTCTTACCTATCTTTGAAAGTTCAATGGTTTAGTATACAAGGACTATCGGACTATACTGCACATTAAATATAGTAAAATCGTGGGTAAAACCAAGATTGCATTCCTTTGTTTTAAACCTAAGGCATCTAAAATGTCTGACTCATAAAATTGATTTTGAGTGGCTGTTAAAATTTCGTTTTTAGTCGTAGTCCATGATATTTAGCAGATGTTTGACGTGTTAGTAAGTAGTTGTTAATACTAATTTTTGGAGAGTTTATTTTAATCTTGTGGGTATTTATCACCTACTGTGATTTGGACAGGTTTATATTGGTATGCCATTTGTTACACCATTATATGACTGCATCTAGTAATTTTGTAGTTCCTCTATTGATTTACTAAACTTAACATTATGGCTTTCTCATCCGCGTATTCCAGAATGTACAAATTTGGATTGACGTTATTTTCCAATTTTGGAAAATGTAATGGCTGTAGACATTGTACAGCATGGGTGATAGAGAAGATTAGCGTGTGAGGTATAAAGTTCTGGGGGAATTTTTGACTTAGGTACTTTAATTCTTAAGTAGCGTTGGTTTTAGTAATCTGTTACGTCCAAATTTTCAATAGTGAGTTTAAGTTCGAGATAATGTTGCAACTGTTTTTCATTATTTTTTGGGCCTTTGAAAACCGCTCCCCCAAACTTTATAATTTCAAAATTATGTGCAACATTATAAAGAAACACATGTTTCTATCGTCCAGAAATATGTCACTTTCATATGGGTCAAAGCGCACTGTGGTATACAAGGGAATGACAAAGCCGATATACTTGCCAAGGAAACGTCCAATATGGATGTGTTCACAGGATTGGAGAAATTAAAGAAGAGAATGTATGCAACATGGCAAACTCACTTGGCTAAGATTCTTACAATGAAAAAATACAAATATGGTTTGATTTATCCCAATGTTACAAAACAACCCTTGTACAAAACAATTGAGCTATCCAGGGCGGCCTATGTTTCCCTAGTTAGAACAGCTTTTAACCATGGTAATTTTAAACATCTTTACAAAATGCACCTTGCAAATACCCCCCTATGAACATGTGAAAACATCGATATGTGATTTGAATCACATATTCTTTGGGTGTGAAAATCATAAAAATTAATCGGTTTTTTACGAATATTGCAGACTTATCTTTAATGCTCCCAGCATATATATGAAACTTGATAGTTCTAATCAATTACAACCCGTCATTAGGTAAAATTGTACTGGACTTCCTATATTTGATAAAGTCAAGTTTATTCGTGTTTTTGATACAATTAAGATCATTACACAAGTCAAAAGTACAATAATACAGATTAGGAATAGCAGTATGATATATTAATTCTATAAAAACTGTATAATAATTTGGTATAATACATTATAAAATTGATAAAAACATATAAAAACAATAAAACAGAAACAAATTTAGACAAACTTTACATATTATATAAAAATGAAAACTCTTGCATTATTGAAAATGGTTTATTTTTTTACACTGCTTAAAGAAATGTTTCACATTGGAGAAATTCATTAACGTTATAAAAGGCTTTTGCTGTTAGCATATTCTTGATGTTATTTTTATATTTGTTAAATGGTAATGACTTTATACATGGTGGAATTTTGTTAAGAATAAGGGGCAGTAATAATTTGATGACATTCGGGATTTTTCCAATCGAAAGTAATCAACTCTAATATCATTTTTTATTCTTGTACTATAGTCATGGTAATTACTGTTTACTGAATATTTATTTTGATTTTTATACGCATATATCAGATATTCAAAAATATATTTACAGGGTAATGTTAAAATGTTATATTCCATAAAGGTATTTCTTACGTCTTCTCTGTAACCTAAGCCAGCAATTATTCTGACAGTTCTTCTTTGTATAGCAAAGATTCTGTCTGTGTGGCAGGAGTGCACCCATGCCATAATTGCATAACAACAAACTGACTGGAAGAGACTATAATATGCCTGCAAGCAGATATTTTTGGCTACTATTTTACTTAGATTTTTTGAGACATGTATATTTTTTGATAACGTGGTAGCTAAATGGTCAATATGATTTTCAAGTTTCAATTTTGGGTCCAGATATGTGCCCAAAAATTTGAATTCTTCAGGGTTACTTACATTCTCATGATGTCTGAGGCTAAAGGTATATTTACAGTTTTTGCATTATTTAACGATAGTTAATTGCAAACAAACCATTCATTATATTTTATTAGATTTTCTTCAATTCTATTTTCTATGGTTAACGGATTGTAATCTATGTAAGTGTCTGAATAGTTTGTGTCATCCGCATACAATATTGTTTTTATGTCCGAGAGAACAGATCTTATGTCGTTAATGTATATTATAAATAGCAGAGTTAATCTATAGATTGGCGTAGGTTTAGAGTTGTATCCTATTGTTTAACCCTATGTTGTGAACATCTACCAACCGGTGTCTTAAATTTTGTGTGTTTATATAAAGTCGCCTTTAAAGACCCCTATAAGTGTGTTGTTTCTCTTCTTTTTTTTTTCTCTCATTTTCAATTAGGTTAGAATAGACAAAATGACTTTCGCAATACCTACAATTCGTCGTGGCTATACAAGCTACGTTCCCGAAACCATTTTCTTAGGGGAAAAACATTACATGTATATATTTATAGAACAAGATAATAATTAACAAGAATACCTGCGTGCGTGCAAGAACTCATTACAATAACATTCTTCAAAGTGATTTGGCCTCTTTAGTATTACTTTTGGTCTTCTACCATCCCCATGACTGCTATATATGTTGATAGTTCCCTCCATATTTATACTGCACATAAAAAACTCTACCCTGCCGACCGAGCTAACACAAGGGGAGATGCTTTAGGAGCATTCTTTATTTTTCCACAATATATTGAATAATTAATATAATGTGTTACTTAATAGATAAAACATAATTACTCTTGTGTAAAATATGTTAAGATAAGAAACAAACGGAAACACTCCTCGTTTGATTAAGATTTCTAACTCTTATGATATGGTTACATGAATCACCCCTAACCGTAGTCTGTTTTTAAACCAGGAGGAGCGTTTTAAATTTAACGTGCTAAATCATACATCTGTGATTGTACAGGCTCTCGCCAGTTTTACACAAGGCAATAGTCGTAAATTTTGACATTATAAAAACTTTAATTTTATGTCATAAATTATTTGGTTATAATTTTTATTTTATCGTTTACACATATATCAGTTTTTAATCCCCAATGGCCAATTACTTGGCGCCTTTATTTGCGTAAATAAAATATCTAGAGGTCAAATAGAGGTTGATGCATTATATAATGTAATAAGATACACACAAAAACACTAGTCGTGTATTGTTGGTTGCCTAAAACACCAAAAATGTTTTAGTGTATTTTCTAGTTACTTTTATGGCGTGAATGGAACTTTCATATTTACTCCTCCTGGTTTAAAAACAGACTAGAATGCCATAACCAGGGAACAGATAAACAGAGCCATACTTTGAATTTATCTGTCAGTGTCATGAAGGATGGACAATACATTCACCAATGCATAAGATATTCCTATCTTGTCGCAAAGTAAGATTTTTTAATGTACCAGAAACATCATTAAATTTCTACCGAAAACATGATTTTTAAATCTAGTATTATTTTGTTCATTCTCATTTGCAAGAATTTGAAGTACGGTTAGCAGGTAATAGCGCCGACTTTGATATTTTGATGGCTCTTTTTTCCTTTTTTATGAAATGAAGACAACTATACTTCATAATAGTCATAATCTATCGTGTTTCAATTACTTCAAAAAGTAAATAAGTTAGTTTTAAACACTAAACATTAATATCTATTTTTAGAGTTTAATTTATTCAAGCAGTTAAAATATCAATTTGTAACTTTTACAAACACACTAATATTACTAGTTCCAAGAAATTAACAAAATTTAACTGAAACAACTTAATTATAAATATATAGATTAATTATCTGAAAAATGACTAATATTTTTCCTTTTTATGTACACTAAGGTGGATGGGAAGACAATAAAAGCACAAATATGGGACACAGCTGGTCAGGAGAGATACCGTGCCATCACAGCAGCCTATTACCGAGGCGCCGTAGGAGCCTTACTGGTATACGACATTGCCAAGCACCTGACGTACGAAAACGTAGAGCGTTGGTTACGTGAGCTTCGGGATCACGCGGATCAGAACATTGTCATTATGCTGGTAGGCAACAAGTCGGACCTGAGGCACTTGAGGGCTGTGCTGACGGAAGAGGCGAAGGCATTCGCCGAGAGAAACGGCCTGTCATTTATTGAAACCTCAGCTCTAGATTCCACCAACGTTGATATGGCTTTCCAGAATATACTCACAGGTAAACATCACATCATTCATAAATCAGTCTTTGTTTATTTAGGAATCGGGCCATTGACAGAATGTTTATTTAAAATACATTCAGAATTGTGTTTATCCATCAAACTGTTAGATGCGATTTTGGTACTTCGTGTGCAGTTAATGAGGTCAATGAGGCAAATTGCACTGCATTATAATATTAACAAAAATTCTGTGTTTAACATTTTAAAAAAGTGGAGAATAAACGGTACGATTAGTAGAAATCCTGGATCAGGGCTACGAAGGATATCAACTCAACAGCAAGATTTGCAATTGGTAAATAAATGAGTAGAAAATTGGATCGAGTAGTTCTGGTCGCTGGCGAATAAGAGAATCGGAGCTACACTGTCATCCATCATCACAGAAATACCTACTTAAAGCTGAACATAAAAAAGCTCAACTGGGATTTGCGCTTGAATTTTTGGAACAATGTAATCTTTACAGATGAAAAAACTTTCCAGTCTACACACAGCGGTCGTATTCAAGTTTACCGACCTCCGAATACTCGATTTGATGAGAAGTATATATCTAACAATGACCAAAGTAGTAGATTTTCTGTTAACATGTGGGCTTATTGGCATATTGTGGAACGATTTAATAATGAAACATATATTAGGATTTTAGACAATACTATGCTCCCTTCTGTGTTACAATTATTTCCTAATAATGAATTCATATTTCAACAAGATAATTATTTAGTTCATACTGTTCATACCGTGACTAACTGGTTTCAAGATAACAGCATTAATGTTTTTAACTGGCCCAATTATAGACCAGATCTTAACCCTGTGGAAGACGTATGGAGACTACTCTTAAGAAGAGTCCGGAAACGAAATGTGAGACCACGTCATGCCCAAGAATTACTGGAAGTAATAAATAATGCATGGGAAAATATGATTATTGTATAAGTTTATTTAATTCTATGCCAAACAGACTTATGGAAGTTATAAATAGAAATGGTGCAATAACAAAATATTAATAGTTAGTTTCTTATTAAGTTGGATATCCTTTGTTGCCCTGATCCAGGATTTCTACTTATCGTACCATTTATTCTCCACTTTTTTTAAATGTTAAACACAGAATTTTTGTTAATGTTATAACAATCCATCTTCTGCTTTAGCAATAACTACAGCATTGCAATAAAAAATATAATAAAACTGCTACCTGTTTTATTTCGGCCACTCATTACATATTCAAATAGAGACAGATGTACATTAGAAAAAATAGTCGTCCTATGTTTTTTTGCTCACGAAAGTATACAGTAGACGCAAAAGTTCTTCGATCATAGGATCTACCAGGCGAATTTACAACTTCCAAGGAATGGTATATTATAAATGCATACGCATGCGTAACTAGTAATCGACTCGCCGCAATCTCACATCACATCAAACTCGTACTCAAGCTAGTACTATTTGGGAACTGAAAGAGTGACCTTGTCATTAAATTAATTCTTAAAAATATTTGAAAAGGCCGAAAAAGTTCAGATAGTTAAGTGGTACAAACAAGGAAAGTCAAGGCGTCAAATTAAAAACGCATTTAATGGTGCATATCCGGGCCGACCTTCACCTGCATTATCAACAATTCATAATATTATTCACAATTTTGAAACACATGGTTGTGTTGATTATAAACAACATAAAAAATCGATTCCTCCCAATGAAGCCAGAGATGAAAGAGATATTATGATTTATGCACTGGCAACCAACAATCCGGTACTTATTACTTCCCAAATTGCTGCTGAAGTAGGTTCTACACCATCAACAGTTAGGTCGGTTTTAAAAAAAAATGGATACAAATCATACAAGGTTCGGAAAACTCATGAAATTTTTGCGACGGACAATATCAGAAGAATGGAATTTTGTGAGCAATTAATGGAAAAGACGAATGCGGATGAACATTTTCTTAAAAACATTGTTTTTACCGATGAATCAACTTTTCCATTGGTAAACATAATTCTACTCGCACGCGATATTGGTCGCGAGAAATTTTACATAAGTTTTACGAACTTCGCACTCGGTGTCCTCAAGAACTAACTGTTTGGGTCGGTATACTGGGTGAACATATTATTGGACCATTTTATATCGATGGCATCTTAAATGGCCAAAAATATTTGGATTTGCTTCAACAGCAAATTGTCCCTAGGATTCAGGAACTAGTAGGTGCTAGGTTTAATGAAATTTGGTTCCAACAAGATGGTTGCCCTCCCCATAATAGTTATCGTTCGGAAGTATTTGGAGGAAACATTTCCGAATAGACTTATTTCTGGGCATGGTAATATCTTATGGCCAGCTAGGTCACCAGATCTTGCGTCTTGTGACTTTTTCTTGTGGGGCTACTTAAAATCAAAAATTTATGGTTTTCAGATAGGCCCAACAATTTGCAGGAACTTCAATTAAATATTGAAAATGTCTACTTAACTGTTACCCCTGTTATGTTGGGTAATGTTCGCCAAGGATTTTATAATCGTTTGGGATATTGCTCAGCTCAGCAGGGAAGTCTATTTGAGCATTTATTACATTAAACTTGTTAGGTGTAAGTAATAAATGTTTTCCTTAACTCCATACATTTTTAAAAACTTTTAAAATGTTGTTATTTTTAAGAATAATTTTTGTGTTGAGAATTACTTTTTTAGTTTCCAAATTACAAAATTTTTCCTTAATAGTACCAACGTTTATAATGTTTTTAAAACCAATTTATTAGATTTCGCGAAGGGATGTGCATCCCACTTTACCTTTCCTGCATTACTCAACTCCTATGCCGCCTGTCTCCTAGATGGGCAGCGGCAGTGACAACCCTCTCGGTCGAAGTTTCGATGTCCTTTTCGTGCTCAATAGAGAACAAGTCTTCAAGGTATTACTGCATCAGTGTTACCAGATTATTTCATTTATCATGCAAACAGTTTGTATTTTTTAAAACCCAACTCTTAGTTACGTTTTGGTGACATAAAAAAGCAAATGAGCTAAACATAGTGATTTCATTGTTTAATATAAATGATAAAAATATGAATTTTATTTTATTTTAATCAATTAGATTCTATCATTCTACAAAACTTGGCGTCATTATGTATGAATAAAGTAGATCTGCCAACACTGGATACCTCATTGAATATTTACGATAGTGAGATTAGGTAAGTGTAAATTGCAGTCAACTTTCCTATGATCGAAGAACTTCTGCGTCTACTGTATAGCTGTACAGTACAGTTTCACTTCTAAAAAAATTCTGGATCGTTTCTAAACAAACTAAGGAACTGAAATTTGGCATACTAAAAAGCCACGCGCATTAACTCCTGGTGAAATTCGGAAAAGTTAACATTTCAAAAATGTGGCTCCAAAATGGCTGTTAAAAATTTTAACTGACTCCCCGAATTCAGACAAATTTGAAATTCGACCATTTTTGCCAGACACTGCAACTGTTGCTAAACAAAATTCCAGTTTTAAAAAATCAAAATTCAAAATCCCACTAAAATTCTACATGCTTTGAATATGATATTTCGTAAATGAAAGTCTTCGAGGTTGTTAAATATTAATGCAGTCAGTTTCTAACATTTTTTATTTTTATATTCTAACATTTATTTCTTCTTTCAGAGATCTATAGAATTGTTTCACAAAAACAGATAAGAGACCCGCCAGAAGGAGATACCATCCGACCACAAAACGTAGAACCAATAGATGTAAAGCCAACAATGAATTCAGATGGTGTGCGCAAACAGTGTTGTCAGTAATGTTTGTTTGTTAGCAATATTGCATGTTACACTAAACACTGGTGAGTATTCTGATTTTCTTTTCTCAGCTGCATTTGCTTGTAGTTCAGTTACCTTGGAAAAAACAAATGGCCATAATTCAGCACGGTTATTTTCAAAGCATATTACTTAAAACCACAAACGTTTACACTTCTGTAGGGTACGAAGTTAAATTTTGAATATTCTGTTTTTCTTAAATATCTTCAGAATTATTGATCATGCCAAGAGTTAATGATCTGTTTTAAGAAGAAATTTGAAAGAAAAAGGTCTCATGATATTTTTTGTAGGACGAATAGTTTTTGGATAAAATGGAATTTAAAAAGGTACAAAATTTGTATATGATTATTTATTTTTATATTTTCCTGTTTAAATTCGATTAATATATGTAGGCTTACTACAACTTTAATATGAAACTTCAAACAAAAATTGTCACTTCTAAAATATTCAAGCATAGCAGATAGTGTAGGCAAGCTAGGTTTTTTACCCTCAGACTAATTGCAACCTCAGCAAAAAGAAAATACTCGCATGTAGTTTGCGATGTCTGGAAGATGATATTAAATAGGAAAAAGAAGAATCTTGAGTGGAATTCGCAAAAAAATTGCGAAAGGTCGCGAAAAACGGTTTTTCGCATTTTAAAGGAAAAATTGAACTTACGTGGAAAAAGTTCAGGTAAACAAGATGCGCATAGTCCTTAACCTATCCTCAAAATTTTAACCGATACGACCGTGTAGTTTTTCCAAACTGTTGCTTTTTGCAAAAAGAAGGCACTTTTTTGCATAGTGCCGAGAAAGCCTTGTGGCCGTTGGACTGATATTTAACCAACGCGATTGTATTCTTCGAGGTTTACTCTTCACCGTGTTTTTTCTTTTTTTTTTGTTTTGCCAAAAGTCGATTATAAGCATGTGAAAAACACAATTGCAAGCCGTTAATTTCAACGGCTGCGAATTCAAGCAGCAGAGTGTGGGGGTAACCGAGTTCCTCTACGCTCTCGCTTGCCTGCTGAGGCACAATTTCGATATACGACTTACTGTTTATGAGAAATTTTTACCCGCGGCCCGAATTTGAAGCATAACCGTCAGAAATTATGCCTCCGCAAGCAAGCGAAACGGACCTCGGCTACCCTCACTCGACTTTTGGCAAAACAAAGAAAAACACCCTGTAGAGTAAATCTCGAAGAATACAATTGCGTTAGTTAAATATCAGTCCGACCAGCACAGGACTTTTGCAGTGCTGTGCAAAATAGTGCCTTTTTTGCAGAAAGCTACGGTTTGCAAAAACTACACAGTATGTGTTCGGTTGAAATGTTGAGATATTAAAAAAAACGAAATGTACAAAATTCCAATTCAATTGTTTCAATGAAGCGTCTATACAAGTCCAAACATTTTTAGTTTTCAAAGAGGAATACATTCAAAGTATGGACCAAATTTCAGCATATCTTGTTTTTCCAAGGTTAAAAAAAGCCTTCGATAATTGACTATTCCGACTATCCACAAATTAATCCAGGAATTGTATTCTTAACTTTTACAATGTATTGTTGTGAACAATAAATAATGGGACAACTTTTTTTCCAATGTAAATCTATCTTTATTTGATATTGATATGTAATGTAATAAATAAGGCAGATATTACCACTATTTTATTTTAAAGTAGATTGATAAGGCTGGAGCCATTATTATAGCAGAAGATGGATGGTTAATGGGACAAATTGCAGTGCATTATAACATTAACAAAAATTCGGTATTTAACATTTTAAAAAGGTGTAGAATAAACAGTTCGATTAATTCATATTGAAAATTATTTTAAAAAATTTAAAAACTAACTATTAATATTGTCACGTATTTTCACCCCTGAACGACCCTTCAGGGTTCCAACAATTATAACCCTTCTTCTGCCGTGAATCGTGCCTTATATATTCAACAGAAAAATCTAGCATAGACTAACCTTTTCGAGAATATACATCTATAGTACGTTTTTTAACCAGGAGGAGTGTTTTAAATTTAACGCGCATTATCCAATCACAAAGGAATGCAAATGTAAACAATTAGAGATGCGAGTTGCTAGCAGAAGCATTTTAAGCGTGTTATTAAAAAATAACAACTTTTACCCATCTCAAAATACTAAACAATGAATTGTGTGCCCATCCACGCCGACATCGTGATGTCAACCGGAAATGATCAATAGTTGTAAATTTTGACGCATTGTAAAAATTTTAATATGTCATAAATTATTTGGTTATAATTTCTGTTTTATTGTTTGCACATTATATGTCAATTTTTTTAATCTTTTTGTATAAATCTGAAGGTAAAATTGGCTAATTACTTGGTGGCTTTATATTGTGTAAATGGTATGGATGCTGTATAAAATACCTAGAGATCAAATAGAGGTCGATGCATTATATAATGTAATAAAATACACACAAAAACACTGTAGTTGTGTATTGTTGGCAATGATGCAAAATTTCAAATTTCATTTTGAAAGTTTCAATTTGAAACTTCTGAAAGTTTCAACGTACCCTCATAAATTTCTGAAATATCTGAATTTTATGAAAATTTCAGATTAATCTAAAAATTACCACATTTTTTAAACTTTCGTGAAAGTTTCAGCTGCAAAATCTGTATTTACACTACATCAAATGGTATTTCGCACGTTTTGTTTAACTTGTTTTCAACCAATGATGATTAAAGTCTGATTTTGACATTTAGTTTAAAGGTTAGGTTAGCTTTTCATTTCTTTCGTTCTAGGTTCCCAGGTTCTATTATTTTTGCATTAATAAGAAAAACTTATTTTGAATGAAAAAATATATCAATAATATAATTTCACTGAGGTCATTGATTAATAATAATAACACTTTATTTCCTTTAGACCTGCTGAAATACAAGTATAGGACACGTCAGAAATGAATATAACAAGTAAAAAATGTGTATACTATAATGACGTAATGGTAATGTATTATGTTAGAGTTTGGATTTTAATCTGAATCTACCGGGGACCATATTCTTGAATCAGGGAGTGGAAGATGTGAATGCTTTATCTCTTTTCACCTCGCTATGTTTCCTTCTTCTCAATTCTCCCGAAATGAACATTCTCTCCAATGGAGAATAGGGGTCCAGGAGATTTTGAAAATATATTGACAAATTATCTACTCGTGTATTTTAAAATAGTATATTATTCAACGAGCATATAATGATGGCTATTATTCACGATGGTGAAGTTTAAGACACGAGCCGCAGGCGAGTGTCCTAAATCACCAGAGTGAATAATAGCCATTATATGCGAGTAGAATACTATACTTTGTCCACGACTAATAAATAAGTATTTAATATTTATTTAATTCATCTTCATTTAATTTCTCCTATTTAAGAAAGATTCATAAGTCACCATATATAGTTTTTCGATTTTTCGGGTAACAAGTTTAATGAGGCGATTTTTGCAGCTTCCGTTATCTCTGATGGTGTCAAAGAAATCTCGTCTTCGCTGTCAGTATCAATTTATTTAATCATATTACTCTTCTTGAGTCCCTAATATGTAAAATTATTGTAAATAACGTTGGCGTTGAAATCGCACAAATTTTGACGTTTCAAATTAATTACAGAATACGCTTTGACACATTGGCATGGCTTACTAATAAAATAATACAGTTTGTAGACACGTAGCTAAATGGTTTCAAAAATGGGGATTGCCGCGTGTTGCTAATAGATGATGCTTTGAAAAAAAACGTACTAATGTAGCTTTTGACTGTTCATTAAAGTACCTCTTCTGCATGTACCATTTGAGTGCTTCCTAGAAAACTTAGAAAGACAACACTTGTTTTTTGGTTGCTGCAATTTAGACATTTTAAATTTTTAGTAAAAAGTCACTAATGTCATTTCTTATAAACAACTGACTGTCCTCATTATTCATTGCAATCAGTGAATAATGAAATCATTATTCACTGCAGGGAATAATGGATAGCATTATCCTTGAGAAAACACGTACATAATGAGTACATTATTTAATAGTCGTGGACAAAATGTATTATTTTTACTTTTCACAAATATAATTGTAAGTTCTAATCTTATCAAGGTGAAAGCAAAATATGTTTTTTATATTAAAAAGAAACATTGAAAAGTAAAAATTTGAGACTAGTTCCAAAGTGGGATTTATTTGTTATTAACCTTCGGAAATTAAAATAATTGCTAATGTTATACAGGACTTAAGTTTCATATTCATTTCATGAAATATTTTAATAAAATTTCACTTAACATTCATAATATTAGGGGAATATTCAATTAAGTTTCATAAAATGAAAGTTTCATGATACTTAAATATTTAATTTTATATCTTAAAAATTTTATAAATTTCAGATGAATTTCGAAACTTTCACAAAAATGTCATTGAAATTTCACAAATTTTAAGTTTAATGAAATTTTGCATCTCTTAACATTATACAGAACTTGGGTTTCATCATTTCGTGAAATATTTCAATGAAATTTCACTTAACTTTCACAATATTAGGGAACTATTTAATTAAATTTCATAAAATGAAAGTTTCATTGAAATTTCATAAATTTCAGATGAATTTCGAAACTTTCTCAAAAATGTCATTGAAAATTTCGCAAATTTTAAGTTTCTTCAGTTTTTTAATTTTGCATCACTGATTGTTAGTTGCCCAAAACGCCAGGAAGGTTATGGTGTATTTTGTGGTTACTTTTATGGTGTGAATGGAACTTCCATGTTTACTCCTCCTGGTTTAGAAACAGACTATAGAACAATGTATAACTCTAAACCCATCTACAGGCATCCAGAAGAGATGACGCGTATTACATTTCTACTTAATTTTCAGCTTGTATTCATCACGAGCTACCAGCTCCAGTCCCTAGGGGGCGCCATCGCATAACAATATTTTAGCGGAGTCAGTGAGTCGGAATTTTAGCCCGATTTTGTTACAAACGAGGAACGCAACCTGACCACCTCCACTCTCCGTTTTCGATTATGCTGAACATGAATATGAGTGTAAAAAAAGGTTGTGGTCAGGGCAACCCTGTCAAACGGCCAGAAACCACCCCTTTTATCGGTTTTTGTGCACGGACGTGCAACAGCAATGATTTTAATGCAAATTGCAAATTTGACCGGGATATGATGGCGAAGATTAAGTCTACCCTTCCAGGGGGTGGGAAAATGATAAAATAGCTCTTCTCTTGAAACTTTTACCAACCAAATAAAATACCTTTAGGCGACTTCGGCACTTTCTACCCCTCAAATGACCATTACCCACCCCGTTCACGTGTATACTTTCTAGTGCTCGGCAATACTTAGAAGAGAATGTGGTCCCTTTGGATGCTGCTCATGAGGCACATTTTGTCTACCTGCGTCTTAGAGAAATAAACACTGTATGCGAGCCCTTTGTTACATTTTCCTCCATGATGTCGAATTCCTTATTTCTGTTCCCATGGTTCCAATAACTCGAGGGCTTTTTAAATTGCATTTGCTCACAACCAGATAAATCTTCATTGAGAAAATAAAATTCTCACCCCTTAGAGTGCTGGGATTGACATTTCTCTATGAAAGTATTTTTTCGTCATCAGCAACGTGGAAACTGAAAAGAAGAGTGAAATCACTTTCCCACCCCCTGGGAAGTAGAATCCACCCTTAAGAGTTACCTTAAATTTCTCTGGCCGTTACCCTTCCTATATAGTCCGACTGATATTAAATTTTCATCCAAAGGGGTGGTTCTTGGCCGTTTGAAGGGAGTTACCCACATACTCTTGTTCAGCACCCTCGAAAACGGGAGGGAGGTGGTCTGGTTGCGTTCCTTGTTTGTAATATATTCGTCCAACTCCTTGACTTCACTATTTGGTTATTGCACCATTTCTATTTATAATTTCTGTTAGTCTGTTTGGCATAGAATTCAATAAACTCGTGCAATAATCATCGGTAATATTTTCCCATGCATTATTTATTAATTCTAGTAATTCTTGGGCATCCGGTGGTCTCACATTTCAGTTTTGGATATTTCTTACGAGTAGTCCTCATGCTTCTTTCACGGGGATAAGGTCTGGACTGTGACTGAGCCAGTCAAAAACATTAATGTTGTCTCAAAACCAATTACTTATGAGCAGTATGAACGGAACAATTGTCCTGATGGAATATGAACTCATTATTCGGAAACAAGGGAGTATAATATTACATACAATCGTAATATTTGTTTCATTATTAAATCGTTCCTCACTATGCAACACCAGGACTATGTGCCGATATCCATGCCCATGTATTAACGGAAAATCTGCCACTTTTGCCATTGTTGGATATAAATTTCTCATTGAATTGAATGTTGGCGGGTCGGTAAACACGAATGAGACTGCTAAGTATTGACGGAAACATTTTTCATCTGTAAAAACTTCATTATTCCAATAATCTACATCAAGTAGTATATATTCTAGAGCAAATTCTACTCGACCTTCTTCATGCTCTGCTGTAAATAAGTATTTCTCTGCTTCTGGATGATGCCGCACAACTCCGATTCTCTTACTCGCCGGCGACCAGTACAACTCAATCCAGGAAACTTTATTTCTTTGCCAACTTGAATAACTCTGTAGAATTAATAGAATTGCAAATATTGTTGTTCAGTTGATATCCTTCGTCGGCCTGATCCAAGATTTCTACTAATCGTGCTGTTTATTCTCCACTTTTTTGAAATATTAAGTACTGAATTTATGTTAATATTATAACGTTGTGCAATTTGTCTCATTGACCAACCATCTTCTGCCAGCTTTAACTAAATCACTTACATGGGGCATATATAATGGGTTTTACACACTTGCAATGTATTTTGACTAATAAATGACAATGTCACAGATAAACTTTGATGTACACAACCAAATATTAGCAAGAGGACTATAAAACTTGTCCTATTATTATTTGTTGTCCATTACAGTATTTACAGGATTCGCTTACATTTGCTTGATTGACAGAACAAGATAAACTAGTGCATGTCGGTCAAAATGCCTTGTTTGTCTGTCAGTGATTTATTTCTGCAACTACTGTAGCTAGAAATATGTAATTTCCTAAGGACGTATCTCAGGTTGCAATTTTAGACTTAATATTTGACATTTCTTGTCAAAAATATAAGAATACTCTGAAAATGATCTTTCAACATCAGTAAATGTAGTAGAGGCATATTTAAAGTACATATGATGTTTTAAAGATGGCACTTGCATGTTGGGTAATGAAAAATATAGTTATTTTTCTATAAAAAGATCCACAATACGAGGATAAGGGTTTGTTACATTCGGCCGCGCTCGAATGTAAGCCTGCCATTTTTGATTCTGTAAAGATATTGAATAGAAAATAAGACTTCTACAAAGAGCAGAAGTCCTATTTTAAAACCGATTGAAATACTTTAACTAAATCCGTCGCTAGCTCTTAGTCTAACACACAATAATCGTCTGTGTTCTGAAAGTGACAGTGGTAGGATAAGCGACCTTGACTTGCAACGAACTACGTTTCTAGAATTATATGCTGAGGTCTGATAATTACCGACAAAGAATAGTGATTCCCTTAACTAATGATAACTTTTTTATTTCAGATTTCAGCAGGTAGCGCTGCCTTGTCCCACTCACTGTGGCTACTTGTTTTTTATGTTAATTTATATATAATATATAAATCTGAATGTCCTATGCTAAACCGTACTGTGACATGGCGGGATGACCACTCTGTTTGCTGCGCACTTAGTATGCTGTCATTTACGTTGTGTAACTTTTTATTTTCCCCCTTGGAAACTTTTCTATATATATATAATAGGTATTATATAAGTAATGAAATGTTTATTTATCATTATAAAGGTTATGTGCTTGATAAAACGGCATGTGAATCTATCTATATATATATTAGTACACGATTGTTTTAAAATTCAGGTGCATACTTGTCATACATTATATTTCTGTTCTGTACCTCTGTGTATTTATAAAAGTAATGAAAATAACGATGAGAGTTTTGGTTTCCTTTGTATTCTAATTAAAATTACTAAAAGGATGTATATGTGCTACAGTTAATAATAAAATTTGCAGGCCGGTCTGATGGGGGTCCTGATTTTGGTGGTTCTGTATATATTGAAAAGTTGCGTGTTCAGGCGGAAAAATCATTTGTAATAACAGTAGAATTTAGGGTTGTTCGTCTCTTGCCATTTGGCGAGAAATCAGAAATTGCAAAAGTGTTTCCATTCTGGAAGATATGAAACTTTGCTCATCGTTTGTATTTTCTTTGGGAATTTGCGACTGGTGAGCAACACCACGTTTTAAACTCTTGTTTGAAATGGTATTCCCCCCCGAATCCGCGACCTTTCAATCTCCGCAAAATCACCTGAATTCCAGCCAAAAAGAAAGTCGTATGTGACTGGCCTAGTAACAGTAACTTAAATATAAATCATTATCTTGACTGTTAGTAAAGTTGAAATTTATCGATGCAAAAGTCGTGGCACACCAATAACTTCTAAACACCAAACTTTACTTCTCTCCTGTGGTCGATTTGGTGTGAGATGATTTTTTGTATTTGTGATTTTGTAGGTAAGTTATTTTAAAATTGTAGTCAGATTTATTAAACATGTAGATAAATATTTCTGTTATAATCTGTAGTATATTATTATGCTAGACATAACGGTTATCTTATTCGGTCGCCTTGAACGAATGACATAATCGTTGTAAAATGTAATATAAGCTTCATTATCAAAATTTATTATAAATTTAATTTTTAAATAAAATTTATGTAACTCATTTTCGTCATTTTATTTGGTGAGTTGATTGATTGATTTGCAGGCGTAAGGTGGGCACTGCTGCCGATTTTGGACATCCAATCTGGAGGTTTGTTCCAACACGTAGAATGACCAAATGCAGTCGCTCAGTCGTCTATTATTACATCCTTCACTCGCTGTGACATATTCATGCCATGACTGGGTGGCTTGGATATTTTTATATACCTCTGAACCGGCTGCATATGCTGGATTGGATATGGGACATACTTGTTCCCAGCAGCGAGAGCCACATGACATGCTAGGAATATAAGATGGTGTAATAACTGGGGTTTTATTCCCCTAATTACATAATTTAATCAGACATTACCATTGGCAGAGTACGGAGTGTCCCAATCACTTTGCAAACTCCGTCGATATCATAGTATATCCATCGAAAACAAAACTGTGCTTACCCTTTGCTTTCTAGGTGATTTTATCCTTTTTGGTGTCCATCAACCAGGTTACTTCACCAACAAACTTTACTGAATGTAAAATGAACTTAATTTCATGACAAGCAAATAAAACACGTGATTTCTCAAAACACTTAAACCACTATATTTACATAAGAAAATGAAAGCAAATGAAATTGACAATCACAAACACTTAAACCCGATTAAATAAATTAACAAACGATAATTACTCTATATCAAGAAACAAAATGGTCCGCGGCAATTTCAAATCTTTATCTAAACCTTAGTTCGATTACAACACATTAATTTTCTACTTATTAAAACCGCAAAATACTAAACAAATGTACTTAAACTTTACAATTGAAAAAGGTTCGCAAAATGAGAATTTACTATACTACTAATAGGTACCCTGTAGGTAGATGGTGACCGAACCGAAGTTAAACCAAGAGTGAAGATAATCTCTAAATCGAAATAATACGTTTCCAAAGTGGGCAGTAAACTTTAAACCCTCGCATTTGAAATTACCTACCGGACCATGGTATTTATCATATGGTCTATCTTTAACATTTTAATACCAGTCCAGCAGATGGAAAAAAACCCCTTTTGTTCCTTGCTTTGCCTTTGTATAGGGGAAAAAATCTGCCTTCTTTGGTCTATCTATCTTAGTCTATTACATATGTTCCTGGAATCATATTTCAACTGCCTTAGTCTAGAAAATTTAACTATACCCCCCGTGGATATTTCAACAAGTGCCTTTAACTTCAAGCGGGAAAAGCAAATTGGACATAAAATAATTTGGATGCTTATTTATTGTTTACAAGTGGCTAACGTCTACTATCTAATAAAGAGTAAAGTTACACAAAGCACGTTTCCTGGACTCTAAAATAACATAAAACAGATGTATCTATGACCGGTATTTTACGATAGTTTACTAAAGTCTCGACCCATTAAAATGTTACCAAGATCAGAATACGGTTATTCTGTTGCACAGGGCCGGACTTGGCTCCCTTAATTTGACTTTTGTTACAATGGGAAGTGTAGGTGTTTATGAGATGCTTCTTTTAGTTTCTATCTGTTGTCATCGGATGGGAAGTGTAGGCTTTGCGAGATGCTTCTTTTTAGCAGGGTTGCGGCGATTTAAATCAACTGATTTTTTAAATTTAAATCATGATTTAAATTGAGTTGTGTAAAGCCAATATCTAAGTAAATCAAAGTTCAGAAAATTCAAATAAAAAGAAGAAAAAAACCAGAAACATAAAGTAAACAAACTAAACAGAACCAACTCTAAAAGAAAATAAACCATGATTTACTCCAAAACAAAAATTTTAAATTAGGTTAATTATTGTAAAGTTTGTACCAAGAAACTAATTTTGCTGCTTTTTCGGTCTCTAAACAATTGCGAATCTTAGAATTGCTCAACTGAGGCTGAACTAGCTGCAGCAGAAAATAATTGCTTGATAATCAGGAATAATTTGTCAATAATATAAATATTTGGGATTTCCACCAGTCCAAGGGTTTTGTGTTTTTAAGAATTTCTTCGTGAAACATAATATCGGCAAAAGGCTCAGATTTTGCCAGAAATTTAATAATCAGTGGTAGTAAACCACTTTCAGGATATAATCCATTAGCGACTTCTAAAGCAGAATTCTTTTCGCTTTCTGTTAATTTATGCTTTGTTTTCGTAGGGTCTAGAATGAAGGCTAGCAATGGGCTTGTTCCATGATATTCTTTTTATATGGTTTTTATACTTTTTCATATAGTACTCGATATTCTCATTATACACTTAAAATTTCGTATTATTATCTTTTTCCGTTCTCGAGATATAAGGAGTTGAATTTAGTAATAGTTGCAAAAACCGAGCGCTCATTTGTGACGTCACTATACGCAAGTGACGTAAGAAAAATGGCTTTCTGGGACCTATCAAATTTAACCTGAAAAGTCGAAAAACATGGAATTTTTAAACGCTGGTAACTAAATAAATACGTCGAGTGGAAGTTCGTTCTATGTGTCTACGGAAAGGAGAAGGTCAGCGATGAATTTTAATCGTAATTTGCAGGGTCGAAATCGAAAATTCGTTCTGGCAGGAGCGCGAGAAAATTGTAATTTTTTGACATTTCACCAAATTGTACTCCCCTACTGTCAAGTAGTAAGCAAAACAAACAATACTTCGAAAACACTTATAATTATAACCAATAAGGAGCATCAAGTCTATTGAGATCGCCGAGTCTATGCGTATAGTGACATAGCGCCTGGCCACGCCCCATTTTCGAGAGATGGAAATTTGTAATAGTTTTTAAGATACTAAACGTGCGAATAAGATTCTGATATTTTGCAGATCCACTTTCGATTTGTGAAATAAAAAAAAATGCTGAACAAGCCCATTGGTATGAGATGATACACTGGTCGTATCGGTATCTAAATATTTGCATTTACATTAAGGTAATTTCAGTTTCGTCAAAATGCAACTCAATTATTTTAAATTGTTCTACGTCTGATAAAATTGCATTGTTTCTTTGAAGCCTATCAAGTGCAACAGATACAGGATTTAGTAGTAATAGGTAATCTTCAGAAGTTCTTTTTAAATAGATATTTGAAATTATCTGTCTTACTATGGCAGAGGCAAAATGATTGTTTCGGAAGTATTTCACAATGAACGTAATGCGTTCCTTAATTTCACTAATTTCCAAATCCTTACATAACAAGTTTAAAATGTGTGGGGCACAACTGTAAGTAATAACATTTAGTTCTGTTGACTCTTTAATTTGGGTTCTCAAAGCATTCATATTGGCAGCATTATCCATCACAAAACTGCTTAATGTACAGGTATAGTCAATCTTTAGTTTTAATTAAGTTTGTTGCAAGTTCTGTTAAATATACAGATGTATGTGGATTTCCACGTCTCTGTTGTGTCTACTAAAAAGGACGACCCATTTTCCATAGTTACAGTTGCACACATTATTGGTTCATTGTGTATGTTGGACCATCCATCCAATGACAGACAAACTGAACTTCCTGATAAATCTTTACTTTTTTTCCTCTTTGTACACTTCATCAAGCAGTCTGTTGGACCCACCACGTCGAGATGGTGGTACATATCCGGGTTGTAAATCGTTATTGCCTTTTTTACTTGAGGTTGTTCAATACACATGAAACTGCTGTTTGTCTCATAAAGAGCTCTAGCAACTTGTTTACCTATTTCTTCTTTATTATACTTGGTCGTATGTACAACAAAAGATGATGAAGATCCAAAACTGGAGTTAGGCACTACTTTTCTTTTTTTACTTAATGGCGTAGAAAATGAGAGCGGCTGTGGGGCACTATCTTCCTCTGCATTTTGTTGTAACATGTTCAATTGTACCTATAATAAAAAATAAGATTGTTATGTTGTTCATTTTTAAATCCAACTACACACAGACTATGCCTGTCTACTATAATACTATACTTTATTCTTAAAACTAGGAGTGAATGGAAAAGTTACTAGAAATCTAGAAAATGCACTAGATAATTTTAAAAATTTGAATCTAGCTCCTGGCATAATTGGCCTTAGTCGCAGAAATAGACCTACGTTAAATATGTAAATTAAAAAAAAAGAAGGTTCTCTTAATATTTTGTCTTACTAAGAAGTTATAAATATAAATAAAATAACACTATACTTACATTGGACACTGTTCCTGAAATAGAGGGACCTTCATTATTTGTTTCTACACTACATTACGCGAAGCATATTTTTTCCAGTATACTTTCAGTCGGTCCACAAGCCCTTGCATTTCTACTTTACACTTTTTACATGTAGCTCTACTATCACTTATTCCATCAAGCTTACTTGATTTTTCAATAAAATATTGCCTTCCACTTCTATTAGAGGATATGTTAAAAAATTGTTTAATATTTAGATGGTATAAATATAATCACTCAGACTCGCTTTCTCACTTGTTACGCGGCAGATTAGCAAATAATGGCAATTCGCATTATAAAGACAGGCAAGTTTTCAAGTTCTGACAGGAATTTTCATGTATATACTAGTGTTTCTGTCCCGGGAATCCCGGGAATTATGTCACTTTTTATCGTTCCCGTTCCCGGGAAATAACAGTCGGGACTTCCCGGACCCGTGGAAATGAAAATAAGTTTTAAAAATATTAAATTTGGTGCTCCGAAATTTTAGAAAGCGTGCGCGTCGGACGGCATTTATGTTTTATTTGGTTATTGTATTATTTCCTGTAGGTAGTGTTGTTGTGTCTTTTTAATTATAAATAAAACCAAACAAAACTGACGGATTCATTTTTTGACCAAAGAAAGAAAAGAAAAAAAAACTAAAATAATAATCGGAATATAGTTATTGCTATTATTACAAAGAAAACCTGATAACTTTTGGCCAAAAAAATATACAGAGTGCTCACCCAACAGCAAAAGTTCAGTACTAAATAACAAGTGCCAAATATGGAAGGCTTGCGCAAATACCTTTACAAATGTCCAACACGGCTGAATTATTTCTTGAGACCACCCTGTACATTTTTCAATAAAAGTATAATAGGTGCATATGCCAGATATTATTGCCATCTGTCACATTTTCAATCCCACATTTACGTAATGGAGTGGAAATATACTTAGTGGTGGTTAAAAAAATTTTCATTTTTTTTTAATTTTTCAAAAATGTTGGTTAAAAAACTTTCAATATGTATTTCTTCTGAAATAGGTTTAGAATGTCATGAAACGTAGACATTTTCAAATTTGAGCAAATAATAAAAAAAATTCCATCTATTTTAGTGGTAAAAAATTTTTCAAAAATGTTTGAAAAAATTTTCAACATTTTTTTTCTGAAATGTCATGAAACATGAAACTTTTAAATTTGAGCAAAAAAAAATTTTCCATCGATTCTAGTAAATGTTTTTCCAAAATGGTAAAAAAATGTTGAAATTTTTTTTTCCGAAATAGGTTTGGAATGTCATGAAACGTGGAAATTTTAAATTTGAGCAAATAAAATGTTTCGTCTATTCTATAGTAATGAAATGGATTAAAAATGTTTAAAAAAATTTTCAAAAACATTTTTAAATTTCAATAGTTTTAGAATGTCATGGAAACGTGGAAATTTTAAATCTGAACAAAAAAAGGTAAAATAATTTTTTAATATTTTTAAAAATAGATTTAGAACGCTATGAAAAATAATTTTAATTTGAAAAAAGAAAACAAAATTCCATCTATTTTAGTGGTAAAATATTTTTCAAAAATGATAAAAAAAAAAATTTTTTTTAGTAGGTTTAGAATTTCATGAAACGTGGAAATTTTAAATTTAAAGAAAGAAAAAAAAATTTTCATATATTTTAATGGTAAAAAATTTTTCAAAAATGGTGAAAAAAATTATCAATTTTTTTTTTTTTTCAGAAATAGGTTTAGCGTGTCATGAAACGTGTAAATTTTAAATTTGAGCAAAAAAAAATTTTTTTCATTATATATTCCCTTGGGACGGTCCACCCTGTATATTTTCCAGTGAAAGTTTAACTATTTCTTCACTGACAGTAGCGTCAACTACCTACCAAATTTGACTGCTCTGCGTCAAGTAGTTTTTAGTTAATGCACCAACAGACAGACACACAGACTGACGAAATTGAAAAACCTATATTTTCGTAATCTACGTATTCTGAAACGTCAAAATCCGAAAAAATCTCGGAGGGTGATTTTTTCTCGAATAACAATACTTCCCTTCGGTATGTTAGGGAAGTAAAATGAATATTTAGATGATGTGACATTTTGAAACAAAAAATTTGTGTTTTTCAAGATATATATGAGAAATTTAGTATTTCCCGGGATCCCGGGAACGACAAATTTTATTTCCCGATTCCCGGGAATGAAAAAAAGTCGGGAAATCAGAAACCCTAGTATATACACTCATTGGCGCAACTAGGGGGGGGGCAGGGTGGGCCGGGCCCACCCCAAACTAGCCAAGGCCCACCCCAGAGGGAAGAAAAAAATTAGAAAAAATATTAAATTTATCTACTAATGTATCACTAAACCTAACAATCCAGACTCAACGCCAGATTTAGTGTTACACACCAGGAACATCTCTAACAACATTGATGACATAGAATTAATACCAGACATAGGATCAGACCATCTCTCAATAAAAATTACAATTGATTTGAACAGAGCCATTAATCAGGAAGAAACTACAATTAAATACAAATTCTCACAGTGCAATATCGAAAAAGTGAACAAAGAAATTAAAACGTATATAAATCATAATAAAAACAAACTCATATCTCCCGAAGGTATTTCAAATTTCAATATTAAACTCCAAGAATCCATTTTAGCAAACACTCCTAAAATGAACACCCAGTATCATACTCATGAATTACCACCGTTTATTGTAAAACTGATTAAAATAAAACGCAAGATGTATCGAGAGTATAAAAACAACAACAACATAGAATTTAAAAGAAAAATAAATGAATTTAATAAAAATATTCACAAAATGATAGAACATTACAGAACACACAAATGGTTGGAATCATGTCAAAAAATTAATGAACTTCAGGGAAGAAATTATTATCAGCAAATCAATAAACTGTCAAAATATAAAATCAAACATTCTATTCCACCTCTGGTAGAAAATGGTAAGCAACATAATTCTGATGCAGATAAAGCCAACCTATTCGCTACACATTTTGAAAAAACATATAAACAGGAAGACTCCCCTAATTTTAACCAACAACTGTTTGAAGAAGTAAACGAATGGTATGAACAATATTTCAATCAAAATTTGGCACCTAGCAACCATGAATTAAATGAAGAAAAATACTTTCAGATATTAACTGCGCAAAAGAATACTTCGCCAGGATACGACAACGTTCCTTGGGCAATCGTGAAAAAACTCGATTATGAAATACATAGATATATTATAACTATTTTTGAATATTGCGTAAACCACTGTTATTTCCCGGGCGACTGGAAAAAGGGACAAATAATAACAATTCCTAAACCAAACTCGGACAACACAAATGCTAACAATTATCGACCTATAACACTTTTGCCAGTGCTTGGAAAACTTTTTGAAAAAATAATAAGGGCTAAAATTCAGGAACTAATGCAGGACAATATACCAAAATTTCAATTTGGATTTAAGGAAAAGTGTGGAACAATCCATCCCTTGTCGATACTAACATCAAATGTGCAAACTGCAAAACACAAAAACCTGAAATCAGCAGCAATTTTTCTTGACATAAAAAAGGCGTTTGACAGTGTGTGGCACATGGGTCTCTTATATAAATTAAAACACTTAGATATACCTGATTACTTAATTCATATAGTAAAGAATTTTCTGGAAAACAGAGAGCTTCACATAAAAGTAAACAACACCCAATTAGCATTTTCATATTCCTACGATATACTATACATATTCCAAAATAAAATTAGTATATTGCATAAATATTTGAAACTAATTCAAAATAAGTTGTATACTGGTTGTTTTGTCACAGGTTTTCACATTGTATACATACTCCTGCAATATTCATATGTATGTTGCTGACACGTTGTAAACATATTCTGAAATGTACATTCATTCTACAATATAGTTACAATATACACAAACCTTTTCCGTACATACATGCAACATTATCCATGTATACTTTCAATATACAATGTATATTGCAAAACAACAATGGTATATTGAATAAATATTTAATACCGATTCAAAATAAGTTGTATACTGGTTGTTTTGTCACAGGTTTTCACATACTATACATATTTCTGCAATATACACAAACATGTTGGTGACACATTGTAAACATATTCTGAAATAAACATTTATTTTACAATATAGTTATAATATACACAAATGTGTTCCCTACATATAGGCAATGTTATCCATGTATACTTTCAATATTGCAAAGCAACAATAGTATATTGAATAAATGTTTAATACTTATTCAAAATAGATTATAGAGTGTCCCAATAAAAACTCCCATGCTGGATATCTTCTAGATGAATAGAGATATTTTAATTCTGTAAAAGTCAGTTTGTAGTACATAAAGAGTGCTTCAGTAATAAATATAAATAATTTTTTAATACATATATGACACTGAGCAAGAAATATTTCGACGAGAGGAACTTTGAAATGTGGTTTGTGTAAAGGGAAATGCATTTCTATGTAAATATTGTTAAAAAAAATCGCAAATCCAACTGCTTTTGAGATATTTGTATCCAAACGTTGCCACTTGCTCCTGTTAAATAATTATTTCCGAAACATTTCACTATTTAAGTGATTTAAAAAAAATCACATTTAAGGCATTTTCATATAAATCAAAATTTCAAAGTTTATGATATACAGATTGTCCCCCTTAAAGACTAAATAAATCTTTCAGAGATTACAACTATTCAATAGGAACAAATGGCAATATTTGGACACATCTCAAAAACGGCTAGATTTGCCTTTTTTCTTAAGAACAAAATCTACTTAGAAATGTATTTCCCCTCCACAGAAACCAGGTTTTGAAGTTTCTCCCAAAGAAATAAGATTTATTTAGAGCCCAGCACCATCTACACACTGATATATTCAAAAACCATTCATTTATATTCAAAATTGAAGCACTATTTATGTGCTACAAACTGGCTTTTACAGAAATAAAACGTCTCTATTTGTTTAGAAGATATCCAGCCTGAGACTTTTTACTGGAACATCCTGTATACTAATGGTTGTTCTCATCCCACAGCATATCGTACACATACGTCTTGTAGATCTGCATGTATGCTGAAAAAATATTGTAAAGATATTTCGAAATATATATTTATTGCTTCTAACAATGTACACTGCATGGAAAATTTGTTTTTACCATTACTTTTCAGTTCAACTCAAACATGTTTTATTGATCAAATTTTGTTGAATGGAGCACACAAATGCTAAATAAACCTACCAATAAAACTGCTTTGCCATAACAATACTTTACAAAGGCCCAAGAATATCATAGCAAAAAAAAAATACTACTTTACATCGTCGTAACAATTATGTATCTTAAATTATAAAATAGGAAGTGTTATAATTAAAACAGTTGTGTTACTTTAAATATATTTTTATTTTTTGTTACAAAATGAATTGCAGTAATAAATAACAATTGTGCCAAGAATTTAAATCGACATTTTTTAAACAAAAAAATGTGCTTTGCAACTTATGAACTGATTAATATTTTTTTAACAAAAAAATGTTGTTTGCAACTTATAAACTGTCATATTTTACTATAAGAAATATTTGGCCAGTAAGTAAAAAATAGTAAAAACTGGAGGGCTTACATTTTCAAAACCAGTGTCCGGGTGTTGCCGATGGCGCTACTTCTAATTGCGAAACTCCACTTGGCATTCTGAACACGTCACCTGCTCCTATTGGCTGAATACTTTCTTTTGGCTTTTCCAATTTTTGGGAGAAGGTATTTTTTTCCTGAGTGGAGAGGAGGTGGGGATACACGAGCTATAGTTCCAACTATAAAAGAAAAAACAATTAATTATATTTGAATAGGTATTTCAATTTAAAAACTGTCCTTGATGAAGTTAATAAATAAAATAATAAACACATCTTAGAGAAAAAAATAAAAATAATCAAAAATAAATTAAACAAATTGATATTATCATAAAACAAAACATAGTTATAGGTATTTTTTTGAAAATCGGAAATGTTTGTGTTTGTGATTTTAAATGCCTACCAGAGTTATTAGAAGAACACATATTCTCTTTCAACTTCCAGTAAAGACAACATTTCTTTCACTTTGGGAAGGCGACGGCTTCCAATACGTTCTTCGATATCACTATGTTCATCTGACAATAATAATCTTTTCGGAGGGCTAATATGCTTTTTGTACATATAGTCCCTTGATTTGTTTCTGTTCACTCTGTACATCTGATTTCTGATTTTTTTCATTTACCTAATTGCAGCTTTTTATAATCCTCTGAAATAGATATAAAGCAAATTAATACGAATAAATATAACAACTCGTATGTTGTAATTAAAACCAATGGTTGTGATTTAAATAAACAAAAGCACCTTAATATTGAAATAGATCGAACCTACCTTCTTAAAAATAAGATTTAAACACCCCGTAAAGTGTCCAAGTTTCATCTGGGATTTCTCCTGTTTTTCAATGATTTGTCAAATTGGTTCCGTTTGAATAGTGACCACCAACCACTACCTCCGTTTCTTTTCAAAAAATTGGTGCCTACAAACGCCGCCATTATTATAACAACAGGTAAGTACAAAGGGATACATTAAACTTTAGTATCTGAATATAAAATATCTGCAAATAGCAAATGACAACAAAGGGGGTCATCCTTAAAACTATATATGTGGTAGGTAGTTGTATTGTGTATAATTGTAAAATACTTACTGCAAAGCAATTAATGTACCCACACATGAACTAATAATTAATAATCACGGGAAAACAAAACACAAACGAATTGAAATCGACATTTGACAGCCTGTGCGCTGTGGTGGCAAAGAGCATGCGCTAATCTAAGGACGTGGCGCGCATTTAAAAAATTCGACAAGGGGCGATTGTAACGACATGGAAAGCGGAAATCTAATTATAACGATAAAATGTAATTAAATAATCATTTCTCAAGTCCGAACTACCTGCTTAAGAAATGCCGATAGCTATTAATTAATTAAATACAGTAGGAAAATTGAAAAAGGGATGAATAAGTTATCATTTTTATTATTCATTATTATTTAATAAACGATCACAAGTCCAAAGTCTGGATTCAAAATTTAAATCATATTTCATATCTACAATTTTAACCAACGATTTATAATTTATAAAACGTATGCCATTCGCCACAGGGGATGATTATAAATGCACTTAAACCAAGCCTAGATAGAGAAATATCGATTTGTTTTTGTTATGAGGTAGATAGGCACTATATACCGACACTGGCGTAGAATTAATATTTAACTTACCATAATTTTTATGTAATATAGCCCAAATGCATGCAGCATTACGCTGTCAAAATCAGTCAAAAACCGCATAAATCTTATTGGTACTTTGCAAAATGTAACATATTGCTGTGCAATATTACTAGAGCTATATTGTTTCAAGTTTCAGTTGCAATGTTGCTAAAACTGCTTTGTCGGTGGGTATACATAATTTACGTGTGCCAACGATTGGCTCAATATGTTTACACCCCATTCTAAAATTTAATTTGTGTTTTATTGCATACAGCAGTAGTGTACATGTGTTCAACTTTTGAATGTCATTTTTTGAATATTAAAAATACAAACATGAATTCTATGTTGCAGAAATGTTCCACTGGTACATTATCAGGATATATATGATGATACACATATATTATCCATTAAATGTTTATGTGATATTTATTAAAGATTTCAAAATTAATATAGCTTTTTGTATATGTCTACAGTATACGAAAATATCATGTTGTAAAAATATTCCATTTGTAAATTGTAAAGAGATTGAATTAAGTACGTAGCATAAATATTGCCTATTGTATATCTATATAATATTTGACACATCAGTAAATTTTTGAGAAGATTCGTACAATATTCTGGGTATATCGCAGAATCAACATTATTTCACGTATATTATAGGTATATATAGGAATATCGTACAACGTACTGGCAATATCTTTCATATATTGATATAAGTACGTCGCAAAATGTATATTACGGCTATATGTAAAAGAAGTTCTGAATATTGTTTGAATGTAGACAATGAGTTTTGAATGTTCATTTCATATCGCGTGCTATGTGGGCAATGTGTCCGAAAAATTCACCCGTGAACAAGGAATCCCACAAGGCTCACCACTCTCACCACTTCTTTATAATATATACTGCTCTGATATCCTTCACCAACAAAATCGAAATGACACTAATTCCTATATTCTACAATACGCAGATGATACAGCATTGATTGCACATGGAAAATCTTTAAATAAAACTATAGAAAACCTTCAGACTTTAATGACCGAAACAGAGACATGGTTTAACAACTGGAGAATACATCCCAACCCCTTGAAAACACAGTTCCTAATATTTAACCACATCCCATCACACACTTCCCCCTCGATATCGATCAGGAATCATCAAATAATGCCTTCCCTAACTGCTAATTACCTTGGAATTCTGCTAGATCACAAATTGAATTTAAAGCACCACACCAAATTAATAAAAAGACGTACGATAACAAGAGCCAAACACTTCAGAGCTTTAACCTACAAAAACAAGGGTATAAGTACTCGAACTGCTACAAAAATTTATACTTCCATATGTCGTCCGATACTTGAATATGGACATGTTTTATACCTCAATTGTCGACTTCCAACTCTTAATAATATAAAAACGGCAGAAACTACAGCCCTGAGAATTATAACGAAAATTCGTCACCCCACAAATCCACTTCATAATCCCTCAAACGAATTGCTTTACAGCAAAACAAATATCCAGCCTATTCTCGAAAGATTAAAAGTGCTATCCTCAAAGTTTGCCAATCGTGAGCATAATATGGAAATAATGCAACAGATGTTTATTACCAGACCAAGACATCAACCCTCCAAATTCAAGTTTCCAGAAAAAACTATTCAAGAAATATTAATTACATTATCTGAAAATCCTTAATATTGTTTAAATTTAAATATCCAATGTAATCATTCTTTTTTTTTTTTTTTTTTTTCACTATACACTGTGTGTTTATGATTAGTACAACAGCTTTGTAAATAAATTATTTGTTAAAAAAAAGACAGGCTGAAGGACCTCGGTCGATGGCCTTTTGATATGATATGTATATGTATATTGTATATATCAATAAAAAGCTTTTATTATTATTATTATTTGTATCACTAAATTATTCGGAATCCATCCCCGACTTCTATATACCAATTTGACACAAGTGAGGTCAAACATTTTCGCCCGTCGATTATAACGGTAATGTCAGGGAGTGCCAACTGAGCCGTTTTGTTTTTAAACTATGCGCGTTAACGTGCGAGTCTCGAATCTGCGCCTGTCTGCTGGCTGAGTTGTCTGCTGTATATCTTTCGTTCTGTCGTTCATGCCAGAGGGAGTGTATAAGAAAATAATAGGATATTTGGAGCGATTCGTTTCGATTAGACAAAATTAGGTGTTGAAGGTTAAGATTCAGGGAGTCGACGATGAATCGATCATAATTATGTTTAAATTGTTTTAATTCCAGGGGGTGGCTCCGAGCATCGAAACTTCAATGGCCGGTTCGCTTTTTGGCCAGGGTTGCCAGAGCACGATGACTTCTTTTGTCAAGGTCATTAAATGACCTTGAAATGACAACCGTTCCGTGTACATATATACATCCACAGAATACCTAAGTATCTTATGCACGAGCCGCCACTAAACTTTGCATTTCAAACACAAAGGGCCCGGCCACCCCCAGAAAAATTCTCTAGTTGCGCCAATGTATACACTCTAGCTTTTTACAGTTATAGATACAAGGTACACAATTTATTCCATTTGTAAGTTTAAACAAAAACTATCTTTGCTAATATAAGTACTAAATACAATTTTAATATCAATTATTAGAATGTTATGTAAAAAACTTAATATAAATAAAAATCATGATTTTTTTTATTCTTTAAAAAAATCTTGATTTTTTATTTTTTTTTAAATCATGAATTTTATCAACCCTGCATTTTAGTTTCAATGATTCTTTTGAGTTTCCATCTATCATCATCTCCTTATTTATTCTTCTAAGTTTTCTGTTTCTGAATCTAGCAGTGTGCACTTCCTCCTGCCCGTTTGTATCTATTAAGATTTCATGTTTCCGAGAAATCTGTGTTTTCGTTTCAACGTCCTGCATCCACTTTGTTTGTTTGCCAACACCTACATGCATTAGCTCGCTGCGACTAGCTTTTGTTTATTAACCGTTCCACAGATAAATGTCCATTTACCTGTCTTGTAAAAAGAGCTTTTTACAGCGGTTTATGAGAAACAGGCCCGAGTACACCCTGTATATTGGTTTGTTTTCGCAGTAATGAGTAAGTAATGAAATAGCAAAATACCCGGAATTGGAAAGCGGCAGTTGCTTTCCAATTCCGGATATTTTTCTATTTCATTACTTCCGTTTAATATCTTTTCAATTTTGATAGAGAAATAAACTAATACACTAGCGAGTTGCAAATGAGAGAGCAGCACGATAGAATAGAATAAAATAAATTAATTTATAGCTTATCTTCCTGTAGCGTCTGATCTTGTGATTGCTGTTTTATTTTCTTTCTTGCCTTGAGTTGATTTCATCCTCTAAAAAACTTTTCACTGCTCACAATTACTTTAAGTCCTAACACAGTTAGTATGTCTATGTTGCTTTATGAACACGTGTCTCATTTTGACACTATTTATTTCCCAGCTTTCTTTATCGCAATAAACCACTTGAATGGATACCTATTCGTGGGTCATCTTGGGTGTATATAGAGACACTGCACTTGCACGCGTTTGCTTTATTTGATGCTATTAAAAAACTGTACCAGTAATTATTAATTCCAGACGAACTTTGTTTTTCTATTAAGATGCTTCCATTCACACAGAATTTCTTCATCTAACGGTGGCTTAAATTTTTTCGAGTTGAACAGGGTTTTTACCACTTTTTTCAGGAGCGTCCTCCAATACACGACATTATAGTCAACTAATAAAAATTAATCTACACAAAATTTCACAAAAAACGTTATATGATTATAAAATTCAATGCAAAAGTGGTATGTATAACAAACAACGATAATATGATGCGACACGTATAACATATGTAGTTCTTAGATGAGCCCCATTCATAATACTGAAACACTACTCCCATATTATTCATCTCAGACAAGCTTTGTAATGAGATATCCTGGTAGCAACGCTTCAAACTGACTATTTCAACTGACATTAGAAATACTGTACTACAACAAATGTGTACAACCTGTGTATGGCGATCCATTTTCAATTGTAAGTTATCGGCCAATCAGCTTATTATCTAGTTTGGCAGAAGTAAACATTTTGCAGACAGGAAAATATTCCCAGAAAGAGGCTCCTGTGAGTTAATTAGCCAGAAGGAAAAATGTCTCCAAACGTAGAAAAAATTCAGATTTTTCTTGCATATTTTATCGCTGAATTCCAAACCATTGTTACATATGATCATTTATATAAAACCTGTCAAAGAACTAATTTTACTATACATCACAATCAACATTATTGGAAAAGGGATGTTATTTTCAGAGCATATAAGTATTTATCGAATTCTATCAGAAGGAATAAGAATCATAAACATTAAATTCAGAAAAATTCAGAGTGCGTAATATCAGGCAAACTATATGACACCAAAGTATGCCTAGTATGTTTTCGAATAACCGAACTATTTCATTTTAATTTATTATCTTCTGTTATTATTATGTGGACTTGTTTGTAGGAATATGAGTATATAAATATAAGTGAATTTTTATATATATTTGTGATATACATAAATAGCTAGAATATATATTAATTTAGAATAAAATAATTTATTGGTGTCAAATACACAATGTGTTTACACAAGTCTAGTAAAAAAATAGAATAGATATTAATTTATTCCATGACACTACAATTCCAAATTGTCACTGGTAAAACAAAAGTGCACACTTTTTTGATTAGTTAATAAGATGTTTACCAACCTATAATATTGCATTAAATCGTAGGTTGTTGTCTGTTCAGTTATAAATATAATCTCACAACTTCTAAGGGAATTAATTGGTTGTCTTTATAAGCACATCTTAAGGGTTTCAGTTATTCGTGGACTTATTAGCAGTTAGTGAAGTTCCAGCCCAGATAGCAAAAACATAAACTTATGTTATTCCTAAGATATTCCTACAGAATATTTCATTATTCTTAGAATAACACGAAAATAATTATTATCTTTTAAGGATATTCCTAGAAGTAACAAACGGTACAACTATATGTCTCTTTAGAATAATTTCGGAATAATTCGCACAGTATTCTCTGGAGAATCTAGAATAGTTTGAGAATATATTTTTATGGTTAATCATAGATTATATTTTCAAGTTATCTTTATACTAACCCCAAACTATATGTGTATAATATTAAATTATTCTTAGGATATTTTTATTTCCTTAGCACGTACATTTAAAAAACTATAAGACTACCTAAGTAAAACCATAACAAGACTATTACTAGTTTCCACTCAATAATTCCATTCATTTCCAAAATTGCTAGATTAAAAACTACGAAATAGGAAGATTAGCATACCTAATCTTTAAATTTAAATCTAACTATTTTGCAAACTGAAAATATTGAGTGAAAATTCATAGTAATAGTCTTGTTATGGTTCAACTTGGGTAGTCTAATAGTTTTTAAAATACACGTGCTAAGAAAAAAGGGTTATGGCCAAAAATAATAAAGATTTCCCTATCGCATGTTTCTTTCTAGGAAATGACCTACAAGAGTAACTACAAATATTTTCATTTTGGAATAATTTGTTATACAGAATGTTCAAATACGGACATTTTTAACTTATTCTTTAAAAAATACAATAATTACATTTCAGGCAGTTTATAAATATTTTAGATAAGGAATATATAGATTACATAAAAGCAAAATAAGACACTCCTAATAATTGGGTTAAAGATTTATTTGTTAAATATTTACTCTCGTAACATTTTCTAAAATTCCAATAATGGAACAAAACTTAAATAGTGAATTCAGTCGTTGGAAGAAGAATGATATAATAAATATACACTTCAGTCCATGTAGGTCTCTGCTAGCTTATTTGAAGAATGCAAAGGCTACTACTTACTAGCGGTTCTGGTTTTTCTTTCTTTTCTTTAGTTAGCCATAAACTTCAATTTGTTTTGAAGTGACCTCAATATTATTTTTTTAAACTGCATCTGAAATTGAACATATACCCATACATTTTATAGCATTAGACAATTAAGCAGTGTAGTATGGAGAAATTGGATATGTCATCTTTTGTTTCATAATGCCTCACACACGTTCACACTAAATAGAACAGAAAAAAATATGTGCATATATAAAACCGTAGCCTTACCAATAATCACATTGCATAAAATAGAATCTCCAAAGGTTTTCTCCAGTCTCTATGCCCATGTAAAGTAAATAATATTAAAACATCCCCTGAGATAAGTTTTTTCAAAAATCTTCTCCACCCTCAATATGTTCCACCACCCAATCTCGCCAGATTGTTCACCTGTTAATAAAAAAACAGAATTGTTAATGGTACTTTATAAACCACGAGCAAATTTTTAAAAACAGAACAGTATACGCATCTGAATTTAAGATTCCAGCACGAGACAGATAACGTCCAAACTGATTAGTAGGTCATTCTTTGTATTTGTTGGTTTTTTTAAATAATAATGCGTAAGCGAAGAATAAATTACGTACCTAAAATATGTAAACATTAAAAGTGACACTGACCTAGTAATAAGTTTAGCCAAAGATCAATCGGAAGCGTACTGCTTATTTTCAGTTGCATATAATACTGCCTACCATATAATACTACTTTAACAGACACATATTTAAAAAAAGGATTGTTGTGTAAAGAAGTGAAGTTTAATACCTATTTTCTTCCTAATAACGGAAACAAATATTCATTTTAAAACCAGCTAAAATAGCTTTATAAAGTTAGGTTAGGTTAATTGATGTTGATGGCGTGACAAAAATGATTTGTCTATATCCAAGATACATATATATTTAAATAGACAAAAAATTTATCGATTCACTTACCTTCTTTAATTGTTTTTTTGATTGCACATAATCGCAAACATAACGAACAATGAAATAAAACAAGCAAACCCCAAATTGTCAAGCACGAAGCACGCCTGCCGCCATGTAAACCTACGATTTCACGAGTAGTCAAAAGTTAACCTATTAAATTATTTATAAAATATATTTCAAACATATTCTATACTTCTCTTATTAAAATATTTTTATCATATTATTTTATGAAGTATTTTTAAAATAATAATCCAAAGATAAGTTTTGCAATTATTCATAAAATATATTCAAAATATATTCCATACTTATGTATTTCAATTATTCTAATGTTATTTATTAGAAGATATTCTAAAAATAATAATAAATTATTTGGTTATTCAGAGTATAATTTAAAGATATTTTTTATTATTAATCGAATAATATTTTTTGGGAAGATTTTCAGATTATTCTTAGAATATCTTGTGCTATCTGGGAGATTTCTTTTGTGTAAGCTAAAGTTCTTAAATAGTTTTGCCAAGCTTTTTCATATATCACCTTCTCCACAGTTTTTTGAAATAATACACAGTTGTCATTCATCATTTTGATTAGCTTAAAAAGTATAATTCAAAAAGATTGTGTTCCAAAAATTATTAAAGTCACTTTATTACTTATATAAAGATTAATTAATTATGCCAGTTCTCTAAAACAACAACGACTGACACTTAAAATATTTTAAGGGAAGTTCCGAAGTGTTGTTTCACTAATAATACAACATGTGAGAGCATTGTCTTTTAAACATCATCCTTAGAGTAGGAAAGATATATATTGTAAGGAGTCGTAACGTTACTGCCAATAGTGAAGCCGCCTGCCGCAGAGAGCAAGCGCGAGTGGCGGAACATATGTACAATATGTAGGTGTCAAGTTTATCACATCAAAGGAAATAAAACGATACAAAACTGGTATTTTTTCCAAAACAGCTTCATAATAATACAATTAATATTCACTATCATAAATATATTAACTCATATCTTACATACCAGAATTTATTCTACATTCTATATAATATAACACCATAATCGATATACCTACGCCCATGGAAAAAGTGTCATTTCGGATGCACTGTTCTATATTCAATGAAGAAAAGATGAATGAAAATTTCAATCAAATAACGTGCAAATTGCATACAGGAATTGATATACTATGCTTCTCATTATCATTGCATGCACACGGACATAATTAAGTAAATAATAGGCCTACAGTTAATTTAACTAGGTAAAGTGAAAACTGCATATACTTTAACCTGCAAAGCGTCACTCCTTTCAATTTTTTCCCGCTGTGATTTTTACAGTAGTTTATAGAATATGATACCATCATGTAGGTACATTACATAAATAGCACTAAATCACTTATAAATCACTTCTATTGGAAAATTTCATTTTGCTCTCTACCGTTTGTGTGCCACCACCGCAATGGCGTCTTAGGCACAACTTGTTAGCGTGGCGATTATGCGCTGTTACGAGTCCTCACCATCTATCTTCCCCAGTGTTGCCAGTCTATTACAATTGTAATAAATCTATTACGTTTTTACTTATTTTAATACGTCGTTACGCCTTTAACAAATCTGTTACGTTTTTATTTCGTAACCAATGGTCGAAGCGTTTTTCAATGAAATCACTGCAATCAGTTTAGTTACAGTACCATCTACCGTCAATATGATGTATCAGTTTTTGTCTGTTTCACATTGGATTTTACAATAGTAAATATAGATGGCAGCCCTAGTATCAGGTATCGATAGTATCGATAACTAAAGAGGTTTTGGCAGAGGAGGATGAAGAGCTTTCT